>CM076574.1:600971704-601087082 GCA_034641835.2 Pinus albicaulis
ACTACATTTAAGCTTAAGCTTAAGGGGATATAATCATTCTTGCCTTCCATATAGATAATGAAAATGATTGTTCTAAGTCTCATGTTGTTTCTCATGTTATTTTATAAACCTTGGTTGGAAAGAAAAATAGGAGGGCTGAAATGTAAGAAATATAGAACATACTGGATTTAACAGCCCCAAACTGGATTTTACTCTGAGGTATTGATTTTTTGAAATCTATTTTGTGAATGTCAACCAATAGATATATATCATGGAGGATGAAAGACGAAGATCAGCCGAATCCCATATGGAGGCTCAGGGATCGGAGGATGTTCACGGTATTTAAATATAATCTTAAATCTCAATACATGTGTGTACATATGGAATTGATTTTTTTATTAACTTTGTGAGTGAAATTAGTTGTTAATAAGTTTCATATTTTAATTTTTAAGCAGTAAGAGTGAGAAGGTTTTCATCGACCCATGGAGCGTGGCCAAGGTTCAACCTACGAGGTGGTTATATATAGCAGCCATGGGTGTGATAGTACAGTATGAGCCGTTGTCAACTAACCCGCCTACTGGGTTCTCAATAGTCACCGTGGGTCCTGGTTTCGGCATGCTGTCTGAGTCAGTTCTCATGAACAGGTTAGATGATGTTAACCAACAACACTGGGCGTCGCTTACCGGGCCATTATTTTACAACTGTGAACTTTTTTACACGTGTTTTTTCTAATATACGAAATTATATATATATTGATGCAGAGGCTGAAAATGTTCGAGCCAGTGGTCAAAAAAGACGCAGGGCAGCGCGCTACATTGAATAAGATGGCTGTCAACCCAGCACAACTTATCCAGCTGAGATTACTGATATACCATGGGAAACGAACATGGAGGAATGCACCTTACAAAGGTGTGAAAGCCTTCATGCAAAATTGCAAAGAGATCTCGAGGCTTTGCCTCTACCTGCTGAGAGTAGACAAAGCCTCGAAATAGTTACACATTCATTGAGTGAAATGGTAAAAGTGTACAAAAATTTGGGGCCAACGAATGATTCGTTTGTAGAAGTGATGAGAAAGAGAAAAGAAACAGTGATAGGTCCCGATAAATGGCAAGACATAAAAAAGAGAGTAAAAAGAGATGATGCTAAGTCAATGTTTAATTATAAGGAAGGGCCAAAAAGAAAAATGTTGAAGGTGCAGTATTTCAAGCACCCAGACAAAGAAAAATATTTGTATGATCGACATCTTGTGGCCTTTGGAAGGCTTCCATGGAACGATGAGGTTCCTGTTTATTTTGCACAATTTTTTTATGCAGAATTTTTTTTGGGTATGAAACCCGACTACAATGACCTTCCTTCAGAATTTTTTGGCCCGGGGAGAGGTCGATTATATCAACGTAAGGGCGCTAAGCGAGATGTGGAGTTGCCTCACCCTGAGCCGCCATTGGTGAGTCGACCGTCTCGAGTCGAAACCCTGCGATCAGAGATGGATGCGACTTCTCAAATAAGTCGTGAAGCAAGAGATGTTATGATCAAAAATGTTCATAGCGGATTGAGTGGAGTCGATCTTGGCTTAAATCGACAAAGAGCACGTGAAAATGCACGTGCCAATTTTGTTTATCATACAGATGAGGAGATTTACAACATGAATGTTGAATATCTCCGAACATACGCAATAAATTGTCGCAATGGTCTGCAAGACCTAATTTTTCGTGAGGAAGAGGGCACCGGAACGGTATGTGTTAGTGACCTTAGGGTTTGAAATTATATTTATATATACATGTGTACAATTTGTAATAAATACATGTGTATGTACACATGTATACATTTATTTGTATGTGTACATTAATCTAACAAAAATGTATGATTATATGTTAAAACACCATTTGCAGTTCTCAGGCATGATGCGTGATAAAAATGTTAATATTACGTTCGGGACCTCTGGCTCAAACGATGCAGATGGGTCTGACCATCATGATATGTTGGCACATGTATGTTAGTGTTTTTTAAGTGACTCTAAAATAAATAATTGTTGCCACACATGTACATGTATGTATATATATATTTTGATAAAATGTTTTAACAGGTACCGATTCCGTCCGATGTTTTTGGGATGGCGGTACCTTCTTCTTCCTTAGGAGATATACCTTCTACTTCATTGGGAGATGTACAAGTATGGACAATTTTTCACAAGTTCAAAATTTATGTTACCTCAAAAAGTTCCATTAAAAATTGAGATATATAGAGAGAGATCTATATTTTGAGTTATTTAAAAATTTTTGAATTTAGGTTCGTATAGAAGATTTTTTTAATCCGAGGACTCTAGCGACGGAGATAGGAACATCCACAGCATTTGAAGAAGTTGTCTTTAGTTCTTTTTTTTAATATTATTGTTCAAATAAGTTTATATATGTACACGTGCATTTTCATTTGAAAGTTTTTAAGTTATATAAATTATTTATGTATATATATATTTATATTTAACTGTACAAGTATATTGTACAGGTTACTACTGCAGATGTTTCTATGGCAGAACCTGTTCATCAAATGGAGAGGCAACCTTACGAGGTATTGCGTGATTTTTTTGTTATATTTTGTTTTTTACATGAAGTTCTAGATATATATATATTCTCATTCATTTTTAAAACTTCAAATTTTAATGTTCATGTGCATTGTGTATGTAGGTGTCCTATTTACAGGATAGGGCGCTACCCGAGACCCAGACGCTAGAGCCTCCATTTGATGGACAAGATTTACAGCAGATTTCATTTGATTTCAAAATTTAGATGGTTT
This sequence comes from Pinus albicaulis, assembly GCA_034641835.2. Taxonomy (NCBI): domain Eukaryota; kingdom Viridiplantae; phylum Streptophyta; class Pinopsida; order Pinales; family Pinaceae; genus Pinus; species Pinus albicaulis. The sequence continues at coordinate 600,974,474 of CM076574.1, forward strand.
TAAAATTTGTTAAACTTGATACAGTTTGATACTCAAGTGAGATTTACAATTTTTGGACATATTTTATTACAATAAGTTTTTTGGACATATTTTTGGACATGTTAAATGTTTTTGTTGGATATTTGAATTATAATTGGCATGGCATGTGATATTTAATGCTAAATGTTTTTGATTTCATTACAGTATATGTTGATTTCTGATTTGGTATAATTGCATGTATGATGGTACATTACTTGTAAAGTCATTGGATTAATAGTGTTCATTGATTTCAGTGTTCTTTGGATGGTTTTAGTACTTTTGGCATGTGAATGTGAAGTAATGTTGTCATCTCAATTACATTTGACATGTGATATTTAATGTTAAATGTTTTTGTTGGATAGTTGAACGAATATATAAAGCGTGATATTTATTGTTAAATGTTTTTGTTGGATAGTTGAATTATAATTCTAATGGTATCTGAAGTTTTTAAAACTACATGAATGATAGAATGTGAACCTACATTTGCACATGGTAAATTGAAATGTTACTTGTAACAAAACAATCCGCATTGATTTCATTATGTAGTATATGTTGATTTCTGATTTGATATAATTGCATGTATGATGGTACATTACTTGTAAAGTCATTTGATTAATAGTGTTCATTGATTTTGTCTTTTGATGGTTAGTGATTTTGGTACGTGAAACGTAGCAATAATATCTCAATTATGATTTGATATGATATTTGTCGTTAAATGTTTCTTTTATACAAGAATTGATAATCGCATGGCATCCTGCTTTAAAATCCATGAATGATAGAATGTGAACTCCACATTTGCACATGTGGTAAATTGAAATGTTACTTGCAACAAGCATTAACCTCATTGATTTCACGTTTCATATATGTTGATTTCTCGATTGATATATCGCATGCATGATGGTACAAATGATGGTACATTACTGTAAAGTCATGATTAATAAGGGTTCATTGATTTCTGTTCTTTGGATGGTTTTAGTACTTTTGCATGGAATGTGAAGTAATGTTGTCATCCTAATGAATTTATACATGTGATATTTAATGTTGTAATGTTTTTGTCTGTAGTAATAGTTTAAGATTGATCACAAGAATTACAGAATCGTCTCCGCCCATCATAGAATGATCATCCATGTCAATGACTCTTAAGTCTATCTTTCCAAACCATGACCCTACTTTCACATGTGTGCCTTTCATGACACCAGTCACTGCTTTCATCCTCAAATTGACTGCCTTGAAAGCACTCAACTCTTTCTCGATGCTAGCCTTCCTCTTTCTAAGAGATGAAGCTGCCTTTCGACTTAGGAAGCTATGGGTAGCCCCTGTGTCTATCAAAGCAGAGAACTTTTTCCCATGTACGGTTGTAGACATGAATCTCAAGTCCAAGGAAATTTCATCATCATTCCTCCTCTGTCTATGCCATTTCCCGCAATCTCTTCAACTAGTAGCCCACATGTCTTTCAATCCTCAGCTCCTTGGGCTTATCAATGCTTTTCTACATATCTTCTTCATGAAGTTCCATGTAACAATTCAACTTCAGGTTCCATGGAATTGTCTAAGCTCTTTTCCTTTTAATTCTATCTAATTTGCTCCAATACGACATACAATCCTCATAGTGTGGTCGTCTTCTTTTCCAAGTGTGCTAACACATGCATTTTCTTTCTTCAAACCAATAGGTTTCGGATCAAGAAAGTCCCTCTTGATCTTATCTTCCATGTTCTTGACTTTAGCCTGCAACGTGGTGCTTCTTTCCTTCAAGTGAGCCCTTTCCATAAAGAGTTCTTGAAGTCTTTGTTCACCTTGTCGTATCTCCATGTTATGCTTTTCAATTTTAGCAGTTTGTCCAAATAGTCCATCCTTGGAATTTCTTGGGTGAAAAACCAAGTAGGTTGAACCAAGTAGGTTCAATCTACATTTTGCATGTGATATTTAATGAACTTTAAATGTTTAATGTTTTAATGTTGCACAATATATAATCAAAGGGTTTTTAAACTTCAAAGTTTTGGATGGTTTCAATCATAACTTAAAGTTTTGATGGTTTCAACTCTACATTTGTACATATGTGTAAATACAATTATGTTACTGAAAGATATAACCTAATTGATTTCATTGTATATGTTGATTTCTAATTTGATATAATTGCATGTATGATGGTACATTACTTGTAAAGACATTGGATTAATAGTGTTCATTGATTTAGTGTAAGCGCAAAAAAATATTGACAATGTAGAACGATTTTTGTGTTATAATAATTAAATCTAATAATATTGGAGAGCAAGAGAGATGAGGTATGGTGTTTACTACAAGAGTTCGAGCAGGTCATTCGGTGACAACTTTTACTGGAAACTTGAAACAAAGACAATCTATCTTTGGTGAGGACATCATGTAAGATGTTTGACATAAACAGTAAAATTGTACTTAAAAGCTGAGATTCGGGCAAGTTGGGACAACCACTTGTTATCTTGTCCCTTGGAGGCTAGGCCATATGGGGACCGAATCTGACTTTACAAAATAAAGTGAAATAATTTGTACCATATGGTCGGAGAACATATACAAGAACAATTAATATACAAGAACAATTAATTTCATTCTAGAATATATATATATATATATATATATATATATCCAATACATATAACATTTTTCATCAATGCACATGTATAAAAAAAACTACTTTCAGTTGATACTAGAGCACGTGCTTGTACTCAAACAATTTGTAACATGTGAAAATCACAAATAACATAAGCAGCTCAATTTTTAGTTGAGTACTGGAAGTTCTAAAACATATTTAATCCAAAGATAATAAATTGTTGGACACTTCACTCAAAAAAATTCTAATGGAATTCCATCCTCAATGATCCGTTCATGATCGGATTTTGACATTTTCCATTTCTTAATTTTTGATTTTTTCTTTGATTGAACTTCTATCAACTTTATGCGTGCCGCACACACCAAGTGACTATATTGACAACTTATGGAATCGGGTTCATAGTCTTCAATGTAAACAAAGTCTCCACTTTGACGAGTTTGTTTGAAAAAATAACCTTTCAGTATAATAGACCCTTTGTCATACTGAAATCCGTGATCATTATAGTCTTGTAATAATTTCATTTTTCGTTTAGTGCAACGCATCAAATAATACTTCACATTTTCATCGTTGTCAATAGGTGCAATTACAGCAAAAACATCTCCTGCACAATAAAATAAATATAACATTTAATTATGCATATTTAAATTTATTTCTAGATCTTTAAATCATTAGAAAGTAATTCAAATGTTACCTTCTATAACAAGATCAGAAACTCGATCACCATCGGATGATATTGTAGTTTCCTCTGATTCCATTTCTTCAAACATTTCAACAAACATTTTGCCCTTTGTATTTAGCTCTGTATGTTTCCAATCATTCACATACATTTTGTTTTCACAAACGTCATTGGATTTTGTGTTGTCTATGCAAACATCACAAAAACAAGAATATTTTCTTTTATCCAATGCAAACACATTTGTGGATGACTTTGTTTGAATTGAATGCAATTTTTGAGTCCCTTTTATTGTTCCAACGTCATTTCCAATTGATCTATTTATGTCTCCGATTCCAATATGCCAGAAAAACCTTTATATGGAAAATTAAAAAAAGAATTTGTAAATATGATACAATTAAAAATAATCATTGCATGATAATCATCAAAAAACAATTAAAAATAATCATTGCATGATAAATGCACAATGTTTAAAATTAGATTTCCAATATAAATTAAATTGAATGTACCTTTTCACTTCTCTTGATGGGTTAATCTCATGGCTTAGAGCATTGTTGCACCATTGAACAACTTCTTCAGCGTTCACAAGTCGGTGTGCAGAGTGGTTCATTTGATATCTTCAAAGTACTCGTTTTATGCATGCTCCTTCACCGTCATGTTCTCCTTTTCCATGGCCATTTTCAAAGAAATTCCAACAATGTTTAATGCATGTTTTCTTATGAAGACGACACAACCAAAAAAATGATCGTGCAGATTTGAATTGACCTGCGCATCCGTTTGACCATATCCAATGTTCATTGAATGTTATTCCACGATTTTTCAATCAATCATAAATTCTTCCAAAACAATGTTGTACAAAACATGTATCATGTGTACGATCGTCACTGATATAAAAGTGATATTCTTTAATGATATGTCGATTTTCATTCGTGCTTTCTATATGATCGACATTTTGTTCAGCATGTCTATATAGAATATAGACGAGCATGGAGACTTGGTCAGAGTGATAGTATTCACTCTGAATTTCTTTTTGTGGAACAAATGTGTAGTTTTCTGCAAAATCAATCACTGACAAAATGGTCCCTGGTGAAAAAACTTCACGAGATTTTTTGAATTGCAAGTCTTTCCATCGAGCTCTATGGGAATGCTTGGTGTATTTGTAAATTTCCGCCTCAAACTTTCTCAAAAAATCTATCAGAAAAATTTCGTCTTCTTGTAATTCGATTCTTTTAATAGTATCTGCACCTTGAATCAATGTACCTATATATTCATATCTCTTCCATTTCACTTTCATGTTGAACAATGATTAATCATTTATATCAATACGATATTTGTTTTTAAATTTAGTCAAATTTCCACAATCATCGCATTTTTTACCACCAACACACTTCTTTTTGTAAAATAGTTCATCGCTTTCTCTTTCACATAGAATTTGAGATATGAATTCACGAATAGTGGAAGGAGGAGGTGAATCCTTCCATAATGTTCTACCGAAATCGAGGAATGTGTCATAATATAACTCAAATTCCACATGATAACGGCAACAACAAGTGTCGCGTACGGTGATAGGTTTTACATACCATGGTTTTCGTTGAACAAAAGCACTGAGTGAAACATGAATTTGACGATTCTCTTCTTTGAACTTGTTGAATAACTCTATTTGAGTGGTTTCCAAGAGATGTTTTTCATGTTCTTCGTATTGATTTCGTGCTATTCTTCTTTGCATCACATGTCTTGCAGTGGGTGAAACACGCGAATTGTTCTTCCAATATTCATATATTATTTTTTTAACATCTTCTCCAAGTCTATCTTTGTATGGTTGCCTACAAATAGCTCTCCAACAAGCGATTTCATCATTTACATCTATTTGTAGTCGAAATTTTCGATGTTTGTGCAGAGTTTTTCGTGAGGTTCCCAGTGATCGTGCCATAGATGTTATCAAACGATTCTCTTGAGTACTTGGTGAAACTATTGCCATCTGTATTCCTCTACGTATATTTGAAACATCTTTATCTCTAGATCTCTTAATTGACTTTATAGCACTACTCATATTTTTTATCACCTCTTCCTTCATTTTTTTATCTTTGGTTGATTTTTGAATACCCAATAGTGTCGTCGCTTCTTTTAATTTCCTTGATGATAGGAGACCTTTCAACATTTGAGCTTGAACTGTCACCTGCTCATTTTTGAAATACTCTTCAAAAATTTTATGGACACGATATCGTATAAAATGGTCAGGTTTTTTATCTCCATATGTGTGAGTGTCAACATTTTCTAACTCCTCATTATCGATAGTGATTTCATCTCTACATATTCAAAAAAATAGTACATATTCAATAAATTACTAAATTAATAAATATGTCAATAAATATTAGGAAAATTTTAAATATATCAATAGATCATAATATTTACATTTACATACCCGCTTCAATTTCTACTTGAGGTTGATTTTCTTCTTCAATATTTTGAGGAGTATCTCTGTCTGTTTACATTAAATAAAATATTTTTCAAACTAGTTCATCAAATAAAAATTAAGCTTCACATTTTACATTAGGAAAATTTTAAATATATCAATAGATCATAATATTTATATTTACATACCTGCTTCAATTTCTGCTTGAGGTTGATTTTCTTCTTCAATATTTTGAGGAATATCTCTGTCTGTTTACATCAAACAAAATATTTTTCAAACTAGTTCATCAAATAAAAATTAAGCTTCATATTTTACATTAGGAAAATTTTAAATATATATCAATAGATCATAATATTTACATTTACATACCTGCTTCAATTTCTGCTTGAAGTTGATTTTCCTCTTCAATATTTGAGAGGGCTTCTAACTTTCTTTTGCAATATTGTCTCGTCTCTTCTCTACGTGCCTCAGGGTCTCTTTTTCGATCATATTTTCTCGCACAAGTTCTTCGATTTCCCATGATAATAGGGTATGAAGTTCAAAAAATTTCCTTCAAAAAATTAGACAATAACTCAATTACAAAAAATATCACAAAAGATTTAATTTTAAAAAAATCAGTGTAAATTTTTTGTAAAAAATACGTACTCCAATCCAAAACACACTTTAAAAAATTTGAGAGAAAAATGTCTTATAAAAATGAAAAGAAGCTTAAAAGATTTACTTTAACACAAAACACGTACATACCTCCAAGAAAAATCACGCCGCCTCCAAGAAATGTCCTCCAAAAAAATTCTTTAAACCCAAAATTGTAAAATCAATTTGCTTTCAAGAAATGCTCTTAAACCCAGACTTTGAAGAAAAGTTTTTGAATTGAAAATGTCTTCCAAAAAAGCTCAAAATAAATGCTCTTAAACCCAAACTTTGAAGAAAAGTTTTTGAACAAAGAAGTTCAAAAGATTTACTTCAACACAAAACATGTACATACCTTCAAGAAAAATCACGACTCCAAGAAAAATCACGCCGCCTCCAAAAAATGTCCTCCAAAAAAATTCCTTAAACCAAAACCAAGAAGAAAAGTTTTTGAACCCAAACCAAGTCTTTGTAAAATGAGATGAAGTGCGAAATGTGCGAAAATTGTGAATCATTTCGCGCCAATTTATATTGACGCGAATTGTGTTTTTAGTGGGGGCTCCGAAAATTTTTGCGGCCGACGGAGAGTTACACAATAGTTCAGCCGAACTCTTCATTAAGAGTTCGGCCGAACTATTATGACGTTAGATTTAACGAGTTTGAAACGGAAAACATAGTTCGGCCGAACTTGTTATCAAAGTTCGGCCGAACTAACGCGTCACCATTACGCAAAAACCAGGCTCTGAAAACGGTTCTACAACTTTGGACTGATTAAACTCCATGAAAGGTTGTTAATTAACTGTCGGAGCTAAGACAAGCATTTTCAGAATTGAATCTAATTTAAGGAAATATAACTTTTATGGAATTTCGTAAACGTTTATTAATTTTAATTATTTTTCTAAAAAAATGGGTGCGAACAATTTCTAAGGGTCATTATGATTCAGTGAAATCAAAATTTTGTATCTCCCAAAATACATTGTAAAAAAAATTGAAAAAATTATGGGGCATTACATTGGTCCGTCGACTCTAATGGGTAGCTTTTAGATTTTTATTTTATAACTTATATGTTAAGAAATTTTTCATTATCAGTTGCAACATATCAATCCAAAATACGCAGCTGAATTGACGTCCAAAAAAATTCTAGTAATTATGATATGCATCCATTTGTTTGTGATGACGAAAACAAAGTAGACTCTGTCTGGATTGTTGTAACACATTTTGTTTTTTCAAAAAATCAAATTTTCAATGAATATAACATTGCATCATAACATGACTTCTTATGAATCCTTTGATTGTTAAGAAACATAGACTCAAAAAAACGCTAAGTTGACATATCAAATCTACATAAAAAATTTCAAAAAATAAGTAATAAAAAGCTAAAAAAATTTCTCACAACTTTTATTTTTATCGGAAAATGAAATTCTACACAGAAAAATTGTTATAGTTTGCAGAAAGTTGAAGAACCGAAAAAATGAAATTTTTTTCTATTTAAGTAAATTATGAAATATTTAAATGAAACGCTAAGATTTATTAACCTTTACTTTGAATATAACAATTGTGTTTTTAAGTTCATTATGACTTATTAGCTTTACATACAATTTAGTTATTATTTATAATAGATAATTCTATGAAGAAATATTTTATATATTTCTTTCTAAAGATTGACAGTCTAAGGTTATGATGGCTAAGATATGTGAGAAGAGAAAAGAAATGGATTGCAATTTAAAATAATAATGTGAAGTAAAACTGAATGTAAAAATGTGAGGAAAAAAAACATAATATTGAATACTAGAATCTTATAATTTGAGACATAATACTTTATTTTATAAAAAATTCTTATATATATATATATATATATACACACCATGCCCAATCATGACTAGGTCCAGGTATTCTAAATAATATTGAAAATTATACATAATAATATATAGTTATTATTTAAGAATATTATGTTAATAGATGTCATATTACTATTGTGATTTTTTTGAAAGATTCTTTACAATCTAGTATGAAGGATATGTTATCACGTAAAGTTACATTAAAATATAATAAAATAATATTTACATTAATAAATTAAAAAATAATAATAATAAAACTTAATATTTGACTGCGCTAATAGATTACAGGTTATGTCATCAGTCGTTATCAGTTTCAATCCATTGGGCCATGTTGAGGAGTGATGGGATCTAGTTTTGATCACCCTATGAGCAGCCCCACAAGGATTTAGACGGGGGGGAAGGGGTTCCTCATACCAAGACACAGTGAATGATGCCCACAAGTTGGTAGGAATAAGCTCTAGTTCAGCAATAGGTTATAAGGAAGCATAGGATTCACTTGTTATGGGAACCCAATGGCAAGCCAAAGATCATGGTCGTTGCGTTCTAAAAGCCTCTCAAAATCCCAAATTTGTGATTCCCAATCATCACCTGGAGAAAACATGTTAGTACATGAAATACCACGCCCTCATCTACAATTTCATGGGTATTTGGCCAAATGAACAAGAGATTGTTCAATGGATCCAAGAAAAATGGAACTCTCAGGGACTAATAGAGCTTAGGTTACGAGCCAAAGGTTTCTTCACCATAATTTTTGCAGATCTAATAGACCAAAAGAAGGTTTTTAAAAATGGTTTGCACTTCATGAACAATTTTGGGATATTTATCCGATGTTAGGAAGAATCTTGTAATTTGGAGAAGGGAAATTCCTTGCAACCCTAGTATGTGTTTGTCTTTTCTCCCTCCAAAAATTTTTTTGGGAGTTGAACATCCTTTAGGGGATCGGTAATTTCATTGGCGAATTTGTAGATATATAATACATCACCGAGAGGAGGATACATGCACCCTATCCATGAATTTGTGTTCACATGAATATCTCTCAGCCTCTCATAGAGTCAGCAAATCTGGAATATCATGATATGATATGGACCTAGCTATTAGGCTATGAAAATGTGCCCTTTAAATGTTGTTAATTCCATGAATATGGTCATATTTTTCGAGATTGTATGCTTACCATAGTTGAAGAACAAAGGAGAAAAGAGGCAAAGGATGAGGAAGGGTTCCAAATGGTTCCAACTAGTTTTTTCATTTGCGCAACATTTTGGTTAATTGTGTGCATGGTTTTCCAAGCTTGAGGGGGAGCAAAGAGGTCCTATTTCAAATAAATAAAAAATACAATTGAGCCTCCTCCAAGTGGATCCACCTCTCATAGAAAATGGAAAAAATGGGAGGAAATCATCTAAAGAGGCGTTGAAGAAAGTCACGGAATTTCTATTGAACTCTAGTCAAATGAGTGAGGTCATGGTGTATTATCCCCATTCCCTGCAAATTTCTCATAGAATATGTGGGGCTTAAATAGTTCAGGTAAGCCTTGCCACTTAAAATCATATATTACAAATGAAGAAGAAGAAGTCAGGCATTCTAGTGAAACTAAATATGTCCAAACCCTATGAAAAATTGAATTGGGACATCCGCACATGGAAGTTAGCAGTGTTCGGGTTCTCAAAACAGTGGATAATTTGGATTAAGTCTCTTTTTTCTACTCCATTTTTCTCTATCCTTCTCATTTGGTCTCCCACGAGCACCTCATATGCCTCTAGAGGGCTATGACAAGGGGAACCATTATCTCGCTTTATGTTTATTATAACGACTGAAGGTGTTGGATGGTCAATCCATGCAGTGGCTCATGTAGGTAGGATCAAAGGTCAAAAATTTCCCAACTCAGACCTTCTAGAAACTCACTAATAATTCGTAGTTCATAATTTTCTCTTCGGGGATCCATCCATGCGTGAATACAAAGCAATCCTCTTTATCCTAGAATAATTTCAAGAGGAATTAGGTATGCTAATCAACAATGAAAAGTCTCCATTATACTTCTTTAATACCCCTTTTTCAATCCAAAAGCATATGGCCCATCTGTTGGGCTTCCAAATCGACTCCTTAGAAAAACATTACTTAGGGGTCCTTCTTATGAAAATCCCTTACGGAAATCATGATGGAATGATGTTTGCAGTAAGCTAGAAAAGAGACTATCAAACTGTAATAGACCCACGTTAAAAGTTCATGTAATAAATTTAATAAAGACAAAAAAAGACCAAGGTCATGGGACATGTATTCCAAGTTGAATGTTGGGCAATACATCCTAATGTGGGCATTCGTTTGATTTATTATGGCTAAAGGAAAATGGAAATGGCAATGTCAAAGGATATAAAAAGGAAAAAGGCCATTATTGGCATTTTATTTATGAAAATAAAGGAAAATAGGAGAAAATGGAGGTGAAAGGTCACAAGTTGTATGTGAGGAGGAAATTGAAGGTAAAATAGAGGATATTGAAGAAAATAGAGGCATCAATGATAAAAAAAAAATTATTTTTAGGATCATCTCACAACCTTTTTCAATTCAACTTAAAAAATGAGAAGAGCACCAGGAGGAGAAATCAATCAGGGAAGGACAAGGAAGGCAAAGTAAAGAAAGGATCAAGCAAGGAAAGGTTGGATCAAGCGACTTCAACTAGAATACTTGCAAGTAACAGGTTGCATGTATGATTTCTTAGCTACTTTTAGCATTCATGGTATGTGGATGTGGATATTTGGTTCTTTTGGTGCCATTGGCATGGGATTTTATAGGTTTTGACAACAGATTTTAGCCTTTCCTGGCCATTTCTAGATAGCCGTGGTGTGATGGGATTCATTCTTGATCGATATTTGGATTGTTGGAAGGTTTTGGATCTAGGTGAGGTGGTCTGAGGAAAATCCCAAGGGTTGGGGGTGGAGATGGTTTTCTCCAACAAGCCCTCGACAAGTGGGCGGAGACAAGAAAATTCCTCAAGTGATGGTGAAGGAATTCTGAGGCATCCAAGATTGGTTTCGTTTTGTGATCTCAAAACCAGTTTAGGTGAGATCACGGTATGGTGAGGGTGGAGGTGGTTTAACCTCTAGGTCCCCTTGGTTTTTTATGGATTGTTTATCCCATGAAATCCCACATTCATGCTTCGAATACGACATAGGGTGTGGTTGGCTTAAAGAAATATTTAGTTCAGCTCAATCTATGGTTAGGTGGTACTTTGAAGTCCTCGACTTAGTTCTTATTTTGCATATGATTGATAAGAGTTATCTTTGCTTGTAATTCATGAGTAATTATACTTTTTATTATCTGGTTTTCACGGTTGTTCTATCATTTTTGATTATCTGGTTATATGTTGGTTATAAGCATGGTTTTATGAGAAATTCAAGCTATGGCTCTTATGATGTATTCATTTTTAAATAAATGGTTATTGAATGCATAACCTAATAGATTTTATTACAGTTATTATGAGAAGGAATTAGACATTCATGATGTTTATCAGATAAGTTTCAGATCTCTATGTTCATATATGTATTCATGACTTGTAGATTTCATGTTTACTATGTCTTTAACAGAATTAATGTCATGGTTAGGCCTTGTTAGGTCAAGGACATAATTTTTGTGTTAGAGGATTTTTTTCTTGTGTCATCTATCATTATAGAAATTTTTGTTAATTCATGGATATTAACCTGAAGTCTAACCCTGAAAAAGTGGCACAAATTTCACAGTCTCAGGCACAGAACTGGTTGAAAACAATTTTAGGTGCACCCTTGCAATGGTTATGCATGTGACTAGAGGCTTTCAGTTGCATGCATCTATACTTTTTCATGTGACTAGGAGTCTAGATCAATGAAAAAGTAATTTAGCTCAAGGTTTGCACATATGGAAGGGTGGTTTAGCCCTTGGGGGTTCTATAGCACCTTAGGAAGGTCAATTAAGTATTTGTTTTTTGACTCCATTTCCTTAAGGTTATCTAGGAGTTTGATAGATGTCATAGTATCCCTAATATCATGTTTTCCCAGGAAGGTCGGTGAAAGTGGGTCAATATGGGAGGTTGTGTTAAATAGTGGTATTAGAGCATGGTTCAAGCACTTGGACCAGATGGGTTGAATGCATGTTATTATACATGCATTGTTATGGTTAAGGTTTCCATGCACGATATTATGCTATGAAGGTTATGGCATTATTATGTGATTGGTATGTTATTTTTTTGATGTGTTGGCTGATATAGAGAAGGATATGTAGATCATGAGAGAAATTTTGCATCAGCAGAATTCAGAGTAGGAGTAGATCGTCATACAACTTTGTATGTTGGGAACGTAGGTATGTTGGTTAATGATTGTTATAATAATTATGGATATTTACATTCCTGTCAATCTATTTTTTTATCGTTATATGTATTATAGAATTTGGCTGATCATTGTGATCCTATGCATGTGCATCGGGTAGTCATGAATGAAAGTAACTTCTTGTTATATGCATTGTGGTCATCCACGTGATTGTTATTGTTTGCATTAAGTTATTAATTTTATATGTATCATGCTAATCTGGATTGGCCTGTGTAGGTGGTTATGCTTATGATATATAGGTATGAATCGATATATTTGTGATATTGTGTCATACTAATATGGACTAACTTGCTAAGATATTATATCATCCCCTGAGATACATTAAGGTATGAGTGTGATTATGTCACCTATTTATCGAACATGGTATGTTCATATATTAGTTGTCAAATGTTTGATTAATTTCATGATATGAGTATGTGTTTATAATACTACATGAATGAACGATCTTGTTTTAGTATGGTTGTACTAACACCATATGTGTTGAGACAACTAAAATGTACTTGAGTGCAAGCGGGTTCTAGTTGTAGTATTATGACTGATGATTGTGAGTTGACAATTAATTATGACATGGTTTTAGTATCCTATGATTTAAAGTTAATAGATATGATATTTTGGTATTTGGAACAGATTATTGACATGTGTGTTGGTTTGAGGGGTCCTGACCCAGGTTCAGAGTTTATGGAGAAACCAACAAACCCTCCGACTACTAGCCCTTTCTACAATGACCTACTTGCACAAATCAAAGTCTCACTTGAAGCAATATGAGAGGGTTCTCAAACCAGGTTTCCACACCTTGAGGGAGAAAATAATGAAGTGGTCCTAAAAAAATCGAATGAAAACTTGTATCGATCATAAAATGATGCACACAACACAATAAGGCAGAATCATAGAATGTGTTCAATCCTTAACAGAATAATACAGAGTCACAAATCGCTTCACCGTAGAGAATAATAACATAACCAGATATAGATCTAAAAAGTGTGTGATTACTTAATAAGATTGATAAACCATCAATACGCATACATAACCCTAACATATAACCTTGCGCAAAGATTAATAAGCAATACAAAACAGTGAAAACTCAACAGAACAGAAACAATAAATACTCAGATCAATCACAACAAGTTTGAAAAAATATTTCCTTTATATTAATCTGTAGATCCTTTCAATACAACAGACTTTCAACACATATTAGACTTTCCCTTACACATAACCCTTCCATGCACACAACCAGCGGAGTCCGCACATAGCCAGGACTACGTCTCTGCACACACATCCAACAAGAGCGTTCCAACCCAACCTAGAAAAAACCCTTCATAAGGAATTACATATGCATAAAATTAGATCCAAACACTACATTTCATGACTCACTACCTTAGACTCAATCTATCTATTTATATCCTTTCTGCGCACAGATATTATGGTTTCAAACCATGGTCTGAGGCCCATAGTTTACCCTTAAACCCATTTACATCAAAATTAGGGACTTTTACCCACCCCAATTCCCCTTGACTTATTCGCACAATGCACATATACAAAAATTATACTAAATTACATCAAAAAGTGTGCCTCAGGGGACCTCGCTCCAACAGGCCCCCAACAAAAACATGTGACTCGTCCCGCATCACTGAGCGCCTGCTCCTTGATCTTGGTTTGGAGTGCGCTGATAGAATATTTCAAAGGGAGCACTAATTCTAGAATTTTCACTGCAGATCCCTATTCTTGTTTAACCAACTTTTCTATAGTGGGCCCTTCAATGGCCATCTCAATGTTGTGTTGTGTCTGTTGAATAGTCTTCAAAGTGTTATCCAGCGTTTATGAAATCTGAAGAGCCTCCTCGGCTTATAATGGCATACCTTCTCCCAACAGTTGTTCCTTCTAGCGTAGCTCTTGAATCTCAATTTGTATCTTCCGACACTTCTACAGATGAGTTAGGGGATGAGTAAAAACTAAGTTCGGCTCCACTATCCTGATCTCTTCAAACTATTGTTCCTTATGATTCAATGCGCCACACATCTAATGAACTACGGGAACATTTTGCAATGATATCCATACACTTATAGCTTCCTCTAACAAATTGTCCCATTGTGTGACTGCAACAGCAATAATGTCTTTGGCTTGCTTCACCTCAACTACTTTTTGGGCGCGAACTTTTTCGTGGAGTCTTTGGCTACAACTTTGTTTGTAGATCTGGAATTTGTTGTTCATACTTTGTCTTGAATGTTTTCACCTTAGCGCACGAGGCTTTCAACATGGCAGCCAATCCTTCTAATTTTTCCTCTAGTGTAGTTATGTCCAAGATAGCTGGAACATCTTGACACACTTGATGGATTTTTTCCTCTAGCGCAGCATGCTGGGCTTCGGTGGCATGGAATGATGCTTTTGTTGCTTGCTGTTTTTGGTGCATGGATTTTGCCTGCTTCTAAGATTCCATTGTATGGGTATGATCAATATCCTCTCGGTACTGAAGTTCATCTGCGATCATTATGTGCATTAGGTTCAGCTTCCCTACAGGTAACACAAAAATATTAATATTGATATCACTTGTTCCATGAAATTGGTCACGCCGACTGGCATCCACCTGAACGGCTAACTCGGCGATTTGGACAAGTCGGGCATCCTCGGTGGCTAGAAAAGCAACATCTAATGGTTGTTTGCTTGTGAATTGTGCATTTTTCTAGCTCACTTGAGCTACGCTCCCTTGTATCTAGCTCGCCTAAATCTTCATCTCTTGGATTCCAACCTGAAAAAGCTCCAATGTAATCTTGTACTGCATCTCCATGTCGGTCCAGTGATCCTCGGTCGCAGACGTGACTATGTTGGAAATTTCATGCAGACCATCTTTGGTCTATGTAACTACCTCCTACTTGGCCTCTTTAACCCTTCCTCTTCTTTCTTGATCCCCTAGAAACTTGAGAGCCACTCTTGGTTCCCTTAGAGGTCTCTGATTCTATTGTGTCCTTTAGCATAGAACCATTCTTTCCTGGCTCTATTTCTTTTTCAAGGTATATGGTCTCGCTAGTGGTAGTTTTTGTTGTGTATTTCTCTGTCACCTTCTCTGTTGTCTTCACTAGCTGGCTTCCAGTGTGTGGCTTCGTTGGTGTGATAGGGTCAACCATGCGGGTGACAATTCTGCTGATACTCTAAGCAAATAATCCTCTATCAATAAGTATGGTAACTCGTACCACACTCCTTCCATGGCACCCTTTGCACGGATGTGCATGTTGTGGAATGTAGCTTTGAAGTCATCTACCATCTTATATTGATCATATAATGTGGGCGATAGTCGCAGCTTTAACTGTACAGCTTGATAAAGAGTGGCATCATAAAGAACCCCAAAAAAATTATTCTCCCTGGCGCACACCAGGTTTGAACAGTTCCATAAGGCGGAATAGCACGTAGCCTCACACATTTTAGGCTTGATCTCCAAGAACTGAGTGTCTTCGAGGGTCTTCCACCCAATCAGTGTCATTAGCAGCAATAACTAAGCCTATTGGAACTGATTTTAATCTTCCTATGCTTCGTGCACATTTTCTAAAAATTCCTTGCATAGATAGCTAGACCAATTGTAAATAACACCCTTCTTGCATTATCCAGTAGGAGAAATGACGTGTGTGTGAACCTTCTTTGGTCTAAATTTGCGCATCATCTTGCATGCCAAGATGAGAATGCCAAATCGAACTGCTCGGTCATCTATTTCATCAAAAATGAAGCCTCGACTCTTCCGCAAGACTTGATATTTCTTCTTAATCTAGTTTGCAACAGTTTTCTCTTACACCTTACCGCTAAAATCAGCAATAGGTTCGGCTCCTTTAGCGGGCAGCATGGTGATCCTATGGATCAATGCAGCATCAATAGGGATGCTCTCTCCCAACCGCACTGCATCATCGAGGACCAACGCAAGAAACTACCTGGCGGAGATGTCATTTATGGGGCTGCACCCAAAATGATGGATCTGGAGTAAGTTTAGCAAGCCTGTGTTGTGCAGAATTGGAACCCATATTTTTTGATTGAGGTGCACAATGCCTCCTTCATAAGGTATTTGGTCGAGATACAACTCTAGTGCAAGCTCTGGGAATTTTTCTACATCTGTAATGTCGCAGTCATCGAATCTAAGCTGTGGTACTTTAGGGAACATTTCCCCTTCCATTGGGACATTCTCAGGGATTAATGGCATATGGATTCTTACGTGCACCTTCTCCAGGTATTTTCTAATTCTGATAGAGTTTTTACGTGATGCAACATAACTCGAAAGTCATGGGAATGGGGCCACTTCGACCACATCCTCCTCTCCTTCAAAAAATGTTTCAGGGGCCTCGGCCATAGGCCTTTTCAACTTCTTAGCCATAGTAGAGCATGGCTTTGGGATCTTTTCCCTTGAAGAGTTTCGCGTTCCAGAAGACTTCCCCTTCTTAGGCTTGGAGGGCGTAGGTTTTTCAACAATTGGGACTTCCGACGCAATAGGGTCCTCCCAACATCTTGTAGCCATCATTCTTTCAAGAATAACATAGCCCAACTCTGCTCGGTACAACACGTCCTCGAACCCTAGATCCAAACCAGACATAGACACAGTGTATGTAGTGGAAATCAAGGAGTTCAAAGTGAAGAATTCACTCAGAAATTAAAGGGAACTATTGCGACCCCATAGGTCATATTTATACTTGTGGTGCATCTTCAAAAACTCCCTCTGCATTAATGTGTGTCCATAAATGGAATCATTAAATGCAACCTAGATGCTCCCATAAATGGTAATAAATTTTTCTTTGCCAGTTTTATTGTTCCAACGACTTGTTTTTTACACCTCTGCGACCCAGTCAACCTCCTTGCAGATGCGTCACACCTTACTGCAAATCCTCCATCTCCTCTGTGCATGTATGATACTCTGGCCATATAGTCATTTGGTAAGCACAGGGTCATTCCTATACAGCTTTAGAAAACTTCCATTAACATACCTAGGAAGGTATTCGCTACTCAACGTCACCAGGCACACTACTCCACCTTCAATAAGTTCCTTAACAACAAAAGGCCCTAACCAATGCATCTTCAATTTTCCTGGGTGGCGCAAAAATTTTCTATCATGTAAAAAAACCAAGTCATATTCCTTAAATACCTTTTTCCTGATATGCCTATCATGCCATGATTTTTTGCACGCTTTTTGAACCTGCTGGTGATAATTTTCAATAAAACAATATTCTTCCAAAGAAATCAACTGTGACAACTTGTCTTCTAGAGCATCTTCTTCAACCGTATTGGTGAATGTTGCAATGTGTAGACTAAGAACAATGAAATAAATTGGAAACATAGCTTATTTCACATATACCATCCTAAAAGGTGTTTTTCGAGTAAACGTCTTGTGAGTGGTCCTATATTCTCAGAGAACTGCTGGCACTTGCTCATCCCAATCATTTTGGTTAGCATTGCTCACCTTGGTCAGCGAAATTTCCAGTATCTTAATGAATTCTTCAACCACACCATTTTCCTAAGGGTGATAGGGAGAGCTCTTTTGATGATGCTTTTGGAATTATTTTTTCAAGGCTTCAATGGTGTCATTTACAAAATGCGTACCCTCATCACTAATCATAATCTTAGGACAACCAAACCAAGTCACAATATTCTCAAATATAAATTGTGCAGTAGTATCAACCGTACAATCCTTCACAGGTTTGGCTTCAGCCCATCTGGTGACATAATTTGTAGCAGTGATAATGTAGTGTGCATCACTCTTCCTTCCTGGAGGATTAATAGGTCCCACAAAATATATAGCCCATTTCTCAAAATCTTGTAGCACCATCTATGGATGCAAGGGAATCTTCTCTCTGCGCGATGCCTTTCCCGTCATCTGGCATACATCACATGTGCAGCAATGCACATAGACATCATTGTGTAGTGTGGTCCACCATAACCTAGCTCGCAAAATATTCTATGCAGTGATCTTACCTGCATAATGACCATTGGCAACCCCTCCATGAGCTTCATTTAGGATTGCACATCTCTCATACTCCAAGACATATCTTTGCAGAACCTCATCCACATCCATTTTGTAAAATTGTCCAACAATAATGGTGAAGTCCGTTTCACATGCCATGTGATATTCCAAAATGGAAAAGACGGGAATATAGAACATCTACAACATTCCAAGTAAAACAAAACAAGAATATAGCTAAAATCTGGAAAATGTCGAAAATATGTTGCAACTGAAAATTACATCAAGACATTATAACTATAAGAAAAACCAACTGATTCATATCATTATAAACAACAGCAAATATAAAGTACACAATTCTCTAAAGAAGATGCACTCAAGCCAACAAGAAGTGGTTGAAATACACTAATGAAAAATAGCACTAGAAATGTTGTGCTCCTGCTACTGGAAACTACTGTTACTGTGAAGAAGAAAAATACATAGGATGTTTCTGGAGTGCTCAGAAAGATCCAAGATTTTAACCATGGACTCTACTCATAAAACCCAAAAAAACCCAGAACTATTTTGGCCATATTTTAAATTTGGATTTTCGACCCTTTTTGGGTTGCCAACTGCACCCCTGCTAGCTGACTTACGCACTCCTCTTGGGTAACTGATGATATGGGGATGAAATGATAATATAAATGCTTCAATAGCACCTAATCATATCAATACATGAAGGGTTGAGCCCTTCTCTAGATTCTCAAGCTAGAAACTTGATAATTAGCTCCTCCTTCCTCGGCTCAAGTTGCAGCTGCAAATTGCACAACTGCTGGAATAAAATGCATTTTCAAGGAGGCTAAATTTTTAGCCTAATTCTGGATGATGATATATAGCTCAGATATGATACAAATAATCTCACCAAAGTGAGGTAATGGTCCCTCACAAGATTCCAAGCTAAAATACTTGGAACTTCCTTCCTCCACTAGATCTACCCTGCTAGACTGCACAATTCTTGATGGAAATATTGTTGCATGGTGTAAAATGATAGCCTGATATTTAATGTCATAATTATGCTCCTAGAACACTAAAATGAATGCACAAGGTGAAAGGATGAACCCTCCATAGGTTTCCTTGCAAAAATTTTAGAAACTACCTTCCTCCTCTCAAACCATAAGACAGGAATGTGTAATTCCTGAAGCTATATATGCATAAAAGAGGGGATGAATGTGGCACCAATGGAAAATGATGAATGGATGCTCAAAATAACCTTTCGATAGTAGTCACTCGAAGTCCCCCATGGGTAAGGTTGGGATTCCTGCTCGGGAACACATGTGTGCTAAACAACACAATAGACTTAGCTAAACATATGAAGCGTGCAAAGAAATGTCAAACGACAACACAATATCAAATTCCAGATTGATTTTCTTTGCTTCCCTCGTCTTCCTTATATGGTTTTGAGCCCTCCCTAGCCTTGGCCCACCTCATAACTATGCTACACATGTGGCCACTAGTCTCCTTGAAGATTTCACTATCTCTTCATGATCTCCATGATCTCTGCATTTACTTTACACTCCTCCATAATATGTGCATTTAATGCACCACTTCCTCCATGACTGCATCATTAATGCTCTATTATCTTACTTTTATTCCTCCAATATCTCCATCATCTTCCTCATTATTCTCCATAATCTCCACTCTTCCTTCATTAATGAGCTACTTCACTACTCCATGATGTTTATCTACCATCTACTAAACCACATTCACACAAAAAAGGTGGATTGTATCATCTATGGATTTTATGGGTCCCTCCACCCTTTTATTTACTTAACTAAGTAAGAGCTCTAATATTCCCATTAACTTATGGAAAATTTGGAATATTACAGTCCTCCCTACCAAAATGTTTCTTTTCCTCAAGTAATTGAAATATTGAATGCTACAACAATCCCTCTCCATCTAAATGGAATCCCCATATGGAAGGTCTCCCCATTTGCTCCAATTTGTAACGAATGCCCAACTCCATAGTTTCCTCTCTATAATGTCTAGAATGTCTTCCAATTGTATAATTATATGCCTCTCCTCATCAATGAACCTCCAAGTGGCAGCCATCTGTTGTTCCAGAGCCTCTCCTTTGCATGAGTTATATTAAGTGAAGTGGTCCCCCCCCCCCAAGGAAAGTCCCAACTCATGAACTATCTCTCCAAACCATGCTACATGGAGTAGGATATACATCTCCATGCTCCCATCATTGGCCTTGTTGGCCCTTCTTGCTCCAAGCATCATCTCAACACTATGAAAAATAGGAAACAAAGACATATGGGTTTACATGTGAAATGTCGAACCATACTCTCTTAATAACAGCCACTGCAGCAATGCCTCTTTTTGGCACACCACCCCATCATCATTCCAAGTATGGTGGCCATACTCTCCTAACAAAATCCAACACAGAAAGGCCTCTTGTTGCCATCCCCCCTTCTCATCATGCAAGGTATGGAAGAAAGTTAGTCCATACTCTCCCAAGAGTAACCAAAGTAGCAATGACTCTTGCTTCCACCTCACATCACCATCATGCAAGCCATGGAGAAACAAAATACTAATTGACATGTAGAATGTCACAACATCCAAACATAACCAAACTCCCTACTGCCACATCATGTGAGTGACATAAAATGTCCCAAACAATAATCCACCCATTGACATAAGATATGTCACAATATGGCCAAACTCTCTCAAGAGTAACTAGCGCAGCCAAGCATCCTGCTATTGCATCACCTCAGTACTGTTCAAGGCATGGAACATACCAATCTGAAATGTCGAGTAGTAACCATACTCACACAAGAAAATCCATTGAAACCATGCTTCTTTCTGCCCTATGTCATAGGTCTGCAAGTAGCTCACCAAGCACTTGCTCATCATCCTCACCCATCCATCCAACTATGGGTGATGACTCATATCATGCTCCAACTTGGTATCCACCCAATGGAGAATACCATCCTCCCAAATCTGATGATCTTTGCACTCCATGATATGTTGAAGTGCATCATCCTTGAGGTTAATCCATGATAACTTCTCATCGATGACCTGGTATAATCCATAAGATTCTGAATATGATGTAGGTAGAAACTTCTCTTTGAGTTGTGAGATGCTCATCATGAAGGCTTCATCCTAATAATGGAGAATGCTATCCATCATAAAATGTCTACCATCTATCATATGTCCATCCAATGCTTCATGATTGAAGCAGTCATCAGAATGCTCCAAGAATAGTTGGGACCCCAACTCAGCATTTCTCCTCAGTGACAATGTTGTTTATCTCCATGATGGTGCATCTGTTGTCTCATGGCCATAAACAATGTTGAACTCACAGCCTGACATTGTATTGATTAGGACTATGCTCATCCCATCCTTTGAAACTCCACACTTCAACACAAAGTGTTGTGTGTAGCTCAATCTGGAGCAACTAGGATGGCTATACATCTCCTCCTTGAGCAAGTCAAGGGTCCTCTACCCAGTAATAGTTTGCTACTCCAAATTAGCAAGGTGCTCTAACCCTTGGTTATGAAATTCCCCTAATGGCATGACCTCACAAATCTCAAACTAAGGTGCTGAAATAATATGTGATGGAAATGTTTGCAAAACTTGGATAAGATGATACTTGGGGACATCTTGTAAGGCTACAAGAGTTCCTCCAACCGATGCAATGGCTTCTCCAATTGTTGGTGATGGTGATGGTTGCTCCTCTACTGCTGCACCAGTGCTGGTATCCATCTCTTCTTCCTCATGCATATCCTAAATCATGCATGGGACTCCCAATGTCATGAGGTCAAGACCATATTGCAAAAATGCAAGTGCTCTTTCTCCTGATGCAAGTATTTCTATAGCTGGTGGTGGGGGAATTTCCTCCTTTTCCGGAGTGATAGTGCTGACATCCTCCATTTTTTCCTCATGTGCTATCTCATCAATGTTGGGAAATGTATCTATGGAAAGTACCTCCGGTTTCCTTCTATCAAACTTTTTAATCAACCTTTGAGTGAAGTCTGCATAAGTAGTCACTCTTGCATGTTTTATATGGTTGAACCACCAATCGTTTGCTCCACCCTCAAGGTGCAGTGCTGAAATATCAATAGCCTCTCTTTTTGCTACTGGGTGTAGCTAGAAGAAACGATATAAATCCTTCATCCATGCTTTTATTGTGCTTGTGGATGATCCATCGAATGTAGGTAAGAAGAATCTATTCTGTATATGCCTTCTTCTTCTATTGTTGTTGCGGGATCTCTGGTTTTCTTTGATTTGGATAAACTGTTGGAGATTTCTATTCTCCTTGAGTGCTCTTGATTGAGATTTGTACTCTACAAGATAATTACTTACAGTCTCATTCTCTAATTATTGTCCATCTCCATGCCATTCATCTCCCTCTACAAGGAAAGTGGAGATAGAAAAGTGTTGTGGAGCTCTTTGCATTGGCAGTTGTTTATATTACTGATAGGAAGTGCTTGGACCTTCCTCATTCTGAAACGCTCTTGAGGTTTCCCTTTTCCTTCCCCTTCTCATTTCTTTAGTCTCTATCAAGACATCCTGCATAGATCTAAAGAGAAGTGTGGAAAAAACTAATCCTTCCGCCATTGAAGACATCTTCTTTTTCTTCTTCTTCTTATTATTATTTTGATGTCATGAAGTGCCCACAAGCTGAGCCAAAGATCATGCTCTAATACCACTATAATATTCCAAAATGGAAAGACAGGAATACAAAACATCTACAACATTCCAAATAAAGCAAAATAGGAATATATCTAAAATCTAGAAAATGCCAAAAATATGTTGCAACTGAAAATTACATCAATAAATTATAACTATGAGCAGAAAAAACTAAGTCATATCATTATAAACAACAAAAAATATAAAGTATAGAGTGCTCTAAAGAAAATTCACTCAAGCCAGCAAGATGTGGCTGAAACACAATAATGAAAACTAGCACTGGAAATGTTGTGTTGCTACTACTACTGCTGCTAGAAACTACTACTACTATGAATAAGTACCATGTGTGGGAGGCTTCTGGAGTGCTCAAAAAGATCTAGAATTTTAACCACAGAATCGACTAAAAAAACCCATAAAATCCTAGAAATGGTTCGACCAGATTTTAAATTTGCATTTTCGACCCTTTTTGGGTTGCCAACTGCACCCCTGCTGGCTGACTTATGCACTCCTCATGGGTAACTACTGAGATGGGGCTGAAATTATGATATAACTATTGAAATAGCACCCAATCAGCTCAATACATTAAGGGCTAACCCCTTCTCTAGATTCTCAAGTTAGAAACTTGAGATCTAGCTCCTCCTTCCTCGGATCAAGTTGCAGCTGTAAACTGCACAACTGTTGGAATGGAATACATAGTCAAGGAGGCTGAAGCTATAGCATATTGTTGGATGATGAGATATAGTTCACAACTAATAGAAAAAATATCACCAAAGTTAGGGAATGGTCCCTCATAGGATTCCAAGCTGAAATACTTGGAACTTCCTTCCTCCACTCGATCTACCCTGCTAGACTGCACAATTCCTAATGGAACTGCTACTGCATGGAGGTGTAAAATGATGGCCTAATGCCAGATGTCAGAATTTTTCTCCTGGAAGACTGAAATAAATGAAGAAGGTGAAAGGATGAACCCTTCATAGTTTTCCTAACATAAATTATATAGACTATCTTCCTCCTCTCAAACCCTATGATAGGAATGCGTAATTCCTGAAGCTGTATATGCAAAAGAGAGGGAATGAATGTGGCACCTATGCCATATGATGAATGTATGCTAAAAATAACCTTCTGAGAGTAGGCACTTAAATTCCCTCATGGGTAAGGGTGGGATTCCCACTCGAGAACACCCATGTGATAAACAACACAATAGACTTAGCTAAATAGCTGAAGCATGCAAAGAAATGTCAAATGACAATACAATATCAAATTCGAGAATGATTTTCTTTGCTTCCCTCTTATTCCTTATATGGTTGTGAGCCTTCCATAGCCTTGGCCCAGCTCATAACTACGCTACACATGTGGCCACTAGCATCCATGAAGACTACGTTGTCTCTCCATGATCTCTGTGATCTCTGCATTTACTTTCCGCTCCTCCATTATATGTGTGTTTAATGCACTACTTCCTCCATGAGTGCATCATTAATGCTCTATGATCTCAATTTTATTCCTCCACTATATCCATCATCTTCATCATTATTCTCCACAATATCCACTATTCCTTCATTAATGAGCTGCTCCACTACTCCATGATGCTAATATACTATCTACTAACCCACATTCACACAACAAAAGTGGAATTTATTCATCTATGGGGTTTATGGGTCACTCCACCCTTTTATTTACATAAATAAGTAAGAAAATTAAGAACTCTAATATTCCAATTTACTGATAGAAAATTGGGAATACTACATTCCATGAGTTCTTTCTTCTGTTGAACTGTATATTCGTTATGCCTACATACAATAGTCAGAAACAGAATTATATTAGGGAAATGATCATCAACCACCTTTATCGCAAATAACTGCACTTCTGTAAATCCATCTTCCAAGCTTGTGGGCTCCTCCCCAATCTCAATGCGCCATAGATGGTTTGGCCCAACGTTTAGTCTTCCTAGTTTTACCATAATCTTAAAATCATATTCCTGAAATAACAACAATAACTTGCAGATCTTACTCCCCAACATAGGCTTATTGACCAGGTACTTCAGAGCAGAATGATTAGTGAACATCTTAAAGTGACTTCCTAATAGATAGTGGTGGAATTTCTACAGTGTGTACACCATTTCGAGACCTTCCCTTTCCATGGTTGAGTGATTCTTCTCTCTGCTTGAAATTTTTCAACTTGCATAAGCAATGGGATGACCAATTTCACCCACTCCTGGTTGCACTAAGATAGCTCTAAGCGCAATGCAGGAGGCATCCACGTGTACATGAAATACCTTTGACCAATCTGGGAAGAGCAGGATGGGTGCAATGACCATGTTTTCTTTTAGTAGCTGAAAACTCTTTTGACAATCCTCATCCCAATAGAATGTTGAGTGCTTCTTGAGAAGATTTTCCATGAGCGCAGTTATCAGTGCATAATCCTGAATAAACTTCCTATAATACCTAGTAGGCCCCAATATTGAGCACAACTTCTTAACATTCTTAGGTACCTCCAAATTAACTTTGACTAAAATCTTTGCAGGATCTACCATCAACCCTTGTTGGCAGACAATGTGTACCATCAGTATCCCAAATGGTACACAAAATATACACTTCTTCAAATTCAAGGAGATCTAATACTTCCTACAAGTATCCAACATTAAGCGCATATTTGATACATGCTTCTTTAATAACCCAAATACAGTCCAATCATCAAAATATACCTCCAAAAACTTGTGGATAAATTATTTGAAAGCAGCGACTACTACGCGGGAGAAAATAGCAGGAGTATTCTTCAATCCAAAAGTCATGACTGTATATTGGAAGGATCTTCATTCAGTATAAATGGTGGTATTACTCGTACCCTCTAACGCAACACATATATGATGATATCCTGAAAACCCATCGATGAAGGAATATGCTTATTGGCCTCCAAAATTATCTAATATTTCAATAGAGAATGGAGTTGTAAATGGATCATGCACACAAGCATCATTCATATTATGCGGATCTACGCAGAGCTTCATTTCTCCCTTCGCCTTCTTATCTTGTACAACCATTGGAATTACCCAGTCAGACTCTTCTATAGGTTCAATGATGCCTGTAGCAACCATTTTTTCCAACTCTTCTTTCACCTTCTGCTTATATCTTGGGTTCAGCCTGTATGGGTGTTGTTTTAATGGTTGTGCATCAGGTTTCAATGTGATTTTCATAACTCTAATTTCCCCAATGATACCTTTCAGCTATGAAAACTTTGTAGGGAACAAATATTTATATTCTTCTAGAAAATCAACAACCTTGCCTATTGTATCATCATCCCAGTAGTCTCCAATCTTTGCCAGCTTAGGTTGTTCTTCAGATCCAATATTCACCTGCCTGAGATTTAAGGGATTTTTTACATCTAGTGAGGTGATTGAGGGCCTAGCCACTACACCCTATCCCTCAAATTCATGGATCATGATATGCCTTGGATTCTCATCATTCTCTTCAACTGTCAGGTTCCTACAATTCAAAATAGTTTTCATCTGTGCATCCCAAGCTAGTGGAGCACACTCGATTGTCGACTTTGTTGTATCAAAGATGAATTCTTGAAGATTATACAAATCTTGGCCAACTGTATCAAATCCACTCTCAAAGCTAAATGTAAGAATAAAACTCTCTTCTAGCACAAACCATTCACTAGTGCCTCCACGTACCTATATCTCTAGATACCATTTAGTAGGCACCTTCCCCAATGTGTGAATAAACATATGGACCCATTTAGATCTTGATTCTATGCCCCATACCTGATTAGATCTCGCCAAATGTATGCATGGATATTCTTTGTCAGATTACACATTTTCTATTTTAATGACTAGACATTCAAACCACAACCTCATCATGCACATACTGTAATATCCCACAATGGGAACAACAACAATATTAAACAACATTGCTTCAGAAATAACGCAGTTCATAAAATTAAGTGCAGGAGGCCAATATGGAGGCTCAAAATTTACATATAAATCATCAAATAATATTTACAATGAGGCCCATACATTGTATAACAGGAAATAGAAGACTTAAACAGGAAGAAATCCTCAAAAAGAGGTGCTTCAATCACATATAATCACTGCAAAAGGCTTGACAATGTTATTTTCATTAGGCCGCAATAGTTGTTGATTACAACTTAGATATAGAGAAAAATAATGCATGAAAATTCAAATATATGATAGATCCATACACTATAGAGTCTCTACTTTACATACCCTTGGGGTTTTTAGCATTATATGAAGCACAATGAGTAGATATGATATCTTATGCAACAGAACTACAGAATGATTCAGAATTTCTGAAGAAAATACAGGATTATTCAGATCAGATCTGAATATGACATGGAATAGATCAAAAATCCATGGATCACCATAGTGAAGGGAAGATTCCCAACACCAGAGATCTCTCCTCCAAAAGTATGCAAAAACACCCTGCAACTTTACACTTGCAAGTAACATACTACTGGAAGATGGAATGCACTGTATAGTTTAAGAATAGTTTGGCCTGATGCCAAGTTATGGATCTGAAGCTCCAATGATCCAGTACACTCTTGCCAATGGGATATAATACTTTCCCACTAAAAAGATGCACTAGATTGGCCTAGATCTGAGTAGATCTAGCCTCCACTTGCTGCAGTTTACAAGGACAACCAAACCCTCAATGGGATCTACGTTGTAGTTGGAAGGTGAAGCTTGGTTAAATGCCTGATAGTGGAAAATATTAGCAAGACTTCTCCAAGAGGCCTCTCAAGGAAGGAGGTGGGATTCTCAATCAGGAACACCTAGTGCTAAACAACACTATTCTCATATAAACAGCAAGTGAATGATATATGTCTAAACAGACAATATATTCATAAATATAATCAAATCAACAATGTTCTTCTGTTGGCCTCATCTTCCTTTTATAAGATAGAAGTCTTGCAAAACCCTAAACCATCTCAATGATTTAGCTTCTTTCACATGTGCCACCTCCAACTAAGACTGTGCTATGCATTAATGAGGTTCATCCCCTCTAGATAGCGTTTTTGACTTGCTCATGGTTGAATTGGTCAAATGATCCAACCTCTTTCACACCTATGTGTGATTATGTAAATAGCCTAGATTTAGCTTTTTTCATATGTGGCATTGATTTATTTTGTTGTTTAGGAGTTTTATTGATTCGCCTTTACAATTTTATTCACGAAATAGAAAAATGAAACAAAATTGTATATTCCCATGAGCTTGGGCTAATTGGGAATATTACAGTCCTCCCCTCCAAAATGTTTATTGTCGTCAAGAAACTGATAAGGTGAGTGTTGCAACTCCTTTCCTCCTCCATTGGTGACACAAACAGGTGATAAGCTTCCTCCATGAGCTGAGTGTTCACCAAACCAACCTTCCATGAATTGTTTCTCCAATGTTCTTATGAGAGGTAAATGACCCATCCCAGAAGGAGTCAAAAACTCAAATGAAACAAACATGGATGAACCAATACTCTCTCTAAAAAATGTAGCATATGGTACATAGAGTGTCTCCATCCCATGTGGTACATACATGGCTCCCATCCTTACTCCATACATCCCCATAAAAAGTACAAGTATATCATCAATGTATGGGAGAAAAACTAGGTACATACAAAAAGAAATTTGAGCATGAGGAGGTGGGTCATAATCCCACATATGATACCAACACAGTGCATCTCCTACCTACCTCAAATCAAGACATGGTAAGTGATTTTCCCACCACTTAATTTTTGTACATGTCATCTTACCATGGCTGAAAGTGTGAGATATGTTTGGTGACATTGGGAAGCACCCATCATGAAAGAAAATCTCCCTTTGCACGACAAGGGAGTGGCCAAATTCAGAAATTTTAGTGGCCCAATGTTTGCCATGAGATTTACATGATAAATCACTCCTCCTTGGAGTCATGGCTGACATAAACATGGTGAAAGAATATGTAAAATCACAAAATGAAACTTGCTTTACATGATCATATTCTTCACCAACAATGCCTCTCATACACATGGAGTTGTGCATGCCTCTTTCTCCTCTTTCCAAAGAAGGAAGAGATGGCTGAAATAACTCTTGCATAGAGTCACATGGCTGCCCCAACTCCACATAGTTCATGCATTCTTGAAAATTTTGATGTAGTTCTTATTTCAAGCCTTCCCAATCAAATCTCCTTGTGATGATGTTGTAGATCCTCATGGAATACATATGGCTGAAATCGAACTCTTTGTATGCTCCTTGTAGTAACTTCTGCTTGAGCTTAGAAGCTCTAGACAAGAAGACCATAAAAATATGATAGATGACTCCTCCTTCAACTAAGTAGCCCTCTTCATGCAGCTAGTCATCAAGTATCATACATGTGTGAAGAAATTTGGAGTAATCCACCAACAGTTGGGATTTCCAATATAGATCTACAATGGTCAGCAATGACAACACTGATGATGCATCAACAGAAATTTATGTCATGTTGCTGGTCCTCTCCTTGACATCTCCTATGCCAAAGGTGTGTGTTGGAAGGCTATTCCTCCCATTCTTCTCCTCCCACAATGCAGATCCATAAATGAGATGGGGTGATGATGATGAGGGGAGAATATCTCCCTCCTTCTTGAGCTTACCCAAGCATCCTAGTGTTGTAGCTTTGTCTTCAAGTGCTCCAATCCCTCCTGGATCTATGTTTGGAGCAGAAAGTTGTGAGGTCTTCGCCACAAAATCTAAATCAAGTGGCCTCCCATGTGGTCTGCCACTAGATAATGAGGTTTCAGGGACCATCCTCACATGCATAATAGATGGGACCATCATGTACCTGCTTCTATTGCACAAATTCAACTTTGTTTCATGTGTGGAAGTCTCATGAAATTTGGAAACCACTCTTATTGTTACAAGAGTGCCTTTGATTAGAGCGTTTGCTCCATTCTCTTCTCCTAGAAATAGTGGATCATCTTTTTCTATGTTAGCTTTATGACCCCTCCTTTGTTCTGTCTCATTTTTTATTATCATAGACACATGCTGCTCATGTTTTCCATATGTAATATTCCTAGGAACTTCTTGCAAATATGCAAGAGCCCCTCTAGTGGAAGCAATTTCTTCTTCTCCATCTCCCAATAACAATAGATCTCCTCCTGCTGTCACAGCGTTGGAGGATCTTCTCCGCTCTTTCTCTTTCTTCTCCTCATGAATGGAGAATGCCTCATCATTTAGACACCCTTCTCCTTGATCTCTTCTTGAAGAAGGAACCCTCATGTCTTCTCTTTGAGAATAGGGTTCTTGCTGAATTTGGGCTTTTTCCTTTGGAAAATTATACAGTAGATCTTCAAACCCTTCAACCATGTTTAGAAATGGAGTTGGCTTTATGGATTCTTCCAACTCATGCAAAGATTCAAGTTTCTTGGGCTTGATTTGATTCCTCAAGGAATTTTTAGAATGTCTCAAATCAAATCTTTTCACTAACCTCCTAGTGAACTTTGCATAAGAAGAGATATTTACACTTTTCAAGGAAGAAGACTCAAATAGCCACCAGGCATAAGCCTTACCTTGAAGATGTAGTGCTACTACTCTCATGGCTTCTTCTTCTGAAACTTGATGCAGTTGGAAATATATGTCAAGCTTCCTTACCCAAGACTTGGCTGAGTTCTAAGGTGATCCATCAAAATTAGGTAGAGAGAATCGACCCAAAGTGTGCTGCATGCACCCTCTTCTTCTACTGTAGCTATTGGATCTTCTTTCTTATTTAAGTTGACATAACTGTGGAAAACTGAGATGCTCCTTGAATCTCTCCGATTGAGACTTATATTCTTGGAGATAATCACCAAGAGCTCCCTCCTTTGGTGTTCCTCCTTTCCCTTCTTCCTTTTTCAAGAAAGTGGGCATGCCCCAACGTTGTAGATCAGGTTGTGTGGCTGAATGCTCACACACATAGTAAGAAGTACTGGGGCTTCCTTGATGTAACAATATCCTTGAGGGATATAGATGTATTTCCCTCCTCATTCCCTATATTTGTCCTTTCGGCTCACACATAGCTTGAGAAAGAGTTTTAGAGAACTCTTCTCCTTCCAATCTTCTGGATAAAGGGGTTTCACCCTTGTTTTCTTTGTCTTTTGTGTAATCAATTTTCTTTTGTCTTATTTTTAGATACCTCCTCTCTCTATCAGTAAGAGGCTCATCTTATTCTAAAGACATATTGGCTTCTTAAGAAAGCACAGGCTATGCCAAGATGATTGCTCTGATACCACTATAATATCCCAAAATGGGAACAACAACAATATTAAACAACACTGCTTCATAAATAACGTAGTTCAACAAATTAAGTGCAGGAGGCCAATATGGAGGCTCAAAATTTACATATACATCAGAAAATCATATTTACAATGAGGCAAATACAATGTAGAACAGGAAATATAAGACTTAAATAGGAAGAAATTCTCAAAAAGAGGTGTTGCAATCACATATAATCACTGCAAGAGGCTTGACAGCGTTATTTTCATTAGGCTGGAACAGTTGTTGATTAAAACTTAGATCTAGAGAAAAATAATGCATGAAAAGAAAGATCTATGACATATCCATACACTATAGAGTCTCTACTTTATATACCCCTTGGGGTTTTCAGCATTACATGAAGCACAATGAGTAGATCTGAGATCTTATGCAGTAGATTTGTAGAATGATTCAGAAGTTCTGAAGCAAATATAGGAGTATTCAGATTAGATCTGAATATGGCATGGAATAGATAAAAAATCCATGGATCACCCCAGTGAAGGGAAGATTCCCAACACCAGAGATCTCTCCTCCAAAAGTATGCCAAAACACCTTGCAACTTTACACTTGCAAATGACATAGTACTGGAAGATGGAATGTGCTATAGAATTTAAGAATAGTTTAGCTTGATGCCAAGTTATGGATCTAAAGCTCCAATGATCCAATACACTCTTGCCAATGGGATATAATATTTTCCCACTGAAAAGAGGCACTAGATTGGCCTAGATCTGAGTAGATCTAACCTCCACTTGCTATATCTTACAAGGACAACCAAACTCTCAACAAGATCTGCGTTGTAGTTGGAAGGTGAAGCTTGGCCAAATGCCTGATAGTGGACAAGATTAGAAATACTCCTCCAAGAGGCCCCTCAAGGAAGGAGGTGGGATTCCTGATCAGGAACACCCAGTGTTAAACAACACTATTCTCAGCTAAAAAACAAGAGAATGATATATGTCTAAACAGAAAATATATTCAAAAATATAATCAAATCAACAACCTTCTTCTGTTGTCCTCCTCTTCCTTTTATAAGATAGAATTCTTGCAAAACCCTAAACCATCTCAATGATTTAGCTTCTTTCACATGTGCCACCTCCAACTAATACTGTGTTGTGCATCAATGAGGTTCATCCCCTCTAGACAACACTATTGATTTGGTCATGGTTTACTTGGTCAAAGGATCCAGCCTCTTTCACACCTAAGTGTGCTTATGTAAATAGCCTAGATTTAGCTTTGTTCATATGTGGCATTAATTTATTTTGTTGTTTAGGAGTTTTATTGATCCTCCTTTACAATTTTATTCATGAAACAGAAAAATGAAACAAAATTGTATATTCGCATTAGCTTGGGCTAATTGGGAATATTACACATACATTCCTCCTAGTTTCCCATATTCTCCTTATGATTTTCCCATCATCTTGCTGAAGTAGTGTGCAAGCCAAGATCCAAAGCATGGAATCTTTGTCCTTCAAGTACAGTCCTTTCGAGATCCCATATAAACATGTTTAAGCCAGTTAATACATCATAGTGTGGCAAATCACGTACCTCAGATGTTATACAGCACAGAGATCGAGTCGCATGATTAAAACGCACCACAGATACCTCATGCAATAAATTCTGTTAATTTTCAAGTTCTTTCTTGAAGTCTGAAAAATAAGAGCTATCCTTCTCCCACTTAAGATTTCCATTTGCTGTTGGATTAATCCAATATTCCTCACACAAATTTATCTTATAAATTTGATCAATCTCATCCTCAACGCGTACCGATTCAATATATCTTTGTCCTTCTGCGGGATCTAGAGGAATGATTACCCTAACACCATTGCTTTCAAATTGCATTCTCATTTTCTTCAGATTGATAGCACCATCCATGTCAATGGCCCAGTCCAAGCCTAGCAGCGCAGGATAAGGATCAGTATCATCTATAATTTTTATGACTTCAAAGTCTGTCATCACCTTAACACCTTATACACTCACTAAAACTTGTATTTGCCACCCTAAAGGAGTGATCTTCTATTGACTCGCCATGCGGAATTGAATGGTAGACCACTCCATCTTTGGCTCTACCATGCACTGCCATGTCTTCTTTGGTAGAACATTAGCATTCGATCGTAGGTCTAAAATTACCTATTCCATCTCATAAGTAACAATTTGTGTGGTCATACACATCTCCCAACTCACTCTCTTCTTGTTCTTATATCATTTTTTGATTTCTCATTGCTCTACCATTGCATATTCCTTCTCTACGCAATTATATATCAAAGCCTACATATTTTCTACTTCCTTCTGGTTTTGCAGTAAATTTATACATGCTTGTAGAAATGGTTTGATCTCTTCATCTCCTCCTACTTCCTTTATCGATCTTCCTGAGGTGGATGTACTTCATTCTGTAAAATCTTTATGTGCTTCAACAAAAGTATCCTTCACGCGCTGAATATTAAACCTTTATTTGTTTTCAGGTGCTTTATGGATCCAAACATTAGTGGTTGGTTTCTTTCCCTTATCTTCATTGGTAGCTACGCCACTCCTAGTGACCAAATTCACACTGGGATCTTCTTCATGGGTTTCAATGTGAACCATCTGAAAATTTTGTGTTGGAGTTTGTATCTTCTTTTCCTGCATTTTAGCAATCAAGACAAGACAAAATTCAATCTCATGATCAAATTGTCTACAGTACCTTCAGGATTTTCATGTTGGATTCAGACATTCACGTGCATAATTGTGAGAATTTCCACAGTTATAGTAAATGAATTGTCCTTTTCCTTGGCCAGCTGATCCACCTCCTCATCCTATTCCTCTTCCTTGAAATATTTCGTGCCCAGAAGGGGATGTCAATGATGTAGGCTTAGCATGCGGCCTATATATTTCATCTTTATCCAACATCAAATCATAAGTGTGACAATGCTACTCATCATGCCCTAATGACGAAAAAAATCTTCAAAACAACTGCTTCAAGTGAGGTTGATACTTTTTGATTCTTGGGCAGGAATATGTGTCATGTAATCCAAAAATTTGACAGATTGTGCACCATACAAGACTCTTCAAGGGACTAGGACCTCCAAAATTCATATAATTGTTGAAAATAAGACACGGGTCTTTATGGTGCCCAGAAGCTTTACATTTTATGCACCAAACCTCTACGCAAACCTCCTTCCCTTGTCCTTGTGTCAGCTTTGAATTTCTGGATGCATGGCTTCCACGTGATTCTGATTTTTTCGATTTTCCAGTGCAACAAGTGTTGAGGTAGCCTCTAGTTTCATTGCAACCTCCAGAGCCTTAGCCTGTGTGGCAATATTTTTCTAACCTAAGGGTTGGCGTAGATGTGGGAGCAGCATAGGAATGAACCATTCCTTATGTTGAGTATCATCAGTGACAAATCCACCATATTTGATGGTGCACTTCAGTCTCTGATCAACCTCCCATATAGATTCATTAGCCTCCTAATGAAACTCTTTCATTTCTTTCACCAGTTGAGCGTATAACTTAGGCTTATTAAACTACTCTTTTAGGTAATTTTTTATTTTTTCCAAGGTAGCATTAGGGTTTTCTTGAGCATACCTAATTTACCAATCTAATTCATGATCTTGGAAAGCAGTAGCCAACTGCGCCTTCCTAATATCAATATTGTTAAGTAGCTAATCCTCCCCCACGACCTCAGTCATAAACCAATAGTGGTCAGTATCCTCGTTTCCAATGCCTCTGAAATTAGGTAACTTCATTGATGCATCCATGTCTACTTCTGGGGGAGGTGGAGGTGGTGATGGACTGTGCGGTGGAGTGGGTGATCTGTGATGTGAGTTCATAAGTGGAGTGGATGGGGTTGGAAACAGACTCAAGGGTTTCTAGTGTGATGAACTTTCTCCTGCAAAATCACTAGAGCTACTAGTTTTTTGTTCACCTTCACCCTCACATCTACCCTTTAGAGGGCTATAAATATTTTTTTTAGAATCTTCATGATAAATTTTTCCACTGCGCCTAGTTGGGCCTCTTCGAGGGATTCAAGCAATATGTTCGCATAGATAGCCTTGTTCACATAATAGCATTCTCAGCAATAATTTCAGTGATCACAGGAAATTACCTCTAGAGTCTTTGAAAAACATTATTTCTGCTTCAGAATATGACACAAATTGATCAATGGAAAATTCAATCACAAAGCATCCCAAGAGGTGATCAATCCATTGATCTACTGTGAAGGTGATCTTATTGTCTAGTTTCTCTAGTTTTTGGATCAATTCATGAGTCCACTCAGTGACTGTATCATCTTTTATGCAGGTGTTGAATTCAAATAAGAATGAAAACCACCCTTGTAGCTTTTGTGCAAAGGATAAAAAGAATATTTCATGCACTTATGTATAAATATATTTTTGTACCCATTGTTCATCGGATAACTTAGTACTTCGATTCTCTTGGAGTGTAAATTCAAGGATCTTTCTATCTAGCCAATCTTGAAATTCATTTGGTGACGGATGAAAAAAAATCAAATCTCCCTCAAAATGGTATCGGTCCCAACAACGGAACCATTTTTTGGCTTGAGGGGTTATGACCCAAGTTTAGAGTTTATGGAGAAACTAACAAAGCCTCCAAATACTGGCCATTTCGGCAATGACCTACTTGCGTAGATCAAATTCTCACCCAAAGTAGTATGGGGGGCTGTTAGAACCAAGTTATTGCACCCTGAGGGAGAAAATAATGAAGTGGTACTAAGAAAATTGAATGAAAACTTGTATCGATCATAAACAGATGCGCACAACAGAATAAGGCAGAATCACAGAATATGCGCAATCCTTAACATAATAAGACATAGTCACAGATCACTTCAGAAAAGAGAAAGCATAATAGAACTAGATCTAGATCTAAACACTGTGTGATTAATTAAGAATATTTATCAACCATCAATATTCATACATAACCCTAATATATATCCTTGTGCAAAGAGTAATAAGAAATACAAAACAGTGTGATTTCAGCACAACTAGAACATTAAATAACTCAGATCAACCACAACAAGTTTGAAAAAATCTATCCTTTATATTATTATTCAGATCCTTTCAATACATCATAATTTCAACGCATTTCATACTTTCCCTTACACATAACCCTTATGCGCACACAACCAATGGGATCCGCACACAACTAGGACTAGGTCTCTATGCACACAGCGAGTGGGAGCCTTTCAACCCAACCCAAACAAAACCCTTGACAACATATTATAGAAACATAAACATAGATCCAAATATTACATTTCATGACTCACTTCCTTAGACTCGATCTATCTATTTATATCCTTTCCGCGCTCAGATACTATGGTCTCAAACCATGGTTTTAGGCCCAAAGTTTACCCTTAACCCATTTACATCAAAATTAGGGACTTTGACCTACCCCAAATACCCTTAACTCATTCGTGCAACACACATATACAAAAATTGTACAAAATTAAATCAAAAAGTGTGCCTCAGGGGACCCCACTCCAACAATGTGTGAACATTTGCAGGGAAATATGCTTGGCATTAGCATGACAAGGTAACAATTGATTTTTTTATATAACTAACAACTAGATGATGTAATAGTACATAGTAAGACTTAATTTCAGGAAGGAAGATAGTAAAAGAAAGGAATTTGGTGAGAATTCTTGTGGCTATGTTTGGAAACTGCAATTCCAAATGAATGTGCATTTTGCATGAATACAGGATGTCTTCCTAACCTTGATTTCATCTAATATTATGTGGATATGTGTTATATTCATGAGCATGTGTTTGATAGGTATATTAGCTAGTTTCTATTAATAGTTGGATTCGCCAAGGAAATTAGAGTCCCTTGGGAGATGGCATGCATGTGTTCAGTTACAAGGCAATGTGCTTGGCACAAAAAGGTAAGCTAACCAATGTATTGTAATGTTTATTTATGCAATGACAGTTGTCTCTTTATGGAATTATGATGCAACGGCTTGCATGGAAAAACAGACTGCCATGAAATCTTGAAGAAGGCTTGGGTTGAGCTTTCCCTTGGAGGCATTAGGAACCCATGGGGATTGAATCATGATGTTTGTTGGGAGTTTTTTTATTTCAGTCTTTTGTGATTTGTTGTGCCTGATTTTTCATTTTTTTTTATTTTTTTTTTATTTTTTATTTTTTATTTTTTTAATGTTTGGTGCATGGCCATAGTAATTTGTTTGTGGTTTCGTATTGTTATTAGTTTTCCATGTTTTTCTTCTTGGTTTTTTTTTTTTCCTTTTATGTTTTGAGGGTCTTGGGAATTGGTTGGGAAAGAGGAAAGTTAATTGAACTCAGGGAGTGTTGAATGAAGCCTAATGGGTAATGTAAGACCTAGATGAAGCTTCATGCATGAGTAAAGGGAAGATGAAGGCAAGAGTATGACAATATTTGGATTGGTTGGGTCCACTGGTGTAAATGGATAGTGGCAGGAAAATCAGGAGAAAGGTAAAATTAAATGGATTTGAAGTGTCAGAAGCCTTAGATAAGTTGGGAACTATTGTTCTCAATGTTATGCATGATGTGCATGGATAAATGGATTTCTATTAACCTTAAACTTAACCTTATGATACCTGGTAATTATGTTCTGATCATGGTTATGTGGATGTCTATATATGTATACATGTATGTATGTATTTCATTTTCTGATAGGATCATCAGGGATCATGATTGTTTTATGGTACTATATATATATATATATATCGTTGTCTGACAAGGTTGTCAAGTATCAATATTGTGGAGGAATAATTATTGATGCAAGTGAATGGCATGAATAGGTTCTTGTTTTATAAGGAATCAAGTGGGAAGAGTAGCCCTGACAGATCTACGAGGTCAGTATCATGTGGATATGAATTGATATATGTGATTATACTATGTCTATGTTTATGATATAACAGGTAATGTTGAGGGATACATCAGTAGAATGAAAGCAGTGTGATTTGTGGCATGTTGTGATAAGTGTCGATGGTGGAAATATACTAGAAGAAAGGTTGCTTGGTAGAGATGGTGTTGTCTCCGGATGTGTAGTATTGGTGTTGTGTACATGTTCTATATGCGATGTTGTGTACATATGGTCTTATGTATATATTTTATATGTGGCGATGTGTACATATGGAGCTATGTACATATTGTATATGTGGCGTTGTGCACATATGGTGCTATGTACATGTTGTATATGTGGCACTGTGTACATATGGTGCTATGTACATGTTGTAGATGCGGTGTTGTCTAAACATGGTGTTGTGTGCTTGTTGTACATGTGGTTTCATGTGCATGTGATTTTGTGTACATGTGGTACATGTGGTGTTATGTAATCATTGTGTAGGTGATGTTGTGTACATGTTGTGCAGACGATGTTTTCTGCATGTGGTGTTGTGTACATGTCTTGCATGTTGTGTTGTGTATATGTGGTATTGCGTTACATATATTGTGAATTGGTTGTCTTATGACATGCGTATTCGTGGTATTGTATGGTGTGTACGTAAATATATTATTAGTACAATCGGTGTAGGTGTATGTGTTGTGTTTTACATTGGGTTTTGGCTTGAGGGGTCCTGACCCAGGTTCACAGTTAAGGTTAACCAAAAAAACCCTCTTACTATTGGCCCTTTCAACATTGACATACTTGCACAAGTCAAAGTCTCACCCGAAGAAGTATGGGGGGTTCTGGAACCAGGTTTCCACACCGTGAGAGAGAATCAAATGATGTGGGTGTCTTCAGATCCAACTATGATCTAACCTTCACAACATAAGCCCTAACCAAAAACCCTAACCAGACAGATTTAGGTCAAATTACATAGGTTATCTGGCATTTGCATTGATACAGATCCGCAATTACTTTCAATAGTCCTTATTACATAACTATTATGTTTAATAGCAATATATCCATACATTAATCATTCATCAAAGGTAAAAGACAGTTGCACAACCGGTCCAAACATAGATAACACAATAACCAGAAATAACATGCAGAAAAAGATCATAAAGAAAATGACAGATGCATTTGATACTCAGATATCATCCAAAACATGATTTTATTCATTCACTGTTCTGATCTTCCTTACAACACCTTCGATCTACCCGTGCACATAGCCAGCATGAGCCTTCTAACCCAGAAAAATTCACTTCTTAGCTCAAAACATCAAAACATAGTTCAGATATCTTATGTCATGTCCTCTACTGACTCAATCTAGGCTCTTATTTATACAATTAGCCTACACTCATATAAGGTTTGAAAACTGTGGTTTGTGGCCCCTAGTTCTACCCTTTCGCCCATTACAACTCATGAGGGGCTTTGACCCACCCCAAAGCCCCTTGACCTATGCTTTTCTTAGGGCGCATGACTAAACTTACAAAAGCTTTACACAAAATATAGTATTTTCATCAAAATTCGATCCTAAGGGACCCCGCTCCAACAATGGGTGTAGGTGTATGTCTGGTGTTGTACACCGAGTATAGGTGTATGTGTCATGTTGTACACTGGGTATAGGTGTATGTTTCATGTTGTACACCAAGTTTTGGTGTATGTGTTGTGTTTTAAACTTTGTATGTGTATATGTTGTATAGTGTGATGGGACATGCATGTATGGGATTTTTTAGGCCCTTTTTGTTGATAGTGAGGCTTGAGGAGGTTTAGTATATGGATTCCCTTGTTGTTCATATTCATTGTTGAGACTGTTTAGTCTCTAGATTCCCTTGTTTTTGATATTGAGGGTTTGAGCAGTTTAGTCTCTATATGTGATTTTTTTTGTTATTGAGAGCTTAGACAGTTTAGTCTTGGGATACCCTTGTTTCTATTTAGGTTTGAGGTGGTTTAGTATTTGGATGCCCTTGTTGTTTATACTGAGGGTTGAGGTGGCTTAGTCTTCGGATCCCATTTTTACTTAAAGAGAATAGA
Source organism: Pinus albicaulis (assembly GCA_034641835.2). Taxonomy (NCBI): domain Eukaryota; kingdom Viridiplantae; phylum Streptophyta; class Pinopsida; order Pinales; family Pinaceae; genus Pinus; species Pinus albicaulis. The sequence goes on from CM076574.1 coordinate 601,014,709, forward strand.
AGGCACTAGGTGCTTTCCGGGTTTGGCAAGGGATTTAGTGTGGGTACAGAAAGGATAAAGAACAAATTCAAAAGCAAAGAACAATTTAAATGATAAGTATCCATCTTTTTTTTAGTTTTTTATTATGCATATGATATATGATTCTGATTTATGATGTTTACATGTGATATATGATTTTTATTTATGATGGTTGTGTTTTGAGCTAACCAGAGTGATATGTTTATACACAATGCTTTGATCAAGAGCTAATTCGATTTGTGGGTGACAAGAAGTGAGCATAATTGCAAGTGTGGCTTATTAACATGCCACCAATGACATATGATGTGAATTTATTTCAATTTATTTTGAATATAATGGAAATTATGTGCTTGGTATAGAAAATCATGAAAATTCTCGGTTTGGGGTGGTTGAAACTAACTGCGATAATTAGTAGCAGTGGCAAAAGGAATTGGAACAGGAATTAATATCCTAGTAAAGCACTTCAGGAGTAGGGCCATTGTGGGACACTGGTACCCAATACTTCCCATTGATTTCCATGAGAATGTTATGACTGGTATGATGGTTTTGAGGCAAATATATGCCTTCGTTTTTGGACCTTCTGATGCAAGGAGACCTTTCCAAGGGATGGATCACTCGGAAAAGGGGATACTGGAGAACTTGGAATGTGAGTGAAGGGGGTGTCTGGATTAACTAAGGGACTATGTAGAAGAGAAGTGAAGTGAGGGGGGTGGATTTTTTTTGGTCATTAGAATTTACATATGGAATGAGATGCACATTTGGAGTGTGTCATGGAATAATGAGTTGGTAATTGTTCACTGAGAGGATAGGTAGCGCAAGGATTATAGTGCTAGACATTGGATGCAGTTTTCACTTTGATAGTGGATTCTAGACTTCTTAGGAAGGAGCTGTATCCTGATATTCATTTGAGGGTGTAGGTGTGAGCCTCTGAACTCCCTTGTTGTGAATGCAAGCATCATTCCTTTTATTTTTTAGTTAAATAAAATGTGCATATGTCTATGTCATTGTGAATACTGTATTGAGCTAGATTTATAAACCTCCATAGGCAGTATGATTATTTTTTGGTTGTAGCATATGTACATAAGTATATGTGGTTTTTATTGTAAATACTGTAATCAGCTATGTTATAAATCTCCAGTAAGCGGTATGGTTGTCATGTTTTCATCTTTGTCATGATGGTTGTTACTTTTGAGCAAGTTTTTCAGTGTAAATAATCCAACGAGCTAAGTTATAAAGCCCCATGGGAGGTATTCTTTTCTTTTCCATGGTTTTGTTGGTTGTAGGTATCACAGAACACCGAGGACAGTGTTCCCCTAAAGGGTAGGAGTCTGTAACATCCATAGGTTAAAAGTTCATGTAATAAAGTTAATAAAGGAAAAATAAGACCAAGGTCATGGGCAATGTATTCTAAGTTGAATTTTGGGCAAGACATCCTAGTGTGGGTGTTCATTTGGTTTATTATGGCTAAAGGAAAATGGAAATGGAAATGGCAAAGGCTTTGAAAAGGAAAAAATACATTATTGGCATTTTATTTATGAAAATAAAGGAAAGTAGGAGAAAAGGGAGGTGAAAGGTCACAGGTTGCATGTGAGGAGGAAATTTAATGCAAAATAGAGGAAATTGAATAAAATAGAGGCATAAATTATAAAAAGGATTTTGAGGATTAGTTCATAACCATTTTTAGTTCAGCTTCAGAATTGGTTCAGAAAGGATAATATCACCAAGAGGAGAAAGCAAGCAAGGAATGAAAAGGACAAGGAAAGAAAAGGAAGGAAAAGAAAGGCAAAGGAAAGCAAGGATCATTCAAGGAAAGGTTGGATCAAGTGGCTTCAATGAGAATACTTGTAGGTAACAGGTTGCATGTATTATTTCCTAGATGGTTTTTGCATGCATGGTATGTGCATGTGGACATTTGGTTCTTATGTTGTCAAATGCATGGATTTTGATGGGTTTTGAAAGTGGATTTTAGCCTTGCCTTGTCAATTCTGGATAGTCATGGTGTGATGAGATTCATTATTTGTTGAGATTTGGGTTTTAAAAAGGTTTTGGATCTGAGTGATGTGGCCTTAGGAAAATTCTAAGTGTTGGGGGTGGAGATGGTTTTCTCTGGGAATCCCTCAACAGGTGGGTGGAGATAGGAAAATTCCTCAAGGGATGGTGAATGAATTATGAGGCATATACCCTCAGTTTGGTTTTGTTATCTCATAACCAATTTAGGTGAGATCACAGTATGGTGAAGGTCGAGGTGGTTTAACCTCTAGATCCCTTTGGTTTTTTATCGATTGGTTTATCCCATGAGATCCATCATTCATGCTTGGAATATGGCATGGGGATGGTTAACTGAAAGAAAGATTTGGTTCAGCTCAATCTATATTCAGTTGGTACGTGGAATTCCCTGATTTGGTTGGTTTTTGCAAATGATTGATAAGAGATCTATGCCATTGTAATTCATGAGTACTTATAATTTTTATTATGTGGCTTTAATGGTTTCACTATCATTGTTGATTATCTGGTTATATGTTGGTTATAAGCATGGTTTTATGACAAATTCAAGTTATGGCTCTTATCATGTATTCATTTCTAAAAAAATGGTTATTGACTGCATGACCTAATAGCTGTTATTGCAGATATTGTGATAGGGCATTGGAACTTTCCATGTTTCTTAGATAATTTTAAAATCTCTATGTTCATATATGCATTCATGACCTGTATATTTCATGTTTACTATGTGTTTGATGGAATGATTATCATGGTTAGGCCTTGTTAGGTCAATTCCTTGATTAATTTTTGTGTTAAAGGCTTTGTCCTTGTGTCATTTATCATTCTAGAATTTTATTTCATGTTCTAAGTAATAACCAGGAGTCTAGCCCTAAAAAGGTGGCACAAATTTTGTGGTCTTAATCACATATATTCCTAAAAAATATTGTATTTTCACCCTTGTAGTTGTTATGCATGTGGTTGGAGGATTTTAGTCACATGGATGTAGGCTTGTGCATGCAAATAGGAGTTCATATCAGTGAAAATGTAAGTTAACTCAGGGTTTGGGCATCTGGAAGGGTCGTTTAGCCTTGGGGGTCTTGTAGCAATTGAGGAAGGCCAATTAAGTCATGGTTTCTCGACTCCATTTCCTTAAGGTTATCTAGGAGGTTGAATCATGTCATAGTATCCCTCATCTCATGTTTACCCAAGAAATTTGGTGAAAGTGGGTAGATATGGGAGGTGATGTTACATAAACTGGGCATTTAGGGCTCTAAATCTTCCAGGGTGGACAAATTTGTTGAAAATCATCTTTAAAGATATACGTATCTATCAGTTATCATTCTTACCTGCTTCAAAATATATATATTTAGAAATTGTGGCCATATTATAGAAATTCAAGTGCAAAGGCATTGACCCTAGGAAGAAATGGGCTTTTGTTTCATGGAATAAGCTCTTTTTACCCAAGCACTATGGCAGACTAGGACTTCATGACCCAGAGACTATGAATTATGTAGTGGGCACCAAAATATGGTGGAGATGGGTCCATGGAGGCTTTGAACTCTATAAGAGACTTTGGGACACAAAATATGGATATTATCACACTTAGGTAGAAAATATTAGATCAGAGGACCTCCCAACAGGATCAACACTTTGGAATTTGACTAAGACGAATAGAGACATTGGCGAAGACCCCTCTTGGCTAAATTGTGCACTCCTCCTAGGTAAATGCTGAGATGGGGATGAAATAATGATATAAATACTACAATAGCACCCAATCAACTCAATACATGAAGGGCTGACCCCTTCTCTAGATTCTCAAGCTAGAAACTTGAGATCTAGCTCCTCCTTCCTCAGCTCAAGTGGCAACTGTAAACTGCACAACTACTGGAATGGAATACGCTGTTAAGGAGGCTGAGGTTGTATCTTGCTATTGGATGATTATATATATCTCATAGATGATAGAAATAATCTCACCAAAGTGAGGGAATGGTCCCTCACAGGATTCCAAGCTGAAATACTTGGAACTTCCTTCCTCCACTGGATCTACCCTGCTGGACTGTGCAATTCCTGATGGAACTACTACTACATGGAGGTGTAAAATGATGGCCTAATTCCAGATGTCATAATTTTTCTCCTAAAATACTGAAATAAACTCATAAGGTGAAAGGATGAACCCTCCACAAGTTTCCTAACATAAATGATATAAACTATCTTCCTCCTCTCAAACCGTATGACAAGAATGTGTAATTCCTGAAGTTGTATATGCAGAAGAGAGGGAATGAATGTGGCACCTATGCCGGATGATTAATGTATGCTCAAAATAACATTCCAAAAGTAGGTACTCGAAGTCCCCCATGTGTAAGGGTGGGATTCCCGCTTGGGAACACCCATGTTCTAAATAGCACAACAGACTTGGCTAAATAGCTGAAGCGTGCAAAGAAATTTCAAAGGATAATACAATATCAAATTTGAGAATGATTTTTTTTTCTGCCCTTATCTTCCTTATACAGTTGTGAGCCTTCCAAAACCTTGGCCCACCTCATAACTGCACTGCACATGTGGCCACTAGTCTCCATGAATACTGCGTTATCTCTCCATGATCTCCATGATCTCTACATTTAATTTCCACTCCTCCATCATATGTGCATTTAATGCACTACTTCCTCCATGACTGCATCATTAATGCTCTATGATCTTACTTTTATTCCTCCACTATCTCTATCACCTTCCTCATTATTCTCCACAATTTCCACTCCTCCTTCATTAATGAGTTGCTCCACTACTCCATGATGTTGATCTACTATCTACTAACCCACACTCACAAAAAAAAATGGATTTTATTCATCTATGGGGTTTATGGGTCCCTCCACCCTTTTATTTACTTAACTAAGTAAGAAAATTAAGAACTCTAATATTCCAATTAATTGATGGAAAATTCAGAATATCACATGCCACGAGTTCTTTCTTCTATTGAACTGTATATTCGTTATGCGTGCGTCCAGTAGTCAAAGACTGAATTATATCAGGGAAATGATCATCAACCACATTTATAGAAAATAATTGTGCATCTGGCAATCATTCTTCCAATCTCGTGGGTTCCTCCCCAGTCTCAATGCGCGATAGATGGTCTGGCCCAACATTCAGTCTTCCTAGTTTTACCATAATCTCAAAATCATATTCCTGAAATAACAACAAAAACCTACAGATCTCCCCCCAACATAGGTCATTGGACTAGGTAATTCAAAGTAGAATGATTATTAAACATCTTAGAGTGACTTCCTAACAGAAAGTGGTGGAATTTAAAAGTGATAATTTATTCAGACCTTCCATTTCCATGGTTGAGTGATTCTTCTTCGCTTAAAATTTGTCAATCTCTGTAGCAAGAAATGGGACAGATCAATTTCACCCACCTCACAGTTAAGATAGCTTTTGATGCTATGCAGTAGGCATCCATGTGTACATGAAATACCTTTGGACTCATCTCGGGGAAGAACAGATGAAGTGAAAGGACTATGTTTTCTTTTTAGCAGCTCAAAACTCTCTTCCCGACAATCCTCATCCCAAAAGAGAATGTTGCATCCTTCTTGAGATAATTTTCCATGGGTGCACATTCAGCATAATCCCTAGAACAACTTTCTATAATACCCGCATGGCCCAATATTGAGCACAACTTCTTAACATTCTTAGGCATTCTGTACCATCCATGATCAGACCTTGCAGATCTATTTACTCATCCATAGAAGACAATGTGTCCCAGCAGTATCCCAAATGGTACACAAAATATACACTTCTTCAAATTCAAGGAGATCTGATATTTCCTTCAAGTGTCCAACATTAAGCGTAGATTTTACACATGCTTCTTTAATAACCCAAATATAGTCCAATCATCAAAATATACCTCCAAAAATGCATCGATAAATTCTTTGAAAGCAACGACTACTACGCGGGAGAAAATGGCAGGAGTATTATTCAATCCAAAAGGCATGACTGTATATTGGAAGGATCCCCATTCAGTAGAAAAGGTTGTCTTACTCCTATCCTCTAGCGCAACAAGTATATGATGATATCCTGAAAACCCATCGATGAAGGAATATGCTTCTTGGCCTCTAATATTATCCAAGATTTCATTAGAGAATGGAGTTGGAAAAGGATCATGCACACACGCATCATTCAGTTTTCACAGATCTACACTTATCTTGATTTCTCCCTTGGTATTCTTGTCTTGCACAACCATTGGAATTACCCAGTTTGACTCTTTCACCTTCTACTTTTATCTTGGGTTCAGACTATATGCACTACAAGAAAAAAGGACATTGGTGAGGGTCATGCTTGTGACAGACCTTTAACGTCCATCACCAATGTCACATATGGTGACGGTCCTTAAAAGAGTGTCACTGTAAGTGTATATACTGATGGTCCTTTAAGGTTCGTCACCAAAGCCATTTTCAATGACACTTTTGGTGAGGGTCGTTAAAGGTCCATCACTAATTCTCTCTTTGGTGACACTTCTAGTGATGATTTTTTAATGACCCTCACCAAAGCTCTTTTTTTTATTTTTGGTGACAGTCAAAATATGTTCATCATCATTGATCATTCCAATGAGTTTTTGATGGCACTATGTGCTTGTTAATATATTTTTTGTCCAAATATAATGGTTTAAGACCATTATTGTGGAGTCTATTTTATAATATGTCTAATGCCTTAATGGTTAGAGTCAGTCAGTTTGTTAAGAAGTAATTAGTGTATATCATTTCCCTCAAGTAATGACTAGTCGAATAGAATTTTCCTATGAGTCAACACATGATTCATATCTATTAAGTTTATTATCTAGCAAATTCCTTTTAGATAAAGTTCAACTAGTGTGTGGAGGAAATATATTATTTAATACTTAATCAAACTCTGTCAATTCAATTAATGAGAAAGAGCTAACACTCCTCAACAAACTGGTCACACCTTAAATTAATTATTTGTCACACTAACATTTCTGAGCACCTCGCATGTCTTGGGAAATATTTGTACCTATAACATCATGTCATGACATTGATGCCAAAGCACATGGTGGCATGCGCTAGCACAACATAGAAATCTCATAGCATGTGTTGGCATGCATGTATTCCCTAGCATTCCCTGGAACACCTTGGTTGCATGCATTGACATACATTAACACTTGGCATACAATGTCACTTGGCATGTATTGGGACTTATTATTAGTGTGCCTAGCATGCCCATCTTGGAAAAGATAAAGTCCCAACTTATTAACCCTCTTATGTGTTCATTTCCTTGCATTTTAGCTTGGTTCTTCCTTTTGTTTCCTTGACACTTCTTGACACATATTCACATACCCTGGCACCTTTCACATCCTTAGCACCTGGCATGTATTGGCATATATTGGCACTATTTGGCACATATAATTAGCACACCCTGGAACTCCCTAGCACACTTTGGAACTTCTTGACATGCCTTGATATTCTCTAGCATGCCTTACCAATTCTTATCATACTTTGTCACTCCCTTCTTGGCATGATAGATAACACTAATTAACACTAGTCCCTGGCACACGTTCCTCATATTCATTAAATTCCATGAATTTTGACCTGGTGCTCCCTTAATGTTTTGTCATAGTAATCCTTAGCACTCCTAAATATGTATTAGCACTCTCTAGCACACCTTACCACTCTTAAAAATGCCCTTCCACTTCATAGCATGCATTAAACTCCTTGACACATATTGGCGCATGGCATGTGTTGGCACCTGGAAAGTCTTAGCATGTATGGAATATGTTGATGTGCCTTGGTATGATTTGGCATGGTTTAATATTAAATTTATTTGAGATCAATTGTTGGAAAGTAGATGAAAAGAAACAAAGGAATACTTAACACTTAAAATGCACTAATAATTTTCACTTGGCACCTATTGGCACCTAGTATTGGTGTGCCTATCATGCCCCTCTTGGAAAAGGTAAATTGATGACTTATTAAGCCTTTTATGTGTTCATTTCCTTGTAGTTTAACTTGTATCTCCCTTTTGTTTCCTTGACATTCCCTGTCACGCATTGATACACCCTTGCACATATTGGCATGCCTTATCACTTGGCACATATTAGCGTGTTTGACATGAATTTGCACTATCTGGAACACCTTAGCATTCTCTAGCATGCCTTGGCACTCTTGTCCTCGTACCTATCTTTTACATTTTTTCACGACTTGCGATCCCAATCAAGTCCTTGGATATTATAGTTCATGTGACAATATTGGCCTGCTTCAACCACAAAAAACCAATTTCACCTACTACCAGTAGAATATGCCTTGTTCACCTAAGAACTTCTTATAATTCATCTTATGCCACTCATGTCCAAGCTCAACTTGTCCCACTTAACTAGTTACCAAGACAAGGATCACATGATCTATCCATGGCCATAAAAAAAAAACTAAGCAAACAGAAGCATGCAGGTATTTCACATGCATGTCTGTGCTCATATAAATAATAGAATATTGTCCTCAGAGCTGGCAGACCAAGATAAGGTACACGCATATGTCAATGCTGTCAAGTGCCCAAAACTATACATAAATAATATGAAGAGAAATCATTCCGTAGGTCATTAAACTACAGCTCATCCAAAGTGTGTACATTCATAGTAAAAAGAAGCAAAGAAAAAATGTTGTGTGGGCAACAAACACTTTTGCCCAAAATCATTACATATTCTCAGAAGAAATGTAAGCTGCTCTAGAACCTGAGTTTTATATTCTCCCATTGCTGCTACTTTTCCTTAGCACTTTAGAATTTTTTACTGTCTGTGGTTCTCAAAGTTGTGAGAAGATTTTAAAGTTAGGAAACCAGTAAAAACCAACAAATCCCTTTGTGTTCCGTGTTTATTCTAGTCCTCCAGTTCTTAGAGAGGGATCTCTCCTAAAGATTTAACTTTGTTTTATAATTCGATTTTAGGCTAGTTATGAGTGGAAAATGGGACTTGTTTTGAAAGTGTGGTGGGAGTAAAAAGTGTTTGAAGGTAAACCACAGAGGGATATACCAGACCTTTGGGCTATGGAGTCAACTTTATAGGCAAGCAAAGCTAAGAAATAAGACTTAAAGATGAAAATGTACTAAGGGCAGGGTAGATGACCTTCAAAGGATTTTGAATAGGATTTGTTGATGGAATGGGTGAAATCTGAACAAAAGGGCACTTAAGAATCCTTAAGTTACAGAAATGAAGATTGAAGGAGGGAATCAAACAGGGACCTAGAGCAATTAAGAATTCTATAGTCCGATTATCAAGCAGAAAACATAACAATGCCAACTAGTTAAAAACAGGGAGCTTTTTATCACTAATCCTGTCTAAATTTTCCTAGTTGATCATTAAAGATAGAAACACATTAAAATGAATGTATGGAAAATTTTGAAAGAAAAACAATGAAAACAGGAAAAAGACTAGACTTATCTGGTCAACACAAGAATCCCAAGTTATGATGTCTTTAATCTCAATTCCAGTCTGCTGCTTTGCTAATTGACTCACACCAACTTCAATATATCCAGCAAAATGACTATAGTAGTCTTGATAAATTTTATACCACACTAAATACTTTGAAAGATGAAGTATTTATACAAATAAATTGTTTACAAAATATCTCAAAGTTTGAGACAATGATTCAAGGAAAAATAGGAAATATAACATAAGAAGAGGGACAACAGCAAAGCAGATTGCAAGTTGTTCTCTTTTACAAGGAAATATAGAAATGATTATCCTAATAAAAATGATTTCATGATTTTTTGCAAGCATTGTTGGCATTGGATGCTTTATCTCGTGGAAGATAGCTTGTAGATCACTCCTTCTTTTCACTTTCAATCCCGATACACTTTATCTTTGATTTTCACTGTTTTACTGTTGTACTTTGAAAAATGACTAGCAGTAACATTCTTTTTACTGATACTCTTTGACCATCTGATACACTTTGACCCTAAATTTTTACCCTAAGGTAACAGTAAAATATGATTTCTTCATGTAATTTTCTTGCTCTTTTATCTGTCAAATTCACATCAGATCTATGAATTCTTGCCATTGTTGAGCTGTGGGGATCTTTATACTCTTCAATTTTCGGTATCTTTCATCAACCTCTGTGTATTTAGCAAATTTTGGCTTTACTATGAACATATGCTTAATTTCATTCTCTAAAAAGAACAGATTCTCAAAATATTGAAGTATTAATTTGCCACTTGGAGACCCTTGTGGCAAAGGCTTTTTAGCCTGCTCCTTAGCATGGGCTCTAATTTTCTGGTTATAGTCCTTCTGTGACATTAATTTTTCATTCAATGCATGAATATCTGGAAGGCCTGCTTCTAGCAGCAAGTCATACTTGGTTTTGAATTTACTGATCGATATGTTTATATTATCACACTTTTCATCTAGATTATTCATAATGTTTCTCTTTGTTAGGACCTTTCTGATTTCAAGGATAGCCTCTGTCCTATCAGGAATCTTCAATTATTCAATTTCTTCCCTGTTTTTACTGTTCAAAAATGATATCAGCTAAATTTCTTGTGGGGGTTTGTTGCCAAGTTCCTTCTTTGTTTTATCAATTTCAGCTAATGCAGCTTGTAGTAGATCTCTTTGTTCATAGATTATTTGAATTGAAGGCCATTGAGCATGGATGCCTTCAATTCTCTTTGTCCACAAATTATTTTTTATGTAGGAAACTTGTTCAATAAGATTTACCTGTTGTTGAAGAATTTTCACTTCCTCCTGTAATCTGTCAGCCCTCTACTCATGTTCTTTGGAAGTGATTAAGGCATCTCTTTTGGATGCTTCCAGATCTTTGATGGTGCCTTTTAAATTGATTATCTCTTGATATTTTATGGAAATGTATTCCATAGCTCTGATTATTGCAGTTGTTTCCCCTACTGTATTTATCTGTGATGTCGATGAACAAGTGGCAGAGATATCTTTAGAAGTAATTGACACTGCATTTGGCAATACTCCTTGCGGTGCCAAATGTTCTGCCAATGTTGAGGGGATAGATGTGCTTACAGTTGGAATAACTGTAGGAATGAAAGCTTGCTGAGCTTTCTTCAAATTTTCATTCTCTTGCATGAAAGCTTCTATTTGGCTTTCCATTTCCTTTATTTGGGAAGTCATCTTTAGAACAATCTGTTTTAATTCATCATTCTTTGTCTTTTTTTGAAGGATTTCTTATGCCTCGGGATTTTCACTTTGAGGCTATTTGAGTTGTTTCCTGAGAGATGCTATGTCCTCATTTTTCTGTTTGAATATGGCTTTTTCCCCTTCAACATTTGTTGGGTCAGCTCCTGCTTCAATTACTATATCTTCCAATGCTTAGATTCTTAAGCCATTGGCATACACTGAGGCTTTATCAAATTTCATTTGATTCTGAAGATTTATCAGTGTCTTCTCAAGTTTTATAGAATTCACAGTCTTGTTGACTATCTTGGAATATAACACTTTTGTGTTGCTCATGTGAAATTCAATTTGGTCCAATTCATGGATAGCATCTGCATCAACTTCCAGGTCTGTTTTTGAGTAATCTGCAATTGTTTTTGGATTAGCCACTGTGGGTTTCAGAAATGACATCACCAATTTGTTTGAAGAGTAATCAAAATTTGAGAGGAGTCTATCTTTATTCCCAAGCTTTTCTTTAAGGAACTTAGAATATACTTAACTTTTGATTTCTTCATTCTTTTCTTTGATTTGTCTAAACCTGATTTGAATGTCTGACTCTATGTTGTCAGGTTCTTTGGAAGAAGAGGGAGTATCGACATTTGTTTGTTTATCAACCATGACAGTGTCTTTTTGTTGAGCTTCAAGTTGGACATCCTGAAGTTCTTTAAGTGTTTCATTTACAATCAAAGTGGCCTCATCATCAGTCTGATGGCCATTATTATCATCAACATTAATATCTTTATTCCTTTCTTCATCAGTCAATTTACTTTTCTTATTGTAAGAAATCCTGAATCTCTTATATAAAATAGTTTCAGTTGTGAAAGTATCTTCCTTTCTGCTTCTTTTATGAAGAATTTCATCTTCTTTATTGACTGTAGCAATCTGTGCTTGATCCACCTATTCATCATGTTCAGTGTTTCCCTGTATGCCTTGTATGTCATCATCAAGTAAAGTATTTACCTCCCACTCAAGTTTATTGGCATATTTTTCAATTTGAGGCTTTGAATCATGCAAGAAGGTAGACAATTTGCAATTCAATCTGATTTGACTCAAAATACCCTAAGGATCATAATTCCACATAAAGCTTAATGAGAATTTATATTCTTTCAACTTGATGTTAATTTCATTGGTTGCTTCTCTGTTGTTCACTATGAATGGACCAACTTGATTTTTCAGTTTAAATTGAGTCTTTTTTTTTAAGGCAATGAAATTGACTTCATCTGCATTTAAAAGTTGCCTCAAATATTCTAAAGCAAAAATCCTTGTAGTCACAAATTTACGCAGTTTATATGGGGCCAAGAGTGCACCATACACTTTGATCTCTGTTCAGTTCTTGTAAAAATACCAATCCCCTATTTTAAAGCTCTTAGATAGTTGTAAGATCCTCTTTATTTCTTCATTAATTCTAGGGGTTTTTCCCTTATTCAACAAATTCATTGCAGGTACTATAAACAAGTCATTGAAGTCTGCATAGGTATCTTCCCTGTTCCATTTCCTCAAAATTGATGACCGAAATACAACTGAAAGTACATTCCCTTCTGGATCTAGCTTATGAAACTCAATAGGAAATTTGTCTTCTTGATAATACAAAAAGAGATGAAGTACATATGAAGTATATCTAAAGACTCCTTCTTGAGGCAATCTAGACAACTGATAATGCATGTTTTCTTCTATGAACTTGGAAAAATTGTGTACAATAGACTGAGGCTGGCCAGGACTTAAAGTAGACAGAAAACCCATGATAGCAACATCTATGAACTCATCACTGCTATATCCTAGTATGAATGACAACATGGAGACAATCTGCCTTGTTTCACTTGGAAAGTCAAATGTATCAAATGGAGGATTAACATTAGGGACATTGACATGTGTGGGCCAAAAAGTTTGAAAGATTTTGGACTTGGAAGAAAAATTTAGGTCTAGGTAAAGCTGAGTTAAATCCTCTATTAACAATGAAGCAGCATTGGGGTCATGATTTAGTTGCAACATAGATTTTATGGTTTCAGCATTAATGTAGAATAAGACCTCCCTATCTTTATTAACAATGCATCTTTGATTAGGAAGATAATAGGATTGACACAATATTACAAAATCTGGGCTCCATGGGTGAGAGGAAAAATGTACTTAGGAAGATTGGAACCCCATACAGGCACATATTTATCATATTTTTCAACAGATTTTCCAAAACACTAGTTATGGACATCAAGTAAATTGAACTCAACTGAAGGATCTAATATTCGGTAATCAAGATCAACAAGAGCACTATTTTCTTGTGAAGTAACTAGAGGTTGGACAGGTCTAACAACTTCTATGGACTCAACAGTGAGTGTAGGGGTGGGCTTATCAAGCTTAGAGGGCTCAGCTTGAGAGATTTTACCAGAGGATTTCTTCTGAGGTTTTGGGCCTCCTGATTTAGCGATTACTTGTTTCTTCGTCATTTTTAACTGAACAGAGTAAGATTAAACTATTTTCTAAGTTTTCCTTTTGGAAACAAGGAGCTTTTGAAGGATTTCTCTGGTGAAATAGGATTCTGATCAGGGTTCTAGATGGAAAAAAGGATGTTTAATGCTCAAAGGATGATTTTGATCGATTTCAGTAGTGAAAACTGATCATGGAATGGATAAAACTTGCTAAAATGGAAATGAGGGATTTTAGGGAAAATTCGACAAGGTTTCCCCTGTTTTTTGGATGTTTTTTGGATTCACTGTGTGGATAATTTAGTAAATTAAAGTAAATTGCTGGTAAAATGATGTTTTTTCATTTTAAATTGAAGTTTTTGTGGACAAGATTGACGAAAAATACCTTTATAGGTATAATTGTGGTCGATTAAGTTCCATGTGCTTTCAAAGTCTTCAATTATGCTGAATTAGGCTATCAGAGGGTATGGTGGCTCTTTGTGAGTGAATTTCAGAGGAAAATGGTCTTTCAAATAATCACTGGTTCACTGGTAGTCTCACAAATGATGAAAAAGGCTCACCAAGGGTTCTTCACAAGTTTATAGGTGCGAATTGGTGAAAAGTAATGGAAAATCGTAAGTTTTAATGCATTAAACACTTAGTCGAATCAAGGTTTAATCGCATTAATTTCATATAACGGTGAGAGTGGTTTCAAATTGGACTAGGTAGTTTATCGCGTGGCTCTGAAGTGGTAAATGGTATTTTTCTTTTCGAATGCGATCAATCAAATTTTGACACGTCAATATGGGGTGGTTTTGGAAAACAACCCATATCGCATAGATTTTACAAAACTTTTATCAGATACTTTATGGGCGCGATATGAGATATTGGCTATTGGATTTGGCTTTTAAAAGCGAAGGGTCCAGATCAAACAAAAAGGTGTGGGTAAAAGACATCATCGGGTTCATTTTGGGCCTTTGAATTTTGAATTGAATTAATATATGATGGTTATCATTCAACGCGATGGGAGGATGGGAACTTAATAGATTTATTACTTTTGTTAATGACCATTGGATCAAATGTAGGTTGGGGATTGGAGGGTTAGAATTTAATCCGATGGGGTAAAGGAATTTTGTCGAATTTTATATACAAACAGACTTTATTCAATGGAAAAGTGATCGGGAGGGGTTATAGAAAGGGATTTAACCAAGGTTAATGTTTGCAGTGAAGGGATATGCATTGGGAGCATTGTAAAAGGGTTGTATTTTTAACCTTTGGTTAAGGGGGTCAGGAATAAACAAAGAAAAAGGGTTATGAAGTTTAGCTTGAACGAAAGTTCGGGTTTTTAACTATTTTTTTGTTTTAAACATATATTAACACATGTTTAAGAATTTTTTGATATATTTTTATTATATAGAAATTAAATCAAAGTGATTTACTTACCATAGGGGGCGGGATTATACATAAAAATATGTTTTTAGCCAAAGCGGTTGTAATGTGGGTCTTTTATTTAGACATGTGGGGATTAAATAACTTTGGCTAAAGTTATAATACATGGGTTTTTAGGGCTATTTATATAAAAGGAGTTATATAATATAGGAAAAGTTTATTTCTATAGGGAGTTAAGATATAAGTTAAAGTTAATATGAAAATAGGACAAGGTATACTCAAAACACATAAACATAACCAAGTAAAGTGGAGTTTAAAAGACAATTTGTATTAATCTCATCACTTTAACTTAAGATATAATGTAATTTTTAGGGTTTAATGTTTCTCATGTGATGATGGAAATTAGTCAAATGGGAATTATAATGTCTTTAAGTAAAAATGAGGTTTTACTTAGGATTATTTAGGGGGATGAATGCATGAAATGGAGTAATGGTGTGATTTTTAGGGATTATTATAGACATTTTACACTTTCAATTGATCAATCATAGAGCCTTGGGTCCAGTCCCAACAAAAGTCAAGGAAATGCCTTGAGCCTTTCTGACTGATAGCTTAGAATGTTTGATGACTATGGGAAGGGGAAGTTAGTTATTTTTCAGTCCAGATGAATGATATCTACATTGATATTTCTCACCTTCTTCTACCTACCCAACTTACCATGCTAACATTTTTTCTTCCTTTTTAGTAAGGTGCATTTGAGCTAGCAACCTTCACATCATTTATTCTTTCTGAAAGAAAATAAAGCTATCTAATTCTACACTTATTTCATCCATGAATCCAGATTAAGTTGTTGGATTCACTTTATTTCTCTACCTAACTATAGAATTTTCATGATTGAACAGTATGACAACTCATTATTCTCTATCTACAACAAGTGAAATTGAAACATGACAAGTCAATATTAAAATGTTTAACTCATCATGGACTATGGCATTTATTGACACTCTACCATAGTCAAAAGGTAAAAAGTAGTGGCATTTATGTTTGCACACTTTCATGTTTTATTCATTTTTCTTTTGTGATCTTTTATTTTTTCTAAGTCCTTTGATTTTTCTTTTAGGATTTTTTACCCTCTTTTTTATTTTTATTTTATTTTTTTTACAAAATATGTGAATACAACTTGCAAAAGGAAAATTATGTACAAATTTACAATATTACCAACAGTCAAGTCAAAATTATAAATCCTATATTTCTAGGTCACTAACATTGGCTTTACTTGCGGATGACCTTTCCTTGTGAAATGCAAAGAAATCTGAGATCAGTAGCCTTATCCATTGACCTTGGTGATCCTGTAAATGTCTTATGTTTTTTGCAAAAAATCATATTTATGACATTTTATATTGCATATAATAGGGCCTTCTCCTCGGGCTTCAAATTTGTAGATAAAATATCATATCCAATCTACACACTGACTATGAATATTTACAATGATAAAGTAAATGAATATAATTGTTAAGTCACTCTGAGGAATAGTAGTGTTTCAGCATCCTACCATTCACTGGTCCTTCTTGAAGCTCAGTACCATCCAAATTCCTAATGAAAAAGGAATTATTACCTCTGTAACCATATATCACATAGGGTCCTTGCCATAAAAAGTTAAACTTCCCATGTTTACCTTTATCCTCTCTTCTTGAATCCCATCTTAAAACTTGATCTCCTATGAAAAAATCGTCTTCCTTAACTCTTTTATAAAAAATCTTTTTGATCTTGTCCTGTAAAACTTATGAATTTTCATACACTTCATCTCTGGTTTGTTGAAGGTGCATGGTTTCATTAATTCTTCTTTGAATATCATTATTTTCCACCTGTGATTCCTGGATAATCTTCATGACTGGGACACCAAAGGAAGAAGGGAAAATTACATCTGTACCATAAACAATGTGATAGGGTGAAGATCCTATAGAATTTTTTGTTGTAATTCTATTAGCCCAAAGGGCATAGACCATCTTTTTGTTCCATATCTTTTTATTTTCTTGGAGTATTTTTTTGATGATGTTGATTAAACTTTTATTTGATGATTCGGCCAAACCATTACCTTGGGGATAATATGCTGTGGAATGACCTAAGGTAATATGGTATTTATGGCAGAAAGAAATAATTTTCTTGGATTTTAATGCTACTGCATTATCAGTAATAATCTTAAGTGGGCATCCAAATCTTGACAAAATATTACTTTTTATAAATGAGATTATAACTGAATCAGTGGCTTGCCTAGTGGGAATTTCTTCTATCCACTTGGTAAAGTAATCAGTAGCAGTTAAAATCCATTTGTGTTGACCTGAAGATGGAGGATGGATTTCACCTATGAAGTCTAACCCCCATAGTTGAAATGGTTTTTCAGTGGATATTGGTTTCAGAGGTAAAGGTAATAGTTTCTTTTTACCTTCGAAAATTTGGCATTTGTGGCAAGAGGTAACAAACTTTTTAACATCAGAAAATAAAGATGGCCAGTAAAAACCAGCTCTTAGTATTTTTTTTTCTCTACTCTTCCAATATAGATGGCCTCCACAGTCACCTATATGAAATTCCTCAAGAATTTTGTCAGCCTCAAATTTTAAATTTTTTTAGTAAAATCCCAGTACTTTCTTTCCAATAAAGTGCATTGTTTAAGATACAAAACCTCATTGCTTTCTGTTTGATGAATATTGCCTTAGTTTTTGTTAGCCTAGGAGGAGCTTGTAAATTTTTCAGTACAAATATTATATCAGAGTACCATGGTGAGTCTAGATAGGCCTCAATGATTAATGGAGTCACCATCTCCTCCTGTTCGTCTACTTGTGCAATGAAATTAATATCTAAAGCATTGCAATTTGATTCAACCATCAGTCTGGCTAAACCCTGTCCTTTAATGAGTTTACTTGGTTTAATTTATAGATCGTATTCAAGGATTGTGGCTATCCACTTTCCTCTCCTACCATCTGGTCCATCTTGTGTCAAAATGTCATTAACTACTGCATTAGGGACATATGCAATGATGTGTGAATGAAGTATATACACTCTGAAATCTTTGATGGCTTTAACCAGAGCCAAAGCCTTTTTTTCCATTATATTGTATTTCAATGGTGCATATCTAAGGGCTTTACTAAAGAATGCAATTGGTTGTTCAAAGCCTTGATTGTTTTTCTACAGAAGAACTGCAACTATGGTGTGTTCAGATGCAAAGGAAAAGATTATGAAATATTTTGTGTAATCTAGGCTAATAAGGACTGGTGCTTTTGTTAAGGCCTGTTTAATAGATTCAAAAGATTGTTT
This sequence comes from Pinus albicaulis, assembly GCA_034641835.2. Classification (NCBI taxonomy): domain Eukaryota; kingdom Viridiplantae; phylum Streptophyta; class Pinopsida; order Pinales; family Pinaceae; genus Pinus; species Pinus albicaulis. Next base: position 601,032,970 of record CM076574.1, read on the forward strand.
GGCCTTTATTATCCATTTTATTGAGGAGTCCTTTTTAAGCATATTATTGAGATATTTTATAATTTCAGCCAGATTAGAGATGAATCTTCATAAAAAGTTGATTTTACCCAAGAATGCTTGGAGTTCTTTTATGTTCCTTGGTGGTTGCATGTTTAGAATTGCTTCAATTCGCACAGGGTCTATCCTAATGCCTTCTTTTGAGATAATGTGACCTAACAGTTTGCCTTCTTCCAGCCCAAAAGGAGTCTTTTTAGGATTAAGAGATATACCATATTTTCTGCATTTGATAAAAACTTGTCTCAAGTGATCTAAGTGTTCATCATTTGTTTTTGAAAAAATACTAATATCATCAAGATAAATAACTAAAAATTCATGGATCTCCTTGGCAAAGGAAATATCCATGGCTCTTTGAAATGTAGCTCTTGCATTTTTTAACCCAAAAGGCATTTTCACGTACATGAAAGTGCCCCATGGAGTAGTAAATGCAGTTTTAGTTTGATCATCTTTATGAACTAGAATCTGATTGTAACCAGAGAAACCATCTAGTAAATAAATTCTTAAAGAACGTGCCACCCTCTGCAAAATATGATCCATTTTTGGCAAGGGGTAATTATCCTTCAAGGATGCTTTATTAAGATTTCTAAAGTCTATGCATAGTCGAATATCTCTTGTTTTCTTTCTAGTTGGCACTATATTAGATACCCAGTCAGAATATCTGACTGGTGCAATTAATTATGCATCAAACATTCTTTTAACTTCTTTTTTGATTAAAGGTATCAAAACTAGATTAATCCTTCTGAGTTTCTATTGAAAAGGTTTTTTATTTTCTTTTAAAGGAAATTTATGTTGGATTATGTCTGTGTTATAAGTTTTCAAGTCTTCGTAACTCCATGCAAAGACATCCTGATATTCTTTTAAAATTTCTATGTATTTAACCTTTTCATCTGATGGTAATGATTTTGATAGTTTGATTGTTCTTGGTTTTTCATCTGTCCCTAAGTTATAATCTTCTATATTAGACTTAACTGGTTCCATTTTTGGCCTTTTGGGCATATCATTGGAATCAAATACTTCTTCTAGGGGATTTAAACCTCTAGGTAAAATGTTATTCTTTAAATCAATCAAATCTATTTCATCTTCTATCAATTCCTCTAAATCTACTTTTTCCATTTCATCTATGTCACTCTGAGTAAAAATAGTAGGTTTATCAAAATTATGTACATCTAAATTATCTAAATCATCTATTTGATAGAAATTTAAATCTATATCACAAGGTGAATCTATGTTACAATCATTATTGATTTGAAAATGTTGAAATCCTTGCCCATTGTTCAAAAAGTGATAAATTTTCTCATCCTCCGAGAAAATTTGCCAATATTTCACATTATCTGGAACAATAGGTCTGTTTTTGATCTTAGCAGTGTATTTTTGTAATGGTGAAAATGGAAATTTACAACTGCTGGAAAAGGTTGCTAAAAAGTGGGCTTGTATGTTCTGTTTTCTAGGGATGATAGCAAATTTTGATTCTAACAATTCATCAAGAAAATCCAAAATTGTTTCTCTGTATCTTGTAAGTCTGGGATTATGAACTGAGTATTCTGCGTTAATTTGTTTGATAACTAATTCAGAATCTCCCATGACTATTATTCTTTTTCCTCCCATTTCTCTAATAATTTGCAAACCTAATATTAAAGCCTCATATTCAGTCATGTTATTGGTGAATTTGAAGTTCAATCTAAAGGCATGTCCTTCATAATGGTTTTTTTCAATATTAGTAATCCATACACCTTCTCCAGCTCCAAATTTATTAACAGATCCATCAAAATCTAAATGCCATAAAGCTTCTTGAAAAATGTAATAATCCATTATTTTAAGTCTTTTATCAATGAGTTCAGTTGGATTTTCATTCTGATCAAAGTTACTGAGGATATAGGAATCAAGATCAGTAGGAGTGGAATAGATTGGATAATTGGTGGGTCTGTCAGCAGTACTGATCATGAATTTCATCAAGGTTTATCTATAAAGCTTTTTGGGTTGTCCAAAGATCGAGATAGTGGCATAACTCATATCAAGTTGTAGAGATCCCTGCAACTTTTCTCCCCATGAGCGAGAAACAAGCATGCCATACTTTGGCAGGATGTCAGCTACTACAACATCCATGATCATGATTTTACTAGGATATTGGACAAGGTTTACACACAGATCTTTAATAAAACCTATACATTGGACTTTAGATGAATAAAATGAAAACAGGTCCTTATATGGTTTGGTTATGTCTAGATTCAGGGTTTCCATTATAGCTCTGGGCATTAGGTTGTGGGACGCTCTAGTATCTAGCATAGCATTGTGCAATATTTGATCATGTATAGTAAGACTTAAATAAAATGGAGGTACTGACCCATCTAAATGCTTTCCATCTACATTGGGACCAAAAATTAATTCAGGCCTATCTTCACTCATGTTCATTGTATCTTCATTTTCATTCACATTCAATGCCTCAGATTTCATAGATCTATACAAGTCATTTTTGGCTAATTCAACTAATGGAACAACTATCTTTAACTTGGATATTTCAGATTGCTTGTTAAATGTTGATTGAGATTTAATGGCTTGAATCACTTCGTCTTTAGGAACTCTGGTTTGTGATGATTTTTCTTGAGTTTCTATAGTTTTACCTTGGGTTTGAGCTTTTCTTTTGTCTTCTAGTGTTTGAGTTTCTTGGTTTTTGTTATCTTTAATCGTTTTTTCAGGAATAATTTGGGGGTTAACAGAAGTTTTATCAGTTTTGGGATTCTCAACAGAAGATTTAGGATTTGGGTTGGCTGGATTTTTTCTTGGCTCGTTGACTATTGCTGAATTGGTGGTTTTTGTAGCATTAGCCTTTGGCGCATCTTTGGAAGATTGAGCCACCTCATCAGTAATATCTACAATTTTTGGGCCTTGCTATTTTTTAGGACTGGGTGGGTTCGAATTTTGTTTACTTTCTCTAGGAAGAATCAGCAAAAATTTCGTTTTAGGATTGTTAGTCTTCTTTTTGTTTTTTTCTTGTTGGGTTGGAGCATTTTTCTTTATGGTAGGTTCATTATTTTTCTTGCTCCTAAGGTTTTATTGACTGTGAATTTCATTGATTGCAAAATCATAACCTTGTTTATAATCGAAGGATTCTCCAGACTCTACTTTGAACTGTTGAAGCTCAAAGAGTTCATGGTCCTCTTAAGTGAGGAAAATGCTATTGTTTTCATCAATCCCCATAACTATGTTAATGTCTTCCTCCTCCTCAACATTTTTTTGTGAACTTTCTACAAAGTTTTCTTGGAATGGGGTTCTTATATTCTGATATGGGGAAGGTTCTTTACCTTTCCCAAGGTTTTTGTTTTTTATGTAGTTGGGATTCCTGATCTGGGATTGATTCTCCCATAGTGGTTTCCTTTCGATATGATCTAGTCTCTCAACTAATTTTTCTAATGCTTCAGTAATGAAATAAAATTTACCATCTAAATGTGAATAGTAACCCTTCTTTCGTTTCTCAGTCTGGCTTTCTTAGCAAGTATATTTATTTCTACACCTACAGTGTTTTGTTGCATTTGTTCTAAGGTATCAGCATCCCTTTCTCTAAGTTGGTAAGCCATATATACATCAAAAAAATCAGGGAATTCTAGTAGTACGGAATACAGAGTGGGTTTAAGGTCTGCAGGAATGGCATTGTAAACATTGTTTTATCTGGTGCAAAATTCTTGGACAGAATCATTTGGGGCTCTCTTAACAGCATCAAACTCAGATAGTATTTGCATAGGATTTTTCTTTTTCTCCCATTTATTTAGGAAGGCTCTATGGAATGTAGATAGGTCTACTATGCTACCAGCAGCTAAACTTCTAAACCATGTTTTAACTTCTCCAGTTAAGCTTTGTGCAAATAATCTCATTTTGACATCATTCTCATCTATTTCATAAATTTCCCAAAAATCATTCATTCTAGTGATATGTTGTTGTGCTGTGATATGTGAAAAATTATCAAACAATGGGATATATTTTTGGTAATTCTGGGGAATGTCATGGAGATTTTGAGGTAATACCAAGGGAGCATATTTGGCTACCATGGCTTGGATTTTTGCTGAACTGGGAAGAATAGTAGTAGTGGAAGGGATAGTGCTGGTTACAACAATGGATGTACTTGAAGAGCTTGGGAAAGGGAATGAAGAAGAAGTAGTATGGCTAGTGCTTATAGTGGTAGTGGATGTAATGGACCGAGTGGATGATGGATATATTATTTTAGGCTGCACAGGTAGCTCAGGGATGAATGGATCTGTTGATGAACTAGCAGTGGATTTTGGATATGATGAATATATGATTCTATGGTGTAGAGGCAACTCGGGGCTTATAGGCTCTTGAGATAAACTGACAATAGAATCTATAAATGATGTGGTAGCATACATAGTAGAATCTAATGATGGAAAGACTGTGGTGTATAGTTGGGAAACTGGGGGTTTGAATTGAGACAAAAAATTAGCTAACTTAACAGCTTCTTCAATGTCTTTAATTTTTGTAACATTTACCCTTTTCACTTTACTTTGACTTTCATTTTTATCTGATTTAGTAGGAACATAAATAATTTTGTGTTTTTCACTAACATAAGAAGTAAAAACTGGATCTAAAACAATTTCCTTTAAATCAGATTTATATTTGGTTCTAAACATATATTTTTCAAACTTCAAATCAAATTCAACTTCTGATAAGCTTACTAATTCTTTTGGTAAAGAATCAGCTCTTTTCAGAGGTACTTCAGTCTCAGAACTAACAGTTTGTTTTTTCTTTTCTCCTATCTGGTCCGGATCGTCTACTATATCTGGAGGATTAGGATCAAGGTGGGATCTAGTGTAATAGAATTTCTTGGGAGCCAGAATGTTTATTGGGTAAATACCCACAACCTTAAATTTAATCTTAAATTAGAAAAGATATAATTAAAAATATTCCTTGAAGATTAAACTTAAAACTGGAGAGTGGTTAGTTCCCCAATATGGTCGCTAGTATGTTATCACCCTAGTAATTCTCAGGTTGTGGGATGAGGATTTTGTAGTTAAGAAAACCAAGGGTAACCAAGAACCTCTTTTAGAATTTAGGATATAGCCTTCCTAAGTTCCGGAGAGGGATCTCTCCTAAAGATTTAACTTTGTTTTATAATTGGATTTTAGGCTAGTTATGAGTGGACAGTGGGACTTGTTTTGAAAGTGTGGTGGGAATAAAAAGTGTTTCAAGGTAAACGAGAGGGATCGACCAGACCATTGGGCTATGGAGTCAACTTTCTAGGCAAGCAGAGCTAATAAATAAGACTTAAAGATGCAAATGTACTAAGGGTAGGGTAGATGACCTTCAAAGGCTTTTGAATAGGCTTTGTTGATGGAATGAGTGAAATCTGAACAAAAGGGCACTAAAGAATACTTAAGTTACAAAAATGAATATTGAAGAAGGGAATCAAATAAGGACCTAGAGCAATTAAGAATTCTATAGTCCGATTATCAAGTAGAAAACATAACAATGCCAACTAATTAAAAACAGGGAGGTTTTTATCACTTATCCTGTCTAAATTCTCCTAGTTGATCATTAAATATAGAAACACATTAAAATGAATGTATGGAAACTTTTGAAAGAAAAACAATGAAAACAGGAAAAAGACTAGACTTATCAGGTCAGCACAAGAATCCTGAGTTATGATGTCTTTAATATCAATTCCAGTCTGCTGCTTTGCTAATTGACTCACACCAACTTCAATATATCCAGCAAATTGAATATAGTAGTCTTGATAAATTTTATTCCACACCGAATACTTCGAAAGATGAAGTATTTATACAAATAAATTGTTTACAAAATATCTCAAAGTTTGAGATAATGATTCAAGGAAAAATAGGAAATATAACATAAGAAGAGGGACAACAACAAAGTAGTTTGCAAGTTGTTCTCTTTTACAAGGAAATATAGAACTGATTATCCTAATAAAAATGATTTCATGATTTGCTGCGAGCATTCTTGGCATTGCATGCTTTATCTCGTGGAAGATAGCTTGTAGATCACTCCTTCTTTTCACTTTCAATCGCGATGCACTTTATCTTTGATTTTCACTGTTTTACTACTATACTTTCAAAAATTACTAGCAGTAACATTATTTTTACTGATACTCTTTGACCATCTGATACACTTTGACCATAAATTTGTACCCTAAGGTAACAGTAAAATATGATTTCTTCATGTAATTTTCCTGCTCTTTTATCTGTCAAATTCACATTAGATCTGTGAATTCTTGCCATTGTTGAGTTGTGGGGATATTTATACTCTTCAATTTTCTATAGCTTTCATCAGCCTTTGTGTATTTAGCGAAGTTTGGCTTTACTATGAACATATGCTTAATTTCATTCTCTAAAAAGAATAGATTCTGAAAATATTGAAGTATTACTTTGCCACTAGGAGACCCTTGTGGCAAAGGCTTTTTAGCCTGCTCCTTAGCATGGGCTCTAATTTTCTGGTCATAGTCCTTCTGTGACATCAATTTTTCATTCAATGCATGAATATCTGGAAGGCTTGCTTCTAGCAGCAAGTCATACTTGGTTTTGAATTTACTGATCGATATGTTCATATTATCACACTTTTCATCCAGATTATTCATAATGTTTCTCTTTTTTAGGACCTTTCTGATTTCAAGGATAGCCTCTGTCCTATCAGGAATCTTCAATTCTTCAAGTTCTTCCCTGTTTTTACTGTTCAAAAATGATATGAGCTAAATTTCTTGTGGGGGTTTGTTGCCAAGTTCCTTCTTTGTTTTATCAATTTCAGCTAATGCAACTTGTATTAGATCTCTTTGTTCATAGATTATTTGAATTGAAGGCCATTGGGCATGCATGCCTTCAATTCTCTTTATCCACAAATTATTTTTTATGTAGGCAACCTATTCAGTAAGATTTACCTGTTATTGAAGAATTTTCACTTGCTCCTGTAATCTGTCAGCCCTCTGCTCATTTCCTTTGGAAGTGATTAATGAATCTCTTTTGGATGCTTCTTGATCTTTGATGCTGCCTTTTAAACTGATTATCTCCTAATATTTTATGGACATGTCTTCCATAGCTCTGATTATTGCAGTTGTTTCCCCTACTATATTTATCTATGATGTCGATGAAGAAGTGGCAGAGATATCTTTAGAAGTAATTGACACTAAAGTTGCCAATATTCCTTGCGGTGCCAAATGTTCTGCCAATGTTGAGGGGATAGTTGTGCTTACAGTTGGAATAACTGTAGGAATGAAAGCTTGCTGAGATTCCTTCAAATTTTCATTCTCTTGCATGAAATATTCTATTTGGCTTTCCATTTCCTTTATTTGGGAAGTCATCTTTATAACAATCTATTTTAATTCATCATTCTCTGTCTTTTGTTGAAGGATTTTTTTTTCCTAGTGATTTTCACTTTGAGGCAATTTCAGTTGTTTCCTGAGAGCTTCTATGTCTTCATTTTTTTGTTTGATTATGGCTTTTTCCCTTTCAACATTTGCTGGGTCAACTCCTGCTTCAATTATTATATCTTCCAATGCTTTGATTATTAAGCCATTGGCATACAATGAGGCTTTATCCAATTTCATTTGATTCTGAAGATTTATCAGTGTCTTCTCAAGTTTTATAGAATTCATAGTATTTTTGACTATCTTGAAATATAACATTTCTGTGTTGCTCCTGTGAAATTCAATTTGGTCCAATTCATGGACAACATCTGCATCAACTTCCAGGTCTGTCTTTGAGTATTCTGCAATTGTTTTTGGATCAACCACTGTGGGTTTGAGAAATGACATCACCAATTTTTTTGAAGAGTAATCAAAATGTGACAGGAGTCTATCTCTATTCCCAGGATTTTCTTTAAGGAACTTGGAATATACTTCACTTTTTATTTCTTCATTCTTTTATTTGATTTGTCTGAAGCTGATTTGAATGTCTGACTATGTGTTGTCAGGTTCTTTGGAAGAAGAGGGAGTATCAACATCTGTTTTTTTATCAACCATGACAGTGTCTTTCTGTTGAGCTTCAAGTTGGACATCCTGAAGTTCTTCAAGTGTTTCATTTACAATGAAAGTGGCCTCATCATCAGTCTGATGGCCATTATTATCATCAACATTAATAGCTTTAATCCTTTCTTCATCAGTCAATTTAATTTTCTTACTGTAAGGAATCCTGAATCTCTTATCTAAAATAGTTTCAGCTGTGAAACTATCTTCCTTTCTACTTCTTTTATGAAGAATTTCAGCTTCTTTATTGACTGTAACAATCTATGCCCTATCCACCTGTTCATCTTGTTCAGTGTTTCCCTGTATGCCTTCTATGTCATCATCAAGTAAAGTATTTACCTCCCACTCAAGTTTATTGGCATATTTTTCAATTTGAGGCTTTGAATCATGCAAGAACGCAGAAAATTTGTAATTCAATCTGATTTGAATCAAAATACCCTGAGGATCATAATTCCACATAAAGCTGAAAGAGAATTTATATTCTTTCAACTTGATGTTAATTTCATTGGTTACTTCTCTGTTGTTCACAATGAATGGGCCAACTTGATTTTTTAGTTTAAACTGAGTCTTTTTTCTGAAGGCCGTGAAATTGACTTCATCTGCATTTAAAATTTGCCTCAAATATTCTAAATAAAAAATCCTTGTAGTTACAAATTTAGGCAGTTTATATGGGGCCAATAGTGCACCATACACTCTTATCTCTGTGTAGTTCTTGTAAAAATACCAATCTCTTGTTTTACAACTCTTAGATAGTTGTAAGATCCTCTTTATTTCTTCATTAATTCTAGGGGTTTGTTCCTTATTCAACAAATTCATTGTAGGCACTATAAACAAGTCATTGAAGTCTGCATAGGTATATTCCTTGTTCCATTTCCTCAAAATTGATGACCAAAATACAACTTAAAGTACATTCCCTTCTAGATCTAGCTTCTGAAACTCAATAGGAAATTTGTCTGCTTGATAATACAAAAATAGACGAAGTAGATATGAATTATATCTAAAGACTCCTTCTTCAGGAAATCTGGACAACTGATAATGCATGTTTTCTGCTATGAACTTGGCAAAATTGTATACAATAGATGGAGGCTGGCCAGGACTTAATGTAGACAGAAAACCTAGGATAGAAACATCTGTGAACTCATCACTGCTATATCCTAGTATGAATGACAACATGGAGACAATCTGCCTTGTTTCACTTGGAAAGTAAAATGTATCAAATGGAGGATTAACATTAGGGACATTGACATGTGTGGGCCAAAAATTTTGAAATATTTTGGACTTGGAAGAAAAATTTAGGTCCAGGTAAAGCTTAGTTAAATCCTATATTGACAGTGAAGTAGCATTGGGGTCATGGATTAGTTGCAACACAGAGTTTATGGTTTCAGCATTAATGTAGAATAAGACCTCCCTATCTTTATTAACATTGCATCTTTGATTCAGAAGATAATAGGATTGACACAATCTTACAAAATCTACGGCTGCATGGGTGAGAGGAACAATGTACTTAGGAAGATTGGAATCCCATACAGGCACATATTTATCATCTTTTTCAACAGATTTTCCAAAACACCAGTTATGGACATCAAGTAAATTGAACTCAACTGAAGGATCTAATATTCTGTAATCAATATCAACAAGAGCACTATTTTCTTGTGAAGTAACTGGAGGTTGGACAAGTCTAACAACTTCTTTGGACTCAGCAGTGAGTGCAAGGGTGGGCTTATCAAGCTTAAAGGGCTTAGCTTGAGAGATTTTACCAGAGGATTTATTCTGAGGTTTTGGGCCTCCTGATTTAGGGATTACTTGTTTCTTCATCATTTTTAACTGAACAGAGCAAGCTTAAATTGTTTGCTAAGTTATTTTTTTGGAAACAAGGGGCTTTTGAAGGATTTCTCTGGCGAAATAGGATTCTGAGCAGGGTTCTGGATGGAAAAAAAGGATTTTTAATGCTCAGAGGATGATTTCGATCGATTTCAGCAGTGAAAACTGATCAGGGAATGGATAAAACTTGCTAAAACGGAAATGAGGGATTTTAGGGAAAATTCGACAGGGTTTCCCCTGTATTTTGGATATTTTTGGATTCGCTGTGCGGATTATTCCGTAAATTAAAGTAAATGGCTGGTAAAATGATGTTTTTTCATTTGAAATTAAAGTTTTTATGGACAAGATTGACGAAAAATACCTTTACAGGTATAATTGCAGTTGCTTAAGTTGTATGTGCTTTCAAAGTCTTCAATTCTGCTGAATTAGGCTATCAAAGGGTGTGGTGGCTCTTTGTGAGTGAATTGTAGAGGAAAATGGTCTTTCAAATAGTCACTAGTTCACTGGTAGGCTCGCAAATGAAGAAAAAGGCTCGGCAAGGGTTCTTCACAAGTTTACAGGTGCGAATTGGTGAAAAGTAATGGAAAATCATAAGTTTTAATGCATTAAACACTTAGTCGAATCAAGGTTTAATCGCATTAATTTCATATATAGGTGGGAATGGTTTCGGATTGGGCTAGGTGGTTTATCGCGCAGCTCTAAAGTGGTAAATGGTATTTTTCTTTTTGAACGCAATTCAATCAAATTTTGACACATCAATATGGGGTGGTTTTTGAAAACAACCCATATCGCACAGATTTTACAAAACTTTGATCGAACACTTTATGGGTGTGATATGAGATATTGGCCTTTGGATTTGGCTTTTAAAAGCGAAGGGTCCAGATCAAACAAAAAGGTGCAGGGAAAAGACATCATCGAGTTCATTTTGGGCCTTTGGATTTTGAATTGAATAAAGATCTGACGGTTATCATTCAACGTGATGGGAGGACAGGAATGTAATACATTTATCATGTTTTTTAATGACTGTTGGATCAAATTTAGGTTGGGGATCGGAGGGTTAGAATTTAAACCGATGCGGTAAAGGAATTTTGTCAAATTTTATATACAAATAGACTTTATTCAAAATTCAAGGAAATGCCTTGAGCCTTTCTGACTGATAGCTTAGAATGTTTGATGACTATGGGAAGGGGAAGTTAGTTATTTTGCAGTCCAGATGAATGATATTTACATTGAGATTTCTCACCTTCTTCTAGCTACCCAACTTACCATGCTAACATTTTTTCTTCCTTTTTAGTAAGGTGCATTTGAGCTAGCAACCTTCACAACATTTATTCTTTCTGAAAGCAAATAAAACTATCTAATTCTACACTTATTTCATCCATGAATCCAGATTAAGCTGTTGGATTCACTTTATTTCTATACCTAACTACTGAATTGTCATGATTTAACAATATGACAACTCATTATTCTCTATCTACAACAAGTGAAATTGAAACATGAAAAGTAAGGATTAAAATGTTTAAATCATCATGGACTATGGCATTTATTGACACTCTGCCATAGTCAAAAGGTAAAAGGTAGTGGCATTTATGTTTGCACACTTTCATGTTTTATTCATTTTTCTTTTGTGGTCTTTTATTTTTTCTAAGTCCATTGATTTTTCTTTTAGGACTTTTTACCCTATTTTTTTATTTATTTTTTATTTTTTTGATTTTTTATATAAAATATGTCAGTAAAACTTGCAGAAGGAAAAGTATGTACAAATTTACAATATTACCAACAATCAATTCAAAATTATTAATCCTATATTTATAGGTCACTAACATGGCACTCCCTAGCACAAAATATTATTCGTTCCTTTCTATGCATTTTGACCTAGTTATCCCTTGATATGCCCCACACTCCCTAACACTCTAGTTCAACATGCATTGATATTGTCCGACATGTGTTAGCATGCTTTATAATTCCTTTTCATGCCCTGACCCTCACTAGCTATCATTCCCTCACAACTACTCTTATTTAATTTCCAACTTGGGAACCCAACCAAACCCTCGCTTGACTACAAGAGCTTGAACAGGTTACAATTACTACAACTAGACTATGTTGTTAAATTGTGTAGCTTGGGAGGTAGTCCACAAGCCTGGTGATATGGGTTTGTGTGATTTTGGTCACAAAAGGATTTGGGGGAAAAGAAGGCAAGAATAGGGATTTTGGACCCAATATGGGCTTTAAATTCTAAAAGAAAATTAAAAAGGAAAATTAATATTTCCTAAGTTCCAAGTGGATAAAACCCGTAAGTTCTAGACGGTTCCTAATAGGTCTAGGAAAAACTATTAAGGAGGCCTTAGGATGAAGGAAATAACATCAAGTGGAAAGGAGCTCCTTTGATCAAGGGGGAGAAGAGAGATGTAGTCCTAGAGAGACCATGATCCTTAGCATGTCTAGCATTCATTAAGATGCCTTGGTATGCTTTGACATGGTTTACTATTAAATTTATTTGAGATCAGTTATTGGAAAGTAGAAGAGAAGTAACAAAGCATGATTTGGCACTTAGAATGCACTAACACTTGGCACTTGACACCTATTTCCACCTAGTGCTGGTGTGCATAGCATGTCCCTCCTGGAAAATGTAAATTGATGACTTATTAAGCCTATGATGTGTTCATTTCCTTTTAGTTTAACTGGTTTCTCCTTTTTGTTTCCTTGATAGTCCCTAGCATTTATTGTCACACCCTTGCACATTTTTCCATGCCTTAGAACTTAACACATCTTAGCATATTTGGCATGCCTTCAAATTATCTAGCACATGTTAGCATTCCCTAGCATGCCTTGGCACTCATGCCCTCATAGATAGCCTTACATTTTTTCATGACTTGGGAACCCGATCAATTCCTTAGCTATTGCGGTTCATGTCACAATATTGGTTTTCTTTATTCATAACAACTTCATCAATTTCACCTACTACAAGTAGATTGTGCCTTGTTCACCTAAGAACTACCTATACCTCATCTTAGGCCACTCATGTCCAAGTTGAACTTTTCCCACTTAAGAACTTACCAAGACAAGGATCACATCTAGCCATGGCCATTAAAAAACTGAGCAACATAGCTTACATAGGCAATATTTCACATGTATGTCCAGTTCATATAAACAGTAGAGAATTAACTGAGAGTTTGCAAGAACCACAAGTTACAGAAGACAAACAAGATATAATTTGGCATAAGCTGAGTGTCCCAAAAATTATACACAACAATGTACAATATGAAATTTTCTAAAAAAATTTAAAACATGAGCATTTGGCCAAAGTGTGCCACATTTCATATAAAAATAACAGAGAGAATAAAAATAGCATTATGCCCAACAAAAAGTCTCCCTTTGTCTAAAATTACTTCATCCAACCCCTTATCACAATCGTAGGCTTGCCTCTTGCAAATCCTATTATGAACTTATTCTAACACACTTCATCTTTGGCACACTTGAATTCACTATGCTCCTTGGCACACACTCTTATTTTTTCATTCCCATGCATTTTGACCTAGTTCTCCCCTGTGATGCCTCGACACTCCTTAACACTCCTCAACATGCATTGAAATTTTCCAACATGTGTTAGCACACCTTTTCATTCCTTGGTGTGCCCAAACCCTCCCTAGTTATCATGCCCTCACAACTACCCTTACTTAATTTTCAACTTGGGAACCCAACCAAGTCCTCACTTGACTATAGGAGCTTGACCAAGTTACGATTACTACAACTAGACTATGTTGTTGAATTGTATAGCTTGGGAGGTACTCCACTTACCTAGTCATATGGGTTTGTGTGAGTTTGGCCACAAAATGCTTTGTGGGAAAATAACCCAAGCGTAGGGGTTTTCGACCTAAGATGGGGTTTAAAATATAAAAGAAAATTAAAAATAAAAAATCATATTTCCTAAGGTCTAAGTGGATAAATTGTGTAAGTTGTAGAGCATTCTTAAGAGGCTTGGCTAGAAAAAGATATTTAAGGAGGCCTTAGTATGAAGGCAAGAACATCAAGTAAGAAGGATCTCATTTGATGAAGGAGGCCAGGAGAGATTTAGTCCTAAAGTAGGTCAAGTTAGAGGTGTGAGTAAGTGTTGCTAAAGGGAGGCCATGATCATTCACCAAGAGAGAGATCATCATGTGAGGGTTCACAAGAATTTCACATACCTTAATGGGTTCGAGATAAGAAGTAGGATGGAATATTTTTGGTTCTCTTATGGTAGATAAAGCTCAAGAGAAGTGGCTCATGAGAATTTGGGCATGTGATTTCAGTGGTGTTTCTGTGTGAAGCCCACATCAAATTTTGAAATAGTAGAGAGGGTTGAGACCATACATTGTGGTGGTTAGTAGGTTGCAAGGTCTATGATAAAGACCAACACAAATGGAGGAGGGTATACACTATAATTTAGGGCTAGAATAGAAGTAGTCATAGGTGTAATATTGACTGAGGTAATCGCAACTTGAAGGTCATAGAGATCTAAATTTCAGGCCAAGATTCAGCCAAAGAAATTTCTAGAATCTATGCATCCATATGTGCTAGGCCGAGTATCTTATGGAGGAAAGAGTTGTATTTTTTTTCTATGGGTGGATAGGGTTTGTTCTAAAGCAAATAAAATAGAAGTATAATTCCATATTTAGGGAGGTTTCCTAGCATGTTCAATCCATAAGGTATGGCATTAAGACTGTGACAAATTTTCATAGAAGAAGAGGGGTTGTGACCCTTAGAGAGAGGTTTATCTCTGTAATATATATGACAAAATTGGAAGATGGTTTATAGAAGTATGTGTGGAGATATAAAATCCAAAGGAAGGTGGAACTTGAGTAGAAGATGGAGTAGAAGAAATGTGCCATATGAGGAATATATTGACATGAAGAGGAGTTTATTTTCATGGATTTTCCATAGAGTTTTGGACAGGGATATGAATCAACCTATAAATAGTTAGTCGATGGACTGCTAATGGATGATTTATGACCCTAGTTCATTCATATGCAAATTTTTAGAATGATGATAGGATAAGTAGTTCACATTTGTTCATATATTGGACAAAAAAGAAATTGGTACACAAGAATATTGATTTTTAGAGGACTCAAATCACTATTAGGTGGCATATTTGAAGAGCCCTAGATGAGGGTTGTGTTGTGGGCACTAGATCAACAAAATAATTGTTTGTGGTTGGGAAAATTGATGGTAGTATAAGTACAATTAGAGGGTTGTTAGGTGATTGTCAAAGAAGAGCTCTAAGTCCTATACTTGTGAAGGAAAATAAGACTGGTAGAAGGGTAGGTGTATTGGGCCTAAGGATGTGTAGACTTTGAAGGACTAAAGTAGCAGTCAAGTGGGATAGCCAACTAGCCCTATTTCACTATACTATAGAGGATTGCGTCATTGAGGAAAAGGGAAACCTCCATATCCCTAGACTTGTCATCTTGGAGTAGCAGTATGGAAAAAGTGGGCAGACAAAATATTTTTTCACAATGAAGTTGTGAACAACTGAACTAAAACCCTAAGTGTTGCAAATCTTAAAGGAAAAAAGAGGTATATAGAGGTAGAATTTTTTTGAGCCGATTTCAGTAACCTAAATGAGTTGAGTTCATTGATAGAGATAGATTTAGGGGTTGCATAATGGGAGGCAAGAGGACCTACCAGATGTGATCAAGACATATGGATTGAAAGAGCTATGTGTGGTCACCATAAAAAAATTGGTCAATTTTTGTCATGTTCAAGGTAGATTGGTTGTCAAAGGAGTAACACCAAGCCCTAGTTGTATTCCTTGTATTAGTGTGACTGTAAAGGGCCATGTTCCCTGGTACGAGAGCTCTAGCCTATTCTATTATAGTTTGTAATTCAAGGAAGAAAGGTTTGAAAAAATTAAAAAAATTCATGTGCACTAGTTGATTCCCTGTTGTGTGTAGATTTTGTTGTGCAAAGTAGATGTGTTGCGGCATGAGTGTGTTTTCATCAAATATTCTAAGACCAAACCAAGATTATCATGTGTCATGGAAATTCAACATATGCATTTTTCACCTAAGAACTATATGTAATTCATCTTAGACTAGTCATTTCCAATCTCAACCGATCCGACTTAGCAAGTTACAAAGACAAATCTCATCACATCCAACTGTGGTCATAAAACGACTAAGCAACACAATTTACATCTTGACATGCCATAACACCTAACATGTCTTAAATACATTGGCAATATGTGGCATGTGTGTGCATCCCCTACATTACTTGACATGATTTTACACTCTCTAACGCACCCTAGCACTTCCTGACATGCCTTGATAGTTTAACATACCTTGGCACCACCTAGCATATAATCATGTCACTCCCTCCTTAACACACCTAGAACTCATTAGCACTCCCTATCTCACGCTCTTATTCGTTTATTTCCACACATTTTTATCTAGTTCTTCCTTGTGTTTACCTGATAGTCCCTAACACTCTCTAGCACCCATTGGCACACCCTAACACCTGGAACATCTTGGCATGCCACCCTAGCACTCTAGTATTCCTTGGCACTACCTAGCATACCTTGTCACTCTCTCCTTAGCACACCTAGAGCTCATTGAAACTCCTAGTCCCAAAATCTTGTTCATTCATTTCCATGAATTTTTACCTATTAGTCCCTTGTGTTTCCATAACATTACTTAACACTCCTTTGCACGTGTTGGTACACCCTAGCACCTAAGACATCTTGGCATATCACCCTGGCCTCTATCATGCCTTAACACTGCCTAGCATACCTTGTCACTCCCTCCTTAGAACACCTGGAACTCATTTAAACTTCTAATAAAAAACTCTTATTTTATCATTTCCATGCATCTTGATGCAGTGCTCCCTTGTTTTTCCCTGTAACTCCTAGTTAACACTTCCTTGCACGCGTTGGCACATCTTGGCCACTTGTTGCCCCAGTACTCTAGAATTCCTTATCACTACCAAGAATGCCTACTCACTCCTCCTTAGCACACTTGGAACTCGTTGAAACTCCTTTTCATAGACTCTTATTCATTCATTTGCATGGATTATGACATAGTGATCCCTTTGTGTTTCTCTAGCAGTCCGTAACACTCCTTCGCACACATTGGCACACCTTGGAACTTGGCACATATTGGCATGCTTTCCTAGCACTCTATCATGCCTTGGAATTGCCTAGCATACGTTGTCACTCAATCCTTATCACACCTATAACTTTCTAACACCCCCTATCACACACTCTTATTCATTCATTTCCATGCAATTGAAACTAGTCCTCCATTCTATTTCCCTGAGAATCCATAGCATGCGTTGGCGCCAAACCATAGCACCTAGCACATATTGGAATTCATAACATGCCTTGGAACTTTATAACATGTTTTAAAACTGCTTGGGATTCCCTTCACACCTTGGCACTTTGTAGTTGTCATGCCCTCATAGATAACCTTACTTTTTTTGTGACTTGGGAACCCAACCAAGTAATTCAACAAATAGTGTTGTGTCTAGCACAAAATCTCCCTTTGTCTAAAAATGTTTTGTCCATCCCCTTATCACAATGATAGTCTTACCTCCTGAAATTCCTATTATGAAATTCTCCTAACAAAATTCATCCATTGGACACCTGGAATTCACTGACATTCTCTCACAAACACTCTTATGCATTCGTTTCCATGCACTTTGAACTAGTTCTCACTTGTGATGCCCTGACACTCCCAAACACTCCTCTTCATGCATCAACACTTACTGGCATGTGTTATCACACCTTTTAATTCCTTGGGACACCCTGGCACTCCTTAACTGTCATGTCCTCATAACTACCCTTATTGTGTTTATACTTGGGAACCCAACCAAGTCCTGCCTCAACTACAACAACTTGACCAAGTTTCATTTACTACAACTATACTATGCCTTGTTCACCTAATAATGGATTATAAATAATCATAGGCTAATCATGGAAAATATTAAGTCATCGCACTTAAAACGTTACCAAGTCAATGCTCATGTCCAATCATGGCCATAAAACAACTGAGCAACATAGTTTACATCTTGACATGCCATAACACCTGGAACATCTAGAAATCCCTTGGCACTATGTGGCACATGTTAGCACCCCATGCATTTCTTGACATGATTTTGAACCCCCTAAAACAACCTATCATTCCTTCACATGCCCTAGAACTTTAGCATGCCTTGGCATTTGTGCCTAGCATATAACCTTGTCATTCCATCCTTAGCACAGTTGGAAATTTCTGACACTCCCTATCACACACTCTATATTCTTTCATTTCCATGCATTTTGAACTAGTTCTCCCTTATGTTTCTGTGGCAATCCCTAGAAATATATGACACACATTGGCACACCCTGTCACTTGGCACATCTTGGCATGTCGCCTTGGCACTACCTAACATAATTTGTCACTCCCTCCTTAGCACACCTAGAATTTGCTAACAATCATTGTCACACACTCTTATTCATTCATTTCCATGCATTTGAAATTATTTCTCCCTTGTTTTTCTCTGGAACTCTATAATACTCTCTGGCATGCGTTGGCACACCCTAGAACCTGGCACATCTTGGCATGTTTCCCTAACCTCTAACATAAATTAGCACTTCCTATCATACATTTTCACTCCCTCCTTAGCACACTTGGAACTTACTGATACTTCCTATCACATTCTCTTAATTGTTCATTTGCATGAATTATTTTCACCTAGTGCTCACTAGTGTGTCCCTATGACTCCCTAACACTTCCTAGCATGTGTTAGCACACCCTAGCACCTGGCACATCTTGGATACATGCCACTCTGGCACACTAGCATGACTTAGCACTGCCTATCATACCATGTCACTCCCTCCTTAACACACTTGGAATTCGCTGACACTCCCCGTCACACACTTTTATTCATTCATTTCCATGCATTTTTACATAGTTCTCCCTTGTGTTTCTCTGGAACTCGCTAACACTCAACACACATTGGAACTTGGCACGTCTTGGTATGCTTGCCTAGCACTCTAGCATGCCTTGGAAATATCTATCATATCTTGTCACTCCCTCCTTAGCAAACCTGGAACTACATAGCATGCCCTATAACTCCCTGAAACATATTGGCTCTTGGAACTTAGTGGCACTTGAAAATTCTTGGCATGTGTTTGGATTCCCTGGAATTCCTTGGCATTGTTTAAGATAAAATTTATCTGAGATAAACTATTCACAATTAATAGAGAAGTAACAGAGGATGATTTGGCACTTAAGACAGTCTAAAAATTAACCCTTGGCATGTATTGGCACTAGTGTTGGTATGCCTAGAATACCCCTCTTTAAAAGGTAAGGTCCTAAATTATTAACCCTAATATGTGTTCATTTATTTTCATTTTAACTTGGTGTTCCATTTTGTTGCCTTACACCCCTTGACATGTGTTTGCATACCCTAACACCTGGCACATATCTTCATGCCTTAACAAATGGCATGTCTTGGCATGCCTGGCATACATTGGCATGCCTTGGCATTATCTGGCACATGTTAGCACAACTTGGCACTTCTTGAAATGCCATAGCATTCCCTAGCATGCCTTTTCACTCCCCCCTTGGCACGCCTGGCACTCGATGACACTCTCCAACACCTTTTATTCATTCATTTCCATTCATTTTCACTTGATGATTTATGTTTGATGGGGTCAATGTCTAGAAATATTTCCTTTAAGAGAATAGAAAAATTATTGCACCATTACTAACATAAGTAATTGCGAGATTCTACTTGAATGACACTAGGAAACCACACAAGACATTTTAAGAATGGAAATTTTTAGGGTTTTTTTTTTATGGTGTGGGAATGGTAAGAAGTGAGTTCTCAATATGGTGTGTGAATGCTTAGAATACCTTCTCACTCCCTCCTTGGCATGAAAATTATCACTCATTTCCACTCCCTGACACACCCTCATATTCATTCACTTCCATGCATTTTGACCTAGTTCTCCCTTGTGTTGTCCTAGTACTACCTAACACTC
Source organism: Pinus albicaulis (assembly GCA_034641835.2). Taxonomy (NCBI): domain Eukaryota; kingdom Viridiplantae; phylum Streptophyta; class Pinopsida; order Pinales; family Pinaceae; genus Pinus; species Pinus albicaulis. Next base: position 601,052,826 of record CM076574.1, read on the forward strand.
CTCAACATGCATTGACACTCTCTATTTAGCACTTTTCGACATGCTCTTCCACTTCATAGCATGCCTAACACTCCCTAACACACATTGGCACTTGGCACATGTTAGCGCTTGGAAATTATTAGCATGTTTGACATGCATTGAGATGACTTGGTATGCTTTGGCATGGTTTAATATTAAAGTTATTTGAGATCAATTATTGGAAAGTAGATGAGAATCAATAGAGGAATATTTGGCACGTAGAATGCACTAACACTTGGCACTTGGCACTTATTCACACCTAGTGTTGGTGTGCCTAGAATTCCCCTCATGGAAGAGGTAAATTGATGACGTATTAACCCTCTTATGTTTTCATCTCATTGTAGTTTAACTTGTTTCTCCATTTTGTTTCCTTAACCATCCTTGAAACGCATTGGCACACCCTTGCACATCTTGGCATGCCTTAACACTTGGAACATCTTAGCATGTTTGACATGCCTTCACACTATTTGTCACATATTATCATATTAGCCTTACTTTGGAACCTTACATTCCTTGGAACACCTTCACACTGCCTAGTTTTCATACCCTCATAGATAGCCTTAATTTTTTTGCAAATTGCGAACCCAAAAAAGTCATTAACAAAAAAATGTTGTGCCCAACCCATCTTCTCCCTTTCTCTCAAATTAATTTTTCCATACCTTATCACAACCATATGATTTCCTCTTGCAAGTCTTATTCTCAACTTTTATAATTGTATTTGTATAATTTCTTGATGACCCAATGAATGAAGTAATGTATATATGAGAAACATATATAAGAAATTATCATGTTAAGAAATTATATTACGCATTTTTATTTGAACATGGTATTAGAGTTAGGAACAAGGATCAAATTTGTCTTTGAAATCTAGTCAATATTATGAAGGACATATTCACGATAAGTCGAGCTTGTAAGAATAACTTTCTATGGTTGGGAACATAATTCCTATTGAAAAAAATTCCTAAGAAAAGTCTAAAATGATCTCTATTATATTAGGTTTGGAATATATCTGTTATAAGAGAATGACCAAGGGTCTTGGTTTATTAGTACAAGCCTCGAATAGGCCGAGATTAGGAAAATCTCAATTCTAGGCACAAATATGAAAATACGACAATATGATCGAGGTTATTGTAAGCTGAGTTACGATACAAGATAATAACAACCTAACTCTCCATGATGATCATCTAAGTTATCTTTGATGAAAATTCAAGGAAGAATCATAAATTTTATAGTTTTTGTTTGTCTACTGAAGGAAGACTAACATAGACCAAGCCTCATAAATCCCAAAAAAAATCTTACTTAATGGAGTTAACATAAGCACTAATATGAAAATTTGGAAAATGTAACACATGAAGCATGGTATGTTGGGTTGCCACTTTAGTGGGAGACACTTTGAACAGGAACCCCCTTTGGGGGATTTTTGTGTCTCCCTCGCAGGTGCTTCCTCTATATGCAGTTTTGACAAATTTTCACTAGATTTTCTTGCTAGTTCAATTTTTTTAGTTGGACATTAGTTGCAATGTTATGAAGAGTCACAACCACATTTTTTCAATGGTGATGGAAATTGTTTGTGTGTGCAAAGAGTGTGACTCTATAGTGAGCTAGAAGTTTGGTTCGCCTCAAAATTGGTCATGGGTCAATTATAGGGTGGTCGATTGTCAATTTTCTTGGTTGTCACACCTGGTAACACATGAGTAGTATGTTGGATCAAGCACACCTTAGTGGGAGGAAGTTTGAATGAAAATTTGTTTGGTGGATCGATGCAGCTCCCTCATAGGGGCTTTGCCTTTGTATAGTTTGGAGGATGTTGGATCCATGGTGGATGGGTGGAATTGTCAGCTTGTGTGAAGGGTGATGTGGTATAATATTTTTTTGTCAGACACATTTGAATATTGACTGAGGGCCATTTGTAGGGTGATCAACTCCCATTTTGTCTAGACTAGGCCCAAGTCCCTTTAAAGCAGGCACTTGATAGGGTGACCAGCCCATTAGGTCAAGACTATGTGACACCATAGATGAGTCAGGTTGTTTGGGAATGTAACCCTAATTGGGTGGTAAATTCTGTCCAAGGCTAAATATGGACAAGATGCTGATAACGAACAAGTATTGTGAGGAAAAGATGAAAATGACTTTAAAAAGAGACTTATATTGCCTGATTGTTTCCATTGCTATTGTATGTAGAATTTAACTTCCAATTCTCTAGAATAACGTTATCTATAATGAAAATTTTTTTGCTAAGAGGGTTGTGAGGAAAATTGAAAACACAACACATAAAGGGCCACTATTCAAAGCCCAATTTGCACCCCATGTTTGTTGCATTAGTTTCCATGTATTGGGGTTTCCCTAAAGAGAAGTGAAACACAAACCTGTTATATAAACTTGTAACCCATGCATAATATAATTTCATTATTCAATGTAGTATATACAATGGGAAATTAATTAAAATTTTAAATCACCCACCTAGTTTAGGTCGCCATATCCATTTTCGTATTCAAGAAGGAGCCTGATCTAGTAAGCACTTGAGCCTGCATTAACGTGGAAGGAAATATTCACAAGGCACCCTGTATTGTGCAAAATGGTCATCTATAAAAATAAGCATTAAAAAATAAAATAAAATACTGCAAACCATTTTTGAAATTCGTCTATTTTTCTCATCTTCAATCCAGAGAATATAAACTCCTTCAAAACAATGTAGACATGACTCTAACATTAATCTTGTCTATAACTCTACGAGGATCAGCTTCCATATCTTGGAAGGTGGTACCGCTTAGAACAAACTATTCTTTCCTAGATGATTCACCAATGACCACAATAGTGACTTAGCCCATAGTTAATTTCCTCATCCACTTAGAGATGGAAAACAAAGGAAAGACAAATTTTCATCTCATTGTTCAAGAAACATTGAATGTTAATAGAGCTTTAAAAAATCACCACCAAAAATATAAAATATATTCATGAAATGGTCTCTGCACTTGTCTACATATTGAAGTGCAACCATACATTGGCTTGACATCATTAAAACCTAGACTAAGTTAAAATTATTGTGTTGGAAATGACCTTTTTTTATTGTGGAGGAAATTCATTTATTGTTTCTTAAGTTCATTCTTTTTAAACCTTTTTTTGAAAGTAAATTTCATCTTTAAATAACAAGTGGTCATTTCTTTCTTTTGTTTTCCATGTTTGGGATGTAATAGGAATTGAACATCGAGGTCCTAGGGGTCCCTTATTGAAGAAGTTGCTCTAGCTATAACAAAAAATGTAAGACATTGCTTTGAATATTTCAAGGGTTATGTTCAGGACTTATGTATGAAGAAATTAGTTGTTTTTAGTAATCATATAAGAAGCAAAAACAATATTTTATATGCTTACAATAATGAGGGTCAAATGGTTATGGTTATTCTCTAAAATAAGATAGTTGATATAGGAATTTTTTCTAGATTGTTTCTTGTCACACAATTTGTCTAATAAAATCCACACAAAATCCTAGAAGCATACATTTTAACAACATACCTTTGCGCCAACAAGGAAAATAGTTAGTGTATTCCTTTTCCGGCCATGGTTAGGATGGATCTAGTTCATATTTTCATATCCTAAAGAAATGATCAATGTAAGACTAGGGCATATTAATATTTGTGTTGTATGAATGGTATATTGTGGTGGGAAATCACAAAAAAGGATTTTTTTTCATCCCTACCAGGTACACCTTAAAATATGCTTTTCCCTCCAAGAAAGGATTTATCTCAATTATAACACATGATTTAAACTCGTTGAAGATTCACTCAAGAACTATACTGTACCCAACAATGTCATCAATTGTTCTAATATCAAACTTAGTCTAGTACTTTTGAAATTGTAAGTTCTTTGGGTTACAACACCACCTTCATCCCAAATAAAATTTCAAGCTTAGTAATGGGAGCTTAATACCCCAATATGGCTAAGTATACCATATCCTCCTCTATCCACTTAGAAAATACTTGAGTAGTATTTAACTACTCCAATTACGATAATGCCTTAGTGGAAAATTCATCTCTCGTGAGGTAGAAATTATACATTAACATAGACAAACAAATTCCTAAAAGTAATATTTCTTTTCCATTTTTCACAAGAGCCAATAAAATGACTTTGTTTCCTCAAGCACCTCTTCCTAATGTCACCTTCTACCTTTCCCAACCCATTTCCAAGAATAATTTGCATCCTAAATAAACTTAGGGGAAATTTAGGGTCATGGTTAAAAACATTCAAGTCACTTGAAGACATTTTGCAGGTTAAACCCAACACCCTTAGTCATTAGACCCTAATTTAACTCATCTACCATATTTCAAAGATTTTAGAAATTTATTTCCCATTATTGAGTGTTGGCTTTATCATAGACTAAAGTTTAATGGAATGTTTCTAAATATGGCCTATTGTTGTCTAATTTTCTAATATATTCCATCTTATAGTGGCAAGAAGGTCTCACTTGAGACACATATAATAATTCCCTATAAATAAAGTGCGAAATGTTAAATATTTTAATGGGGATCACAATCATTATGATATTATTAGCATCCATTTAAACCACTATAAATAACATCATTTTGAATAAAAACTAACATAGATCACCCAAATATAGTACAAATACAAACACATAGGTAGAATAGTAATCCATTATACTAATAACATGCATAGTATTACATAACTCTAATGTAGAGTGAACACCAAAAACTAATAACAAATGAAATCCCCATTAAAACTTCTCCCTAATATTGAATCTATTTAATTACGCTATAGACCTTTCATATATAGGAAACTAGAGTGACCTCAAAAAACTTGAAATTATAATAGAGAATTTACCAACTATAAGCCACTCAACACACAAATATACTACAAAAAAGTTTATTTCTTTATAGAGATATACAAATTATCTAGAAACTAAGTAAAAAAAACATATGAGATGACTCTTTAACCTTATATACTCAACCTTCTATAAATCAACATATTCAACCTTCTATATATTTACTTTTATAAATTCATATTTTTTCAGATTTTGTTGAACCTTTCTCCATGCTAAAACTTTGTAAAAAATGATCTCAACAATGCCTTCCCCCTCACCCCTAAATTGGATTCTACGCTTCATATATGTCTTCTTTTTGACCAAAAAACACACGCATTTCATATCAAAATATAAAAAAATTCAAATATCTAATTTTTTCATTTCCCTCCTATTGCTGGGTCAAAATACCAAAAAATTCAAATATCAATTTTTTTCATTTCCCTCGTGTTGCACAGTTTTTCCAACAAGGAGGAGGGGTGTCATAGTGATTTATTTCCACAGAAAGAATCTGAACAATATTCCCCACCCTAGGGTGGTGGCACATCCCTAAAGCTTCCATCTATCTTCACAACTTCATAATACTTCTAGACAAGCGCTCGAATTGTCATAATCAAGGTCATCCACTCGCTCACGAGGCCATCTGCTCGCTCACCAAAGCCCAAAGAGTTGATCGAGGGTCTCCTAATAAGTTCAATGAGGGCACGAGTAATGAAGAGGCCGAGGAGGCTAAGATACATTGTCTAATTCTTTTCAAGGTTCAGTCTCCTAACGCAAATTCCTTTTCACTCTTAAACCCTAGCTATCTATTGAAAAAATGTAATACTTAGGTGAGAGGCCTGTTAGGCTATTGTTCTTCAGTTTTTTCCAAAGAAATTTCAAATTCTCTTGTTTCCTTACATGTTAGTATATTTTTCTGTGGGTTTAATATATTGGTTTTGTATTTTATGGATCGAGTTTTGTTTGTTCCAGTTTTATATGGATTCATGTCTTTTATTATTTAATAGGAAGAGTCAAATGTATTGAATCAGAAGTCACACGTCTTGTTTTTATGGTTGCCTTCCTATGAAAGATGTAGAGATAGAGAGAAAACTTTCCAGGCTTCTCTACGAGGAAATGAGATCTGCCTTGCAGAAACAGGGAGGAATATCATGTGGGGTTTGGATTTCATCTGTTCGGCAGCTCGCACAATCCAGAGAATAGTGCAAGTGGATGCTCCTAAAAAGCTGAAGCAGTACACACCAGATCTGAAACAACTTACCATGGTATCCAACGAAAAATTTGAGTGACATCCCGAATATATTGGAAAATATCTAGCAGAAAATTGTTTATTTGGAAGATATCCGATGGACAATTTGAGTGACATCCCGAAAATATTACAGAGAAATTGTGATTCTGTTTTCTTTTTTAGTTGGGACGATTGACAAAATGGTGAGAGAATGCCCCAGATCGACGTATATTCTGGACTACTACTGGAAAATATGTGTTCTACGAGGAGCCAGACTTTTGTACAGTGTTCTACCAGATTCTAGAGCCCTTGACTGTGCTATGAAGACCATCAAGGCGGAAGTTCCTATGGCTCTTTACAAGGGGTTTATTCCCATTGGCCAAATTTTGTTACTTTGATTAAAAGTTTGGCCGAATTATGTTTTGCGTCGATGGTTCGTTAAGTCTAATGACTTAATAGTTTAGCCGAACTTTTGTATAATTTTCCATCGGCCAGAAAATTTTGCAGAGCCCCTACTAAAACACATTTCGCCGCAATATAAATTGTCACGAAATCATTCATAATTTTCGCACATTTCACACATCTCATCTGATTTTACAAAGGTCTTGGTTTGGGTTTAAAAATTTTTCTTCAAAGTTTGGATTTAAGAGCATTTCTTGGAAGCAGACTGATTTTGCAAAGAATTGTTTTGGGTTTAAAGAATTTTCTTGGAGGACATTTCTTGGAGGTGGCCTGATTTTGCAAAAAATTGTTTTGGACTTAAGGAATTTTTTTGGACGTACATTCAAAGGAAATTTCTTAGAGGTATGTGATACATTTTTTTGAATGTTTTTTGTGCTTCATTTTTTTTCAAAGTATGGAGTTGGGCTTAATTTCGAAAAGACATTTTCTGGAAGTATTTTTTAAAGTGACGTTTTTATTTTAAGTTGGAGGCATTTTTTGAAGTGACATTTTTTTAGAGTACGTGTTTTGAGTTGAATTAAATATTTTGAGCTTCGTTTAATTTTTATAAGACATTTTTTTCTCGAATTTTTTAAAGTAAGTGTTTTGGATTGGAGTATATATTTTTTGCAAAAAATTTAAAATGATTTTTTTTTAAATTAAATCTTTTGTGATATTTTTTCTAATTGAGTTATTGTCTAATTTTTTGAAGGAAATTTTTTGAACTTCATACCCTATTATCATGGGAAATCAAAGGACTTGTGCGAGAAAATATGATCGAAAAGGAGACCCTGAGGAACGTAGAGCAGAGACGAGACAATCTTGCAAAAGGAAGTTAGAAGCCCTCTCAAATATTGAAGAGGAAAATAAACCTAAAGCAGAAATTGAAGCAGGTATGTAAATGTAAATATTATGATCTATTGATATACTTAAAATTTTCCTAATGTAAAATGTGAAGCTTAATTTTTATTTGATGAACTAATTTGAAAATTATTTTGTTTAATGTAAATAGACAGAGATATTCCTCAAAACATTGATGATGAGATACAAAATTTTGAAAGAGAAAGTGAAAGAGATATTGAACCAATGATTGAAGATGGTGAAAATATTGAAAGAAATTCAAATAAAGAAATTGAATCACAAGGTATATATATATATGTAAAACACATGCACGTATTATTGAAATTATAGATATATTTATTAATTTAGTTATTTATTGAATATGTACTATTTTTTCGAATATGTACAGATGAAATCACTATCGATAATGAGATGTTAGAAAATGTTGACACTCACACATATGGAGATAAAAAACATGACCATGCTATACAATATTGTGTTAACTACATTTTTGAAAAGTATTTCTTAAATGAGCAAGTGATAGTTCAAGCTCAAATGTTGAAAGGTCTCCTATCATTAAGGAAATTAAAAGAAGCTACAACACTCCTCGGTATTCAAAAATCAACCAAAGATAAAAAAGTGAAGAAAGATGTGATAAAAAATATGAGTAGTGCTATAAAGTCAATTAAGAGATCTAGAGAGAAAGATGTTTCAATTGTATGTAGAGGAATACAGATGGCAATGGTTTCATCAAGTACTCAATAGAATCATTTGGTAACATCTATGGCACGAGCACTGGGAACCTCGTGAAAAAGTTTGCACAAACATCGAAAATTTCAGCTGCAAATAGATGTAAATGATGAACTCGCTTGCTGGAGAGCTATTTGTAGGCAACCATACAAAGATAGACTTGGAGAAAATGTTAAAAAAATAATATATGAATATTGGAAGAACAATTCGCGTGTTTCGCCAACTGCAAGGCATGTGATGCAAAGAAGAATAACATGAAATCAGTATGAAGAACATGAAAAATATTTCTTGGAAACCACTCAGAAAGAGTTATTCAACAATTTCAAAGAAGAGAAATGTCAAATTCATGTTTCACTCAGTGCTTTTGTTCAACAAAAACCATGGTATGTAAAACCTATCACTGTACACGACAATTGTTGTTGCCATTATTATGTGGAATTTGAGCTATATTATGACACATTCCTTGATTTCGGTAGAAAATTATGGAAGGATTCACCTCCTCCTTCCACTATCCGTGATTTCATATCTCAAATTCTATGTGAAAGAGAAAGCGATGAACTATTTTACAAAAAGAAATGTGTTGGTGGTAAAAAATGCGATGATTGTGGAAATTTGACTATATTTCAAAACAAATATCGTATTGATATAAATTATCAATCATTGTCCAACATGAAAGCGAAATGGAAGAGATATGAATATATCGATACATCGATTCAAGGTGAAAATGGTGTTAAAAGAATTGAATTACTAGAAGACGAATTTTTTCTGATAGACTTTTTGAGAAAGTTTGAGGCAGAAATTTACAAATACACTAAGCATTCCCATAAAGCTCGATGGAAAGACTTGCAATTCAAAAAATCTCGTGAAATTTTTCCACCAAGGACCATTTTTTCAGTGATTGATTTTGTAGAAAACTACACATTTGTTCCACAAAAAGAAATTCAGAGTGAATACTATCATTCTGACCAAGTCTCCATGCTAGTCCATATTCTATATAGACATGCTGAAAAAAATGTCGATCATATAGAAGGAACGAGTGAAAATTGACATATCATTAAAGAATCTCACTTTTATATCAGTGATGATCGTACACATGATACGTGTTTTGTACAACATTGTTTTGGAAAAATTTATGATTCCTTGAAAAATCATGGAATAGAATTCAATGAACATTCGATATGGTTAGATGGATGCGCAGGTCAATTGAAATCTGCACAATCATTCTTTTGGTTATGTTGTCTTCATAAGAAAACCTGCATTAAACATTGTTGGAATTTATTTGAGACTGGCCATGGAAAAGGAGAACATGACGGTGCACGAGCATGCATAAAACGAGCACTTCGAAGATATCAAATGAACCACTCTGCAAGCTGACTTGTGAATGCTAAAGAAGTTGTTCAATGGTGCATTGCTGCTCTAAGCCATGAGACTAACCCATCAAGGGAAGTGCGAAGGTACATTCAATTTAATTTATATTGGAAATATAATTTTAAACATTGTACATTTCTCATGCAATGATTATCTTTGATTGTATTTTGATATCATATTTACAAATTCTTCTTCTAATTTTCCATATAAAGGTTTTTCTGGCATATTGGGATCGAAGACGTAGATAGATCAATTGGAAGTGACGTTGAAACAATAAAAGGGACTCAAAAATTGCATTTAATTCAAACAAAGTCATCCAGAAATGTGTTTGCATTGGATAAAAGAAAATATTCTTGTTTTTGTGATGTTTGCATAGACAACACAAAATCCAATGACGTTTGTGAAAACAAAATGTATGTGAACGATTGGAAACATACATAGCTAAATACAAAGGGAAAAATGTATGTTGCAATGTTTGAAGAAATGCAATCAGAGGAAACTACAATATCATCCGATGGTGATCGAGTTTCTGATCTTGTTAGAGAAGGTAACATTTGAATTAATTTCTAATGATTTAAAGATCTAGAAATAAATTTAAATATGCATAATTAAATGTTAAATTTATTTTATTGTGCAGGAGATGTTTTTGCTGTAATTGCACCTATTGACAACGATGAAAATGTGAAGTATTATTTGATGCATTGCATTGAACGAAAAATGAAATTATTACAAGACTATAATGATCACGGATTTCAGTATGACAGAGGGTCTATTATACTGAAAGGTTATTTTTTCAGACAAACTCATCAAAGTGGAGACTTTGTTTACTTTAAAGACTATGAACCTGATTCCATAAGTTGTCAATATAGTCACTTGGTGTGTGCAGCACGCATAAAGTTGATAGAAGTTCAATCAAAGAAAAAATCGAAAATTAAGAGATGGAAAATGTCAAAATCCGATCATGAACGGATTATTGAAGATGGAATTCCATTAGAATTTTTTTGATTGAATTGTCCAACAATTTATTCTATTTGGATTAAATATGTTTTAAAACTTCCAGTACTCAACTAAAAATTGAGTTGCTTATGTTATTTGTGCAAGTGTTTGCACATGTACAAATTGTTTTGGTACAAGCACGTGCTCTAGTATCAACTGAAAGTAGCTTTTCTATATATGTGCATTGATGAAAAATGTTATATGTATTGGATATATATATATATATATATATATATTCTAGAATGAAATTAATTGTTCTAGTTTTACTATGTGCATTGATGAAAAATTATTTACGTACTCAATATATATGTTCTAGAATGCAATTAACTGGAACTAGTTTTTCTATGTGCATTGATGAAAAACTAGTTGGATTTTCTGGTAAAAAGTATGGACACAATGTAAATTAATCATTTGAAATATAGTTTTGTATGAAGATTCCTTTCAGACAAGAGACTCGGAGCACTTCTTTGACTTTTGGTGGGATTTGACCCACATCTCTATTCCTGATTGAAAATCTAGTACAAAATTTGTTTGTCCAATGGTCAGATATGTTCAATGTGCATTGATGAAAAATGTTACTTGTATTGGATAGATATGTTCTAGAATGAAATTAATTGTTCCAAGTAGTTTTTCTATGTGCATTGATGAAAAACTAGTTGGATTTTCTGGTAAAAAGTATCCACAACGTAAATAAATCATCCGCAGTATAGTTTTGTACGAAGATTCCTTTTAGACAAGAGACTCGGAGCACTTCTCCGACTTTTGGTGTGATTTGACCCACATCTCTATTCCTGATTGAAAATCTAACTTACAAAATTTGTTTGTCCAATGGTCGGATATGTTCAATGTGCATTGATGAAAAATGTTACTTGTATTGGATAGATATGTTCTAGAATGCAATTAATTGTTCCAAGTAGTTTTTCTATGTGCAATGATGAAAAACTAGTTGGATTTTCTGGTAAAAAGTATCCACAACGTAAATAAATCATCCGCAATATAGTTTTGTACGAAGATTCCTTTCAAACAAGAGACTCGGAGCACTTCTCCGACTTTTGGTGGGATTTGACCCACATCTCTATTCTTGATTGAAAATCTAACTTACAAAATTTGTTTGTACAATGGTCAGATATGTTCAATGTGCATTGATGAAAAATGTTACTTGTATTGGATAGATATGTTCTAGAATGCAATTAATTGTTCCAAGTAGTTTTTCTATGTGCATTGATGAAAAACTAGTTGTATTTTCTGGTAAAAAGTATCCACAATGTAAATAAATCATCCGCAGTATAGTTTTGTATGGATTCCTTTTAGACAAGAGAGTCGAAGCACTTCTCTGACTTTTGGTGGGATTTGACCCACATCTCTATTCCTGATTGAAAATATAACTTACAAAATTTGTTTGTCCAATGGTCAGATATGTTCAATGTGCATTGATGAAAAATGTTACTTGTATTGGATAGATATGTTCTAGAATGCAATTAATTGTTCAAGTAGTTTTTCTATGTGCATTGATGAAAAACTAGTTGGATTTTCTGGTAAAAAGTTTCCACAATGTAAATAAATCAACAAGGCTACCTATTTGAGTGCATTAACAACATTGACCAAAATTCAAAAAACATGTATATATGTACTAGACTTATACTTCCAATCAAAATTAAAGGGATAATTTGTACATATATCTACTTCTTTTTAAACTCTTTTTTCAATTAGAGCTCAACTGATACATGGTTAGTTGCATTGAAAAGCTAATATGTTCTTCCTATTGGAATTTTTTTCATTCAAACATGACTACATGTAGAGAACAAAAGCAATATTAAGATTCCAAATGTACTTCAACCATCCAAAAGGGATTTTTGCAAACATTACTTGACATGCCATGCCAATTATAGTGAACAACTATCCAATAGAAACATTTAATATTATAGACCACATGTGCCAAATGTAGATTGAAACCATCCAAAACTTTAAAATTTTAAAAACTTTTTGATAATATATCATGCAACATTAAAAGATTAAACATTTAAAACATTAAATATCACATGTGAAATATAGATTGAAACCATTCAAAACTTGAGTTTTAAAAACTTTTTGATTATATATATCGTGCAACGTTACTTCACATGCCATGCCAATTATAGTTCAACTAGATCCAATAGAAACATTTAACATTATATGCCACATGTGCCAAATGTAGATTGAAACCATCCAAAACTTAAGTTTTAAAAACCTTTTGATTATATATCGTGCAACATTAAAATAAATTAAACATTTAAAACATTAAATATCACATGCGAAATGTAGATTGAAACCATCCAAAACTTGAGTTTTAAAAACTTCACATGCCATGCCAATTATAATTCAACTATCCAATAAAAACATTTAATATTATATCACATGCCAAATGTATATTGAAACCATCAAAAAATTTTAACTTTTAATTTAACAAAAAATTATAGATTGCAACATTACTTCACATGCCAAATGTACTCCAAGCATCCAAAACTTAAATTTAAAAAACAAAACAAATTATAACACATGTCATTACATAACATGCTAAATGTAGTTCAAATGACAACATTACTTCACATTCACATGCCAAAAGTACTAAAACCATCCAAAAATTAACTTTTTGAAACAAAACAAATTATATTAACAATGTAATAAAATATGTCCAAAAATTGTAGATCTCACAAGTATCAAACTGTATCAAGTTTAACAAATTTTAAGACCATCTAAATCTTGAAATCAAATCTACAAATCATGTCCATCAAATAGACACGGATCTAGTGTCTTTCCTATCAGGGTCTCAATCCGCGCCCTCTCATGTGAAGCATCATGGAAAACCTACATACACAATGCACATGTACTTGAACATTAAAATTTGATGTTTTAAAAATGAGTGAGAATATATATATCTAGAACTTCATGTAAAAAACAAAATATAACAAAAAAATCATGCAATACCTCATGAGGTTCTCTCTCCATTTGATGAACAAGTTCCACCCCCATAGGAACATCTGAAACGATAAACTGTACAATATACATGTACAGTTATATATATATATATATATATATATATATATATATATATATATAGATATAGATATAGATATATAGATATAGATATAGATAGATATATATATATATATATATATATATATATATATATATATATTAAAAAATTTCAAATGAAAATGCACGTGTACATGTATATAAATTTATTTTCAATAATATTAAAAAAAGGAACTAAAGACAACTTTTTCAAATGTTGTGGATTTTCTTATCTCCGTCGCTAGATTCCATGGATTAAAGAAATATTCTACAGGAACCTAAATTCAAAAAAATTTAAATAACTCAAAATATAGATCTCTCTCTCTCTCTCTCTATATATATATATATATATATATATATCTCACTTTTTAATGGAACTTTTTGAGGTGGAATATATATATATATATTAAACATAAATTTTAAACTTGTGAAAAATTGTCCATACTTGTGGCTCATCTCCTAAGGAAGTAGAAGGTACATCTCCCAAGGAAGAAGAAGGTACCGCCATCCCAAAAACATCAGACGGAATCGGTATCTATTAAATTTTTTTATCAAATTATATATACATACATGTACATGTGTGCACAATTATTTATTTTAAAATCACTTAAAAAACACTAACATTTGCCAACATATCTTGATGGTCAGACCCATCTACATTGTTTGAACCAGAGGTCCCGAACATGATATTAACATTTTCATCATGCATCATGTGTGAGAACTGCAAATGGTGTTTTAACATATAATCATACATTTTTGTTAGATTAATGTAAATACAAATAAATGTATACATGTACATACACATGTATTTATTACAAATTGTACACATGTATATGTATGTTAAAATAATTTCAAACCCTAAGGTCATTAGTTACACGTACTATTCTGGTGCCCTCTTCTTCATGAAGAATTAGGTCTTACAAACCATAGCGACAATCTTTTGCATATATTCGGAGATCTTCAACATTCATGTTGTCAATCTCCTCATATGTACAATACACAAAATTGGCACGTGCATTTTCACGTGCTCTTTGTCGATTTAAACAAACATCAACTCCACCCAATCCACTGCAAACATTGTCGATCATAACATCCCTTGCTTCTCGACTTATTTGAGAAGTCGCATCCATCTCTGACTGCAGAGTTTCGACCCAAAAAGGTCAACTCACCAATGGCGGCTCAGGGCAAAGAAACTCCACATCTCGCTTAGCGCCCTTATGGTTATATAATCAACCTTTCCCTGGGCCAAAAAATTCTGACGGAAGGTCATTATAGTTGGGTTTCATACCAAAAAAAAATTCTGCATAAAAAATTTGCGCAAAATAAACAGGAACCTCATCGTTCCATGGGAGCCTTCCATAGGCTGCAAGGTGCCTATCATACAAAAAGCGAGCTATGTTTGGGTGCTTGAAATATTGCACCTTCAAAATTTTTCTTTTTGGCCCTTCCTTGAATTAAACATTGACTTGGCCACATCTTTTGTAACTTTTTGTTTTACATCCTCCCATTTATCTGGACCCATTACTATTTCCTTTCTCTTTCTCATCACTTCTACAAATGTATCAGTCGTTGGCCCAAGAGTTTTGTACACATTTACAATTTCTCCCAATGAATGTGTAACTACTTCAAGGCTTTGTCGACTCTCAGCAAGTAGAGACAAAACCACGAGATCTCTCTGCAATTTTGCATGAAGTCTTTCACACCTTTGTAAGGTGCATTGCGCCATGTTTGTTTCCCATGGTATATCAGTAGTTTCAGCCGGATAAGTTGTGCTGGGTAGACAACCTTCTTCTTGAATGTAGCGGTTTTCCCTGCATCTATTTTGACCATTAGTTGGAGCATTTTCGGCCTCTGCATCAATATATATAAAATTTCGTATATTAGAAAAAACACATGTAAAAAAAGTTATACAAATTTAATGAAAAAAATATTGAAATTGATGACAACCTTGACGTTGTTGGTTAGCATCTTCTCCAACATGACCCTGCTGAGAACCAGACCCAAAATGACCCTGTTGAGAACTAGACCCAAAATGACCCTGCTGAGAACCAGCAGCCGTTGATTGGCCTTCGGGGGAATAAATATCACCCCCTTCACGCAACCTGCTACCACTCATTGATGGCCCTCTAAGTGGATTTGAACCACCACCAACCTCTCAAGATGAGAGAGAAGCTTCATAAACAAATACGAATTTATAATCAATTGAAAGATACATTCATGTGTACATATAAATACATATACATATTCATTGATTAAATTGCGTGAACCATACCACAACTGGGTGAACCATGAGCACGAGTAGAGACCCTTCTCCTCTTAGCTCCTAAAGATTAAAAAATGAAACATATTAACAACTAATTTAACTCACAAAGTTAATAAAAAAACAATTCCATATGTACACACATGTCTAGAGATTTAAGATTATATTTAAATACTGTGAACATCCCCCGATCCTTGAACCCTCACATGGGATTCGATTGATCTTCGTCATTAATCCTCCATGATATATATATCTATTGGTGGACATTTACACAAAATAGATTTCAGAAAATCAATTTGTAATTTAGTGTACACAAATTATGTAGAACAAAACTTTCAAAGCAATAATTGATGTGTGAAACTCAATTTAAGCAAAAAAGAAATTATAAAAATGATAAGTTCACCAAATTGTGCTTTACATGGTGGGAGCACACTTGGTATAAAATTTACCACTTATACACTCTAGTTTGTGGGAGAAATGACACATGTACATAGTTTACCTTAAAGTTGTTGTGTTTTATGGATATTAAAATGAAGAACTTCTATTTAGATCCATTCCAGAGATTGAATGTAGGGGCATTTACTAGATATGTCACCTTTCATAAAAGATGAGATCCAGAGGCTACCTGGCTCTTTACAGACTCTGCCTATAGAAATTATAGAATTAAACACTAGAGGCATTAACAATATCAAAGAACGTTTTCATGCTCAGACATGGGAAGGTCTCTTTCCCTACACAAAAAAATAGTTCAAGGTAGTTAATCTTCATAGACATGTCATCAAGCAGGTCAATATGATCATCGCTAACTTACTTTTCATGAAATTAGGCTTGGAATCCTCTACAACCTGGTGGATGGAGTTGAATTGGAACTAGGTCAAGGCCTTTACAAAATACATGCTAGTGAATAACACTTTATAGGTTATGCCAACAAATAAAGTGGGAGAAATGTTTTCTCCTCGAGGTTATCCAATTGGGTGTGTAATACCAACTTCACCCATTTCCTAATAGGTTTCTCTCATAGGTTACAAGTGTCTTAGGCCATTAACTTCCATAGACCTCAATAGATTATTAGAGATGGAATTTTATTTCTCAAGTGTGTAAAAGAAGAAATAATTCTTGTTTAGATTTTAACAATGGATAAGATGGCCAAATTTTTATTTCAAATTTAAAAAATAAACTACATATGCAAGACTTCATTATTTAGATGCAAATTTTTTTTCAAATGCAAAAGTTAGTAGGATGTGCAATATCTATGCCAATTGCAAGAATATTTAGGGGATCTCTTTGCACTATGAGCAGGAAACAATTTATTGGTTCTCATACTCCCGAGTTGCTTTCTCTATGGAATCAAAAAATTCTAGTAGAAGGCCAAGTCATGAATCTAATTTTGTCGATTGCTAAAGGCAAGAATCACCGTAGCTATTCCATGTAGTCCTCCACCACTACCCCAGATTGATAAGTTGTTAACAATTTTCCTCATTACTTCAAAGAATAAGAAGCCAACCAAATATTTTTATCATGTTAATGATGTTTGAATTTACATTATCACAATTTTTTAGGGAAATAATAATGGTTTTGGTCCATTCCTAATGACAAATAAGGTACCCCTTTAATTGCAAATTTCATCATGATAGTTAGTGAATTGTTTGGAAATCTATGAAAACTGCTTTTTTGCCTTTATGGAAAGAATTTTGGTTTTTCCCCCTCTTATTTCAAGCAGATTTAAAGAAATGATGCTTCTAAAATTTATGGACCCATGTGTCGATTTTGATAGGCTTTATGTTGTTGGGAAACTTTTTATAGATACAAGGGATTTTCACATGACTTTTTTCAATCGTTGAGACTTCTCAACCGAGAACCATTTTGTGTGACATTACTAACATGTAATATATTTTATTGATAGTTAAAGGAAGCATTTTATATTGAAAATGAAATAGAAAAAAAACTTTCAACATTGAAACTAGGATTCATTATGTTTAAACATTCTTCCATAGAACATCCATCGCATTAGAACTATAGAAATGAATAGGAAAAAAGCTATGGTAGGACATGATGTCATGATCCTCATGATGATTGAACACTGAAATTCATGCACACTACCTACCCATTACTAACAATATCGATGATTTTAATCACAAAATGTGTACAGTATTATGCCAGATGTCATCTATTATCCGGGTAGCAACTCAATCTAGCACAAATTATTTCCTATCTTGTGGACTTTTAGTTTTATCTTATTCAAAACCTTATTAGTTATATATTTTTCAATTTCCCGTGGATTCCTTGAATTTTTTCTCCTACCATCTCCCTCTATCACTCCCCAAATTATTGTCATCAAACATGCCCCATTGAGGATCTGGAGCAATGTTTGCACCATAGTTAGAACTATCATTGCTGCTAATTGAAATTGGAAAGTCATGTATACTAGATTGCTTGCTTTTGGTGGCTCTTACTTAGAAAATATCCTGAGATGAGTTTGAAATGATGGTCATATGAGGCTGGAAGCTACTTGGTGTAATTTTCCTTAAATATTGAAAAAAACAGAGCAAAAATGTCATTTTCGATCATTTTTTATTAAAGCTTCTGCATACAATAGATGTTATCACAATTGCAGCACAATCATGTTCCATGAGCATGAATTATGAATGTTACAAGCCAAATTTCAAGGAAATTTGCATTCATTTTAGGCAAAAGAAGGCTATGACATTAAGGTCCATGCTAGAAAAATTATGCAAATAAGGTTGCTGAGTCAATACTTACCATGTGTTTCAAAGCCATAACGAAGGTTGGCTTTGAGAGTGTTCTCCGAAAGCCCTGTCTTGAGATGAAATTTAATTCAATGTCTCTTAGAGTTGCAAGGTGAAATTGATAGAACCATTTGATTTCTTTACCATAGATAGATATCTCATTTCATCTATACCTTTCTCTACCATATTATTTCCAAGTGAAATGGGAATTTTCACATTTTGAATGCCATTACCATGTATTTTGGTAGTCAGATAGCTAGACCTATCACAAGTAAGGTTGTCATACCAAAATATTTCTCTTGCTCAACTTAGTGACCATGACTCTCTTCTCACACTGCTTACCATAGGATCTTTAGTTGTACATGTCACGCAAAGTTTGGGGTTCTAGGTCTACACCTATTAGGTAAATTTGTATTTTATGGCATTGTGGTCCTTAAATTTGGAGGTGTTCCACCTGAAAAAGTAGGCATTAAATATGGATGAAAAGGATTTTTTTTAACTTTGATAGAATTTCCTTGTGGAATTATTGAATTTCTCGACGACATGATTCTAGCTTTGCTCAGAGAAGAAGGTTTTGGAGGAGAAATTGAATTATTTTGTCTTATTTTTGGCATTGAAGTTTGAAATAGTAGTTTTGATGACTCCATTGATGACCTTGCTGAGGAATTTGATGCACACAATATTGACTTTGAAGATGGTTTAGAAGACGTTGAAGAAGTTGTAGATTTTGGTGTTGTCATTGAATGTTTCTTTGTTGTTGGACTTGATCAAGACACAATTTAACTTTACGAGCAGATTGAAGACCTTGAAGAGGTTTTAGATTTTGTTGTTCTCACTGAAGGTTTTTGTCTAGTTTTATTTCTTAAACCATCATTTCCATAGGACATTTTTGGTGAATAGATTCTTGACCTTGATGAGAGGATATGATACCTTGAAGAGGCTACATCTTTTGGTGACGTCACTAATTGTTTCTCTATTATTGTGTTTGTTAAACTTTTTTATCCCAGAGGAGGGTGTTATCCAATGTGAATTTGAAACCCCCCTCACATTTTTCAATGAAGGTTCTATCTAAATGTTAGGGAGCTACACATTATAGAAATTCAATATGATGTGCCAAAAAATTTACAGACATCCCAAAAACAGAAACCACCTATTATATGTCAATTAAATCTACATGGAACCAACAAGCAATATGGTAAAATATATAATTATGAATCCCTTCAATTAGTAAAAAAAATATATATATATGAAGAAAACACCCAGAGGACTAGAAATAACAATATAGTAGAGAAAAAGAATAGTATCTCAGCAGCTATAATTGCAAGTCATAAATTAATATCATATATTCCAATTTCAACATTAAAAGCAAACTCAAAATAACATAAAAGTAGAGACAACATTGTTTTACATGTAAGTAAACATTGTTAATGGAAATATGCAACATGGATTGGCATAATCATGCCTTTATCAATGAAATTTCATCAAACCATTGAACAATTGTGCGCTAACAATATTTAAATAAGTTAAAGGAAAAAATTGACCTATATTGTACAATTTATGGGACAGAAATCAATATGTAGAAATATTCACTTGGTTTTTATAATTGGGTAGAGGAATGACTTAAAATGACCTTGTATGTCTTCTCGTTTTAGAGCTCAATTTTTTAGGAAGGATTTAAGTATCCACATTTCAAGAATCACTAGAAGAGGTTGATAAAGAATATAGGAAGACAAAAAACTAACTAGTGGTGTAATAAATGGATTTCTTGGGAGGTAGATTGGCATATGGACTTTTGGTAGCTAGAACTTTTCCAAATAAGTGAATGTGTTTGAAAACCAAACCTCTAGTTTATTTTGGTTTAGACAAGGTCTAGAATTTGAAAAGTGAATTCCCTCTTTCTTCCTCTTACATGTCCAATGATCGGAATCTGGATTGAGGGAAAAAATTTCCAAAATAAAAATTTTGCATTTTATTTGTTGTACACATGAGTTTTTAAAAGCTAATTAACTCATAAATTTCTCACAAAATACACTTAAAGCTTGACACATTTAAACCCCTTCCCAATTGGCTAACTTTAGACGATCCTATTTACACATTTTTATTTAACTGATGAGGGAGATAGCACAACAAAACTAGTTTGTCCATGTATTCAAATCAAGTTGGTATCAAAGTAAAATTTAGCTCATTTTAGTCAAGTTTAGCTAGAAGAATTAGCTATTGGTTTTTGTATTTATGCAAGGAGAGTTTAGTTGTGTGCAAGTTTGTGTGTGAAGAGAAAGTCAATATTGAGAGATTAGTTCTAAAATCACGACAAAGAAGCTTTTTATGCATTACAAGTGTGATGGAGGCTTCATCGAGTATCTCTTTTAATCAGTCTTCCTTAACAAAAATATTTGATAAAGAGATGTTGTAGAAGTTCTACATCATGAATGATATGGTGCAAGAGATGTATGAAGATAATAGGGAGAACATTATCCTTCAAGAGAAGTTGATTTCCAAGAATGAGGAGAAGCAAGAAATTCTTGAAAATATGCATGAGATAGACTCAACTCCATATTGCAAATGAAAACCAAGAAAGGATGCATGACATGGAGATTCAACTCTATGATGCAAAGGAAGCCTTAGCCAAGTATGTGAATGAAAAAGAGGTATGTAATTCAAGTTTGTCTTCAATTTCCACTCAAAGTGAATGTGTACGTGCTTTTGAGAGACACACTAGAGGAATAAGGTCCAAATTTTTTATTAAAATGGGCTATGAAAGTAAAGGGTTAAAGGCAAACATGTGCAAGGCATAGTTGATCCAAATGTTTTTGAGGAAAGGACTAATTATTTGGGTCTTGGTTATGGAAAACATGATGGAGAATGCTCCAAAGCCAAGGAGGCACATGAAGCTATTCCAAGAATTAATTTCATTTCGTGTTCATTACCTCAAGCTTGTGAAGCTTGTGTTCATGATAAATGAAAAAGTATGACACCCACTTTGCAAGAAGATTTTAATAATCATGTAGCTAATGAGAATGTAAAAGAAGAGAATGTTGAAAGCTCTAAAGTCATTGAATTAATTTCTAGTATTCCGAGGAGAGCCACTACCTTATCAAATTCACCTCCTCAAGAAGGCGACAAAGGTGAATGTTCAAGGTATAAATCTGCCTTTAATCAAATTGCTTTTGATTATGATAAACATGGTAAATATTCACGTAAGATTTGGAAAATTTTGCACGTTCCTTTTGTGGTTTGAATAATCATAATGTTTATAGATGTTGGAAGAAGATATCCATACACATGAAACTTTCTAAATAAATGAGGCAAAAAGTCAAAGGCCCATTGGACAAGGAAAATGATGTTGAAAATAAGATGCAATTTTTTTTCACTCATTTCTATAAGAAAGGTCACCTTGTAGACAAGTGTTGGACTTTGTATCTAACAAGTCATCCATGACATTTGAAGAAGGTGGACAGAGATATTGACAAGAATGGAAAAGAGGATTCCATAATCGATGAGGGTCAGGATGATTCACATGATGATGAAGTGCAGCTGAAAGAAGTGCCATTGAAATGGTTTGGTAAGGGATTGTTAGATTTCTTATCCAATTAAGGCCTTGAATGTATTTTGATGTTTCATGAATTTCTTTGCAAATTCAAAGTATGGTGTGTTAGAGTTGGTATCTTCATCCCTCCGTGAGTGATAAAATTTCTCTTGTTGCATTGCATATTAGGTGTCTCATTCAGTCAGCTGCATTCCATTAGGAGCATGGATCATCTGACGGTAGTGGATTATCCCTCATGCCCCTCATGTCCCTTACCTGCTGGCCTATTTCTGCTCATTAAAATAATTTACAGTCATTTTTTGTCTCATAGTTTGAAAAAAATCAATTATACGGTTTTAGTGTCATTAGGTCTAGGGTTTCATTAATAAGCTCTTCAGAATCCTCAATAATGGTTAGCAGGCACATAAGAAAATTTTAAATAAGGTTTCAGTGCTAAAAATCTCATCATCATATACTTAATAATGCATTTTTCTTCAAAACTATGTTTTGAAGAAAAATAGAGTTTTTTATCTTTATGTATAAATGTAATATGATTTCAAGTTTTTTCAGTTGTAATAATACTTTCACTGGAAACCCTAGTCTCCTTTCTCAAAGCTCCAGCCATCCATTCCCTGCAAGACAGACAAAAAAGTACATCATTCAGTCCAAAAAGCCAAAACGAAGCAAAACGGAGTTTTTGAAAAGTGTCAAAGTCTGAAACATTACAAAGTGGGTTTTTCAAATGGAAAATCAAAATCCTTGCCATATAAAACATTTTCATCTTTCCAAGACTTCATTTGAATGCTAAGAGAACAGGAGTGAGCAAAGGAGAAATTGTGAGGAGCGAAGGAAGCATTTTAAAGGCAGATTGTGTTGAAATTTCCCTGCGCGACGCATTGGGTGGGTGTCGCGACACATTGGGTCAGATCCCATTGTGTAAAACTTGCTCCTGTGTGACACATTGAAGTTGCACGATGCACTGGGCTTGTTGCGCGACGCATATGGCAGCAAGAAATTTCATTTCCATTTCTTCCAAATCTTCAAATCGACTCAGTCCCTCTTTGTTCAAGTAAGTCAAAGAAACCTCTTCATTTCCCATGAACATGTTTTTGGTGATATTTATGAGGATTTAAATACAAAAAATCAAACCCTATTATCTTGTTCAAAGATTTTTTCCTTATGGTTTTGAAATTGGTTTTGTGCTCATCACTTCCATTTCCCCCACCTTGTTATTCCCTCCTCACTGTCTATCTTGTCACAATACTCCATTTCCCTATTCTCTTATATCCTTAAATCATTCATTTCCTATCCCATTCCCACTATCCCACATCCTAATTATAAATTTCTCAAACCCCAAGGCTATCCCTAGAAATCAAGTGATTGCCCCAAAACTCTTCAATTGAAAGATTTCACTTGGTAATATTCCATCATTTACACCACCCTATCCCTCCATAGTTCCTCCCATATTATCACATATTAGGAAACAAAATCAAAGACAACAAACTTCTCATTTTCATCCAAGACAACATAGACTTTGGAAATCAGGAGACCGATACATCTTATGACAGAGACAGTGGCTCCATGACTGAATTGCATGCACCTAGAAGACCTCATAAGAGTGGCATACATGTGAAGGAGGAGCCTACCTCATTGTCTGAATTGCAGGCTTGTCCACTTGCTATGGCATGTTTTCAACAACAGTCTTGTTATCAATTTTGTGAAATGGTTGCTAGGGTCCACCACCATCAAGAGCTGGCCCGTTTTTTTGTGTTGCATTTACATGATGGTCAAGTCACCCTTGCGGGTGTAACATTCACTTTAACACCTGAAACTATTTCTCAAGCAACCGGAATACCAAATGTTGGAGAAAAGTGGAACAAGAGGCAGCAGGTTGACAGGGTACACTATGAGCCATATATCAAGCCTAGTTTTGTGAGACAACTCAGCAAAGTGTTTCCCTTTTTCTTCCTAAAGGATTCATATGCTCCTCTGATGAAACTTATTATCAAATATTTCAGTTGTGAAGGCTGGTTTTCACGTCTCTATGCTTATCATATCAGGTTACTGATGCATTTTACCAGGGTGAGGATGATGAACCTCCCTTATTTCATGTGCCGGAATATTGAGA
Source organism: Pinus albicaulis (assembly GCA_034641835.2). Taxonomy (NCBI): domain Eukaryota; kingdom Viridiplantae; phylum Streptophyta; class Pinopsida; order Pinales; family Pinaceae; genus Pinus; species Pinus albicaulis. The sequence goes on from CM076574.1 coordinate 601,076,989, forward strand.
ATATGACCACTCGCGTGCAAAGGAAAACTCCTGAGCAGTAGTATAGCAGTATCTACCACTTTGCACTTATCAAAATTGTGGTTACGCATCAGCTTGGCTTGCACGGTATTTCATGGGAGGATTTCGTTTCTAATGATTTCTTCACAGCTTCTCAGGTACCTTCGGAGGTTGTTCATGAGGCAGGTGAACCTTCATATTAGCATGAAGGTCATGAGACACAGACCGCTAGTATGCCGGTGTTCGTCACTTATCAGAGAGGCACTAGAGGATTATTTGCAGCAGCCAGGTGAGTATTATCTCCACCTGGGGTGGAAGGGGTCTCGCTTCCATCATCAGCAGCACAGGTACAGGTACAGGTATAGGACAAGGGTAAAAGGCCCATGTAGGATGAGGGGCCTTCAGGAGGCCAGGATACCGATTTCATACTCATTAATGAGGATTTGGGCTCACCAAGCTCAAAGTTGAGAGATATTGTTAAGCAGTAGAAGGCGGAAATAAACACTTTGTCCATCAAGTTGTAAAGAGCCCAATGGATTATCAACTACCTTGAGCAGTGAAACAAACAGTTGGAAGATCAGCAAACTATCATGGAATTGCAAAATATACGTGAGAACCGGCAAGCTGCCCAAAGGACCCAAACCGAGAGGACATCCATCGCGCGAGAGATTGAGGCTGATCACGAAACTTCGCTTGAAAGGGTCAATATTCATTTGGAGAAGTCATTGGAGAAGGCCAATAAGGAAAATAACATGTTGAGGCACATGAAGAATCATTATTGGGCAAGAAATCATGTCTGCAAGTCACGAATCAAGATCCTGAAGGCTAAGTTAAAGAGGGCATTAAAGCGTCAGAAAAGACAAGATAGACTGCAAATTTTGGCTGAAGATTCCTTGGCCTAGCATAGTGCATGATGGAGGAAACTCAGCCCAAAATTCAAGAAATTTGGGACACATTTTTCAAATTTTGTTTTTTTTGGCCCAAATACAGATTTTTCAGCCCGACGCATCACGCCACTTGGCGTGCGCTTATGATTGGGAGCTCCTCTTGGGTAAAACTTTGTATTTTTGGATTTTTCATGAAAATTTATGCATGCATACACATGGACAAGAGATGTTGACAGGTTTTTGGCTTCCAGAAGGGTCAAAAACACCCTAAAAATGACCTTTCTGCCCCTTTTTGGACACACAGGAAGCAGTGTTGGGAAAACTCATTTTTGGAGGGGAAAATGGCAACCATAAATTCCACTTGTGTTGGAAATCAGACAAATAGAGATTTCCAAAGAGCTATCCTGCGCTCAAGTTGGACACTTGGGATTTCTTTGAGCTTCATTGTACATTTCATCTCTGCAGTTTTGGCAAAGGAATAGACCAGGGTTTGCAGCACTCCTTGGGATTCATCTGGCTCTTTGTTTTGATGATATGTTTCTCTTTGTTAATGTAAGTTTACTAGTGCTTTATTTGTATCATCTTCCCTCTTACTTCTTCTTAAGTTAAACAAACAAGGATATCATGGTTAAACCATTATTTTTAAAGTTGAAATATCATGGTGTGTTCTTTCAATGCCTAAATCCACAACCCTAACATAAATTGTTTTATTCTTTTTTTGCAGGATTTAGTTTTTTATATTAAAAGTCAGTTGAATTTAAAATTATTGGCTTAGTGGCATGAACCAAACATACTGTGTATTAAATGATGAATTTCTCTCTCCCAATCATTTCTAAATCACCCATATCACCAAGAAAAAATGTTTAAGAACATACTTTGGTATGGGAAAGACCTTAGGGCCTTTGACTGTGCACATGTGGTGTGAAAAATTGAAATTGACAATGCAAAAAAGTGAAATTATGAATGAAACCACGGAAACGAAAAACCCAAAAGTGGTAAATGATTTAAATAGATCTAATTAATTATTTACCAACATAAATTCTTCAACTTTTAGCAACTAAATGATAAGTAAAAAAATAAATAAATTTTTTAATTATGGTTTGAAAGTTACATATTATTAAGAAGAATTTTAAATTAATTCTATCTCATAAAAAGTATCCCTCCTAACTTAACAAATACTATCTCTTCCCATAAGGTTCATGACCTCCCTTCCTTAGCACACAAGACATAAATACAATTAGTATTTCAATATGTTAATTCCTATTGAATCAAATGAAAAGTTTATAGATGGTTTCAAAGCGAACAAAAATGGAAATGTAAACACAGAACGTACATGGACTAAAGAAAATGTTGTAGTAAATTGAGGATCATCGTGCAAAATATGACTCATAAATCTTAGATAGTTACACAAGAAATTGTAATGGTCAGAAGCCACGAGGGCCACCAGACCTGAAAAGTTGGTACATATGTGCTGCAACACACATGAAATAATAATACTGCCAAGATTATCCAAAAGAGGGAAAACTAGCCCAAAGTAATTTGCACGAGAACTGGAAAAATTCATGAATTATTAGCAGAAAAGAGATTCACGAATCATGGGACACTGTAATTTTTGGTAAAATACCATTTGAAAATAAAAGCAGTGAAAACACTACTGTGTGTAAGACTTGAGGATCATCATGAAAAATATGACTCATAAATCTTAGACAGTTACACAAGAAATTGTAATGGTCAGAAGCCACAAGGGCCACCAGATCTGAAAAATTGGTACATCCGTGCTACAACACACGTGAAATAATATTGCTGCCAAGATTATCCAAAAGAGGGAAAACCAGCCCAAAGTAATTTGCATGAGAACTGGAAAAATTCATGAATTATTAGCAGAAAAGAGATTCAAGATTCATGGGATGCTGTAATTTTCGGTAAAATGCCATTTGAAAATAAAAGCAGTGAAAAAACTACTGTGTGTAAGACTTGAGGATCATCGTGCAAAATATGACTCATAAATCTTAGATAGTTACATAAGAAATTGTAATGGTCAGAAGCCACGAGGGCCACCAGAGCTAGAAACTTGGTACATCTGTGCTGCAACACACGTGAAATAAAACTGTTGCCAAGATTATCCAAAAGAGGGAAAACCAGCCCAAAGTAATTTGCACGAGAACTGGAAAAATTCATGAATTATTAGCAGAAAAGAGATTCACGACTCATGGGATGCTGTAATTTTCGGTAAAATACCATTTGAAAATAAAAGCAGCAAAAAAACTATTGTTTGTAAGACTTGAGGATCATCGTGCAAAATATGACTCATATTTATCTTAGACAGTTACACAAGAAATTGTAATGGTTAGAAGCCACTACTACAATCCATTCATTCATGTCTTAAGTTCGAAGAGAATCTAAATACTTGGGCTCATCATGCTATACTCGCAAAGAAAGAACAACAAGAAGTTTATGCTTTAGTAGCCACTGTTTTACCAGCTTCAGTATTCATTGGGTTCAATAAATGGAGCATTATTCTTTATTCCGAGCCTAGTATAGTTCCCAATCCCAACCATGGTGCACGGAAGAGAATCTTGGCGGGACAAGGTTGGTGGTTAGGCAAACGCCCCATTGTTCGGGGTATCGCTGCTATGACTGGCATGGATCATCTCCGTGTAGGAGGGGGTAGGTCACGCTACGTCCAAGCACAATTGCTCACCAGGCACTATAGCACTACGTCCATCCAAAAAAATTGAGTGATTGGAAACTTACGTAACAAGCGGAAATAATACAATTACAATTCTTCCGGAAAAGAATACAATCATCTCAAAACATTGGACGGACAATGTCATTCATTATTGACCTGGAGTACATCCACGAGGGCCACTAGACCTGAAAACTTGGTACATCCATGCTGCAACACATGTGAAATAATACTGCTGCCAAGATTATCCAAAAGAGGGAAAACTAGCCCAAAGTAATTTGCACGAGAACTGGAAAAATTCATGAATTATTAGCAGAAAAGAGATTCAAAACTCATGGGACGCTGTAATTTTCGATAAAATACCATTTGAAAATAAAAGCAGTGAAAATAATACTATGTGTAAGACCTTGGCATAAGAGGTGAATTTATATTTATGAGTAGTGAGCTACAAGAGTCCATGATCAGCACAAAAATTTGAAAAAAACTAGGAGATGTTTTTTTATTTTTATTTTTTTGGATTAAATGAAAAATGTAGGATGATCCAGTAGGGGTCGAAATGTAAAGAAAACACGTTGTTGTTCTGTGTGTTTTAAGCCAGCTTAAAATCTACTAGCTAAGACATAAGGGGAAAAAAAACAAAGCGTTGTCTTTTTGGGTTGGGACTTACAAGGACGTCTGAGGTCTGCTACAGTAGGCATTCAGAAACATAGAGAAAAATCACCAAATCAACAATATACAAATTATTTAATGATCAAAGACTTAAAACCAAAAAAGAAAAGAATCGACATATTTTCGACTATAACCAGAAAAGCAACCATTTAAAACAATATTTTTGACTATAAAAGAAATATACACCATTTTTATTGCCCAAACCTGGTATTGCAGTAAACCAACAGTGCAAATGGGGGGAGCAAAAAAATGCGAACAAATAGACCTGCAGTAGACCAATAGTGTGGACGGGAGGAGCGAAAACACATGAACAGACAGACCAACAGCAGCAGTGACAAAAATACACGTGAAAAAAGAGACCAGTAAAAAAATCAACTTCGTGGGAAATTTATTTATAGAAACTAGTTTGGCTGAACTATTTTAAAAGTAAAATTTTGGCCGAACTCAAAGCTAGGCCGAACTCAAAGTTCGGCCGAACTTTTGCTGGAAGTTCGGCCGAAATCTTGTTGCCGGTTTTCACATCTCCGGCAAAAATTCTGTTTTCCCATGCCGTTAGTGTGCCGTCAATCTAAACGGAATCACGAGTTTAGCCGAACTTTCTAAGAAATTTCAGCCGAAATTTATAAAATTTTCGGCCGAACTATTGCCGAAAAAAATTTTCGGCCCCCGATTCTCACAAAAGTGTAACCCAGCTTCACATTTCCTCCCCTTAATTTTTAGATTTTATTCTCAACAATTTTATTTAAGAAAGTTAGGAATATTTTCTAAGGAACTTAATTTTTATATCTTATTATCAACCATTTTATTTAATTATACAAGTGGATGCCTTCATTGCGGCCATCTATATGTTTCTTTTTGTGTAATTAACTTCAGATAATGTCAAACTGAAGAACCATTTACCTAGTTCTCAATGGAAACTAGACATAAGCATGTAAATTTAACATGAGAAATTCAAAACTTTAATCAAACTTACAAAAGAAACAATAACTTTCGGTCTACTTAACTTTGGACATTCTCCGATGTAAGCGAGCCTGTAGGAATTTGAAAGTAAGAACCCATATGTTTGTTCAATGTCGTTCCTTGCTTTACAAATAGTGTGCTTATATGTGAAATCAAGGTGCTTTGTATCAATAAAAACACCCACACTGGAAGAAATATTAGCATAATCTTGGTTTCTTCTACCTGGGTTACAAGACACAACTTACATCGACTGGTTGACCCATCCTTTGTTGTCACTTTTTCCAAATAAATGCAAGGTAGAAAAAGGAAAATTAGACTAAATAATAGTGCAGTGAAGTTATGGAAAAATTAATTTGTATAAACATGGATAGAAAATTAATTCATTTCTTTTGAGACTAACACTAATAACATAAAATATGGCAGTGACACTAATACTATTTACTCTCAAACAATCATGATGACTGATTTCAATAATTACAACCAGGGTTTGTCTACTATTAATCATAATTCACAAAATAGTCAGATGATAATGAAAATTACTCCAGGTTGAACTCACCTCAAAACTGGAGTATGAGAAATGGGGAATCTACCTTTAGCAACATACTCTTTGGGGTCAACCTCATAAAGTTTGGTGGGATCTAATGGCACATTAACTTTCCATTTACGAACTGCTGCAACAATTACCTAAGCCATGTGATTGAATGGATTTCCATTCTGAACTTTATGTCTATAAAATGGAGTACCGATTAAGAATAGTATGAGAGATATAATCAATCCCATTGTGGGAATCGCATAACCTATAGTGAATCCCACACAATCCTGGATGTATATCAGAAAACTCTTTGCAAACAACATTCCCAAAAACACACTAAATATCCACCAATTGAAGAAGGAGGATTTATGAACCTTCTCCTTGGGATCAAATTCATCGAACTGATCGACACCAATGGTGGAGATGTTGGGCTTTGTATTGACAGTTCCCAAAGCAAGAACATACAAAGAAAATTAGAAAATGCCAACCTGAAACTTGGAAGATTTCTCACAAAAGTTGGAGACTTTGGAAAATTCTACCAACCTCTCTACACAGACTCCAGAGAATGTCAAATTGAAGAAAAAATTTCCTCGTTCTCAATGGAAACTGGACATAAGCATGTAAATTTGACATGATAAATTCAAAAATTTAATCGAAATTACAAATGAAACAATAATGGTTGTGGAGAAATAGGTCCTTGTCTAGCAGTAAGGGAGAGTTCAAAGAACGACGAATCCAAACCCAACACAGCTCCATTTGAACATGCTTATGAACCTTCTTGAATGAGGAATCTGAATAAAATTCATAGCAACATATGAACTTGGTTTTGAGCTTTCTAATTGTTTATGAACAAATGATCCTAGACAATGTTCTACCAAGATCCATAACTCTGTACATGGCCTGGAACGAATCTCGGTGTGATAGAAGTGGTGTGGTGTCCCAGCTGCATGGCCACGACAAAGATATTGGGGAAAGAATATCGACTCATGCTGAACATGAAGAGTAATGAGGAAAGAGAGTATGATGTTGTTGTTGGCTGCATTGACCAAGCCATCGAAAACATAACCCATCTTCATACTTACTACAAAGAGGGAAAATAGCATGATGTTGATGTTGCAACAAATGAAGCAATCAAAAACCAAACCATTATGAAAATTTTTGTGCCTAGCAATCAACTGTTTTTTCCAGAGGCTGTCATCAAAGCATTAAAACAAAGTCAGGTGTCCCATTACTGTTCTTATGATGTGGCAAGAGAGGATAAATAATGGATGTATTAGGTTGTGAGTTACATATTGTTTTCCTATACTTTCCCAAAGTTTTCGTGTTTTTTCTTCAAATGAAGTAGAAATATCTCTTTTGTTTTTATAACAAAAAAGTTAACCTAAACTTCAAGTGTTGTGGTATGTTGGCCTGTTTTTTTAATATGTGCACTAGAAAATGGGAACTTAACTTTAATATCTCGATGGAAGATTTTTCTTCCTATAAACGTACAAAAAAAATGCCCAAACTTCTCTATTGGGTATCAGATGTTGAACACAATTATGAGCTCATTGAAAAAAATTCTCCTGAAACTGAATGTGGTCATTTACGTATGAAAATTCTTAGGGGATTGATCTTAAGAAAAATTCCTTACCCTTCAGCTCAAGGTATGGGTGGTATCCATTCTATCAAACTTACTTGGGTTGCCTGCCCTGCCTTATGCCTTTGTTACCCATGAAGCATGCGTGAAGCATGCCACAGAGAGAATGAAACACCTATTTACATTCTAACACTTCCCTAATCTCAGCTGTGAACAAATACCCATCGAAATTATATTAACTTTAGGAATTTTTACTTAGATCAAGGTGGCTTGTGGGAATTGTATTGTAGCCTAATATTGAAGTGAGGTCCTATATTTCAATCTCTAATATAGAAATTTATGGTTCGTTAGAGGTTGTTGAAGAGAGTTGGTGTTTGTTTTCTTATATGTGGGTTATATGTTTCTCTAGGTTAAGTCACCGAGTTGATATTCGAACTTGGGAACAATGGAATTTGAAAATATGTGCTAGTGAAAAAGTATATGATACAATTCACCATTACATTGGACAAAAGAATTAAGTCGTTATTTAGTTTCATTATAACTTCATATCTATATCTTTAATTATATATATTTTTTGCTCTAAGAAAAATGTGACAAAATTTCCTCGAAATATATGGATGGAGGTTGCTTTAACTACCATTGATAACAGGAGCTGGTAACTTGGCATTTTCATTGGGACTCAAACCTCGTCTGGACGAGAATTAGAGACCTCATGACAAACTCTACCTTGAGAAAGCCCTTTCAAATTGATCGACCCCATTCATTGGGCTTTTCTATATATCTACCTATCTACATGGATTTTTTTTCATATTTTTATAAGTTCTACAAAAAGAGGAGGCTCAAGGTTTTACAAATATTATTGCAAAACCCTCACTGGATGATTTGGTTTTTCTTTTAATGTTTCAAGTAACAAAAAAAATTAATCTTAAAGATTTATTTTTAAAAATTATTAGAAAATTTAACTATCTTGATCAAATTCATTGTTGCTTCATATTTAGTGAAATATATCTTTTTTAAATAAATCACCAAACATGGGTGACTAAGGATAGAAGTCATCTACATAAGACCTACAGACTGTATGTTTTTTTTTAAGACACTGAGAATATTTTCGATGCTATTCTATAAAGTGATGTTGTCATTGGAATAAAAAAATAATGATGTGTGTACCTTGTTGAAGCACGAGAGTTCATACTTCTGGTTAGGAGAACATGACTGCAGGTAAAAAATTCAGTTCTGCCTTTTTTTCCTGGAGAAGTAGGGTCTTTAGCATGTTGCTTCTCCAAGTATTTCTAAACTATGATGACTAGATATTGCTCAGAAAAAAAAAATAGAAAGGTGTCCATATTTGAAACTGTTTCCACACTTCAAGGAAATATTCTTGTAGTCGAGATAATTTTCTCAAGAATAATTTAGAATCTTCCAATGTGGAGTTTGATCAAAGTTGGTAAATGTATTGATCTACATCTATGAAAATTCTTCTGTTCTTTAAATTCATTAGCTCTCGTATGTATCTTGAGGCCATAAGATAGGATCCCAAGCTATTCCAACTTGTCAAAATTTTGATTTGTATCGAAATTCCAACGGAAAGTCGATAAGTTTTACCCACTTTAGGTGTTAAAAAATTAAATTATTTTAAGAGGTTGCTTCATTAAATAGTCTTGGCTCTTCCCATTTTCCATTCCTAGTATTGTATGATGGGTAAACTTGTGATTTTCATAAGATAACAAGAGTTTTAGGATGATATATATAGAGAAATGCATGGATTTTGGATTTATCATCTTACTATATTTCTAGTTTGTCAGCTCCATAATATATTTCCATTTGTGAAACTAGGCAGGTATGAGGGAAAAGAATTTTTAAATGCATACTTCCCTTCAAAATAAGACAACACATTAGTAAGCCTTTTAAATGTAATATTTTTGGAACCTAGTTTATACATTGGTGGAGATTGCAGAGTTGTTTTATTATTAGAAGCATGGTTGTCTTTAATATATTCTACCACTATAGAAGAGGCAACATATGATGGATTTGGTTTCGTTGAGGTTAGTTTCTTTTGATTTTTCACGATATCTGGATGATTTCTTAGGAATAACTTGTTAATTTCTTGCTCTTGATATAGGAAACTGGTCATGCAAAACATGTTTATGTTGGTGGTCTTCCTCCAGTGGCCAATGACAAGGTAAAATTTTGTGTTTTTTTAGAACAATTCTTGATATGTTTCTAATAAGCTAGTTAACAACCATATAAATTTTAAAGTTATACTTTCAAGAAGTTGTAGATTTTTTCTTGCAATTTTTCATTTGTTATCTATTGATTTATTGAATTGTATATACTCAATAACGAGTGTTCAGTGCAACTCATTACTTAAAACATTTGAACATTTTATGAACTTAAAATGTGTTCAACACACTCCTTTCACAACAATTGAGACAAGTCTCACAAAGTAATGATGTTTGATAATATGAAAATTCTATATGTGTGTCCTTAATTGCACCGATGATCCATCTATTAAATCTCCACTTGAATTAAGAGATTGATGGATGTTTTCATGTTTAGAAAGGGTATTGTTTGGAAAAGTAATATAAAATTATATATAATGTTAATTTTCTAAATATGCTTAGAACTTCAAAAGTGATGTTGAAGTGGTGTAGAAGGTAGTTACTCCCGTGCATCTTTTTTATGGTGATTGGAATATTTCTTTTCCTCGTAGTTTGATTTCTAGAAAATTGCTACATATTTTAGTGAGGTTATGGCCGCTATATGAGGAAACACTATTGGGCTAGG
>CM076574.1:601087182-601346337 GCA_034641835.2 Pinus albicaulis
ATGGATTATAAGGAAGTATTTTAAGTTTGTATTTTTTACATCATTATCCTAAACTCTAGAGCATGGATCTGAAAATTGTTTTTGCAAGTAGGTGATGTTGCTATTAAGGAATATATAAATCATGAAAATAACTTTGCGTTTGTGGAGATGCACATAGTTGAAGAGGCCAAGATTGCAATGGATCTTGATGGTATCATGTTTGAGGTAAATTATTCTATAATTATGCTCTAATTATCATTCTATGGAAGTTTTAAAAAGGGTCTTACTCAGTTGTACAATAGTAGACAATTCCTTTCCACCATTTTAATGAACTGAGAAGTTGATTTTGTTGATTTTATTATTATTATCATTTGATTTCATAGGGAATTTCTATGAGAGTGAGGAGAGCAAGCAATTACAGTCCCTCATTCGCAGCAGCCCTTGGCCCCAACCAACCCAATCCCCACCTTAATTTAGTTGTTGTTGGTCTTGCACTAGGGTAAGTTATGTAATGCAACATTTGTATATCAGTGACTAAGAAGTAAAATGCTTTATTTTGTTTGTGTTCTTTTTTTGTTTCTAGTCCTATATAAAAATGATACTCGCATATGTGACATATTTACGTGATAAAAGAAATACAAAGGTACCAACTATAAAAAGTCACCCAACAACAACATTGATATTTTTCTTTCATTCAACCTGTAACATATTACATATTTCTTCATCAATGCTCTTCTTCCATATGCTATCCACTTATGACATTTCCTTTGAAATATTTGATGCATTTGTGAGTTATAGGTCAGTTGTAGGCTATAAATGTCTTCAGAGTTTCAATTATTATTGAGTATTCAACTAAACATATTGATTCTCTTATATGTAAATATTTTTCTCTCTACCCACCTTTCATAACTTCCATAACCATTAGGTAGGGACTTGCAATTTCGATGATGTTTTGCTTGTTTAGTAAAAGATTTTCGAAACTTTAATTTATTGAATGTTGCAAAATTTACAATATATAAAGTTTCAAGATATAATTTTTAAAAGTCTAATTCTTTAAAGGGTACTAGCTCAATGGAAGAGCACCTGCTTTACAAGTAGGAGGTTGGTGTTTCGATTCCATCATGCCCTGATATTCATATGGAATGGTGAAAATTAGTTTTTGGTGACAAATACTCTTTTTACCATCACAAATGAGCTTATGGTTGAATTTTTCGACCCTCAACAAAATATGAAATGGTGACGGTTAATGAACGCCACCATATATACACATCAATAGTGACGACCATGAAACGTTTGTCACCATAAATCATTGTTGTTGATATGAAATGGTGAGGGTCATTTTTTGTCATTATAGTCATTATTCGTGATGGATCTTGAAGTCACCAATGAGCTTATCATGACATTTTTTTACCCTCACCAAATATGAAATGGTGACGGTCAACGAATGTTGCCATATATATGCACCAATAGTGACAGCCATAAAAGGTCCATCACAATAAATCATTGTTGTTCATATGAAATGGTGACGGTCAATATCCCTCATAATATTCAATATTTGTGATGGACCTTGAATGTCACCACACCACAACACATACTTTTGGTGACACCACCTTTGGTGACGTTCATTTTTTTGGTGACTACGACTATTTTCTATCAGCATTGCTCATATGAAATGGTGATAGTCACTATCTGTCATTATAAATCATTATTGGTGACGAACCTTGAATGTCACCACACCACCTATACTTTTAGCGATGCCACCTTTGGTGACGTTCAGTGTTTTGTGATGAAGGCTCTTTTGACCGTCACCAATGAGCTTATGGTGACATTTTTCACCCCTCACTAATGTCATTTTTCTTGTAGTGATGGGCACTTTTTTAATGGCCATGCATTAGGTTTCAATGTGATTTTCATAACTCCAAGTTCCCCAATGATACCTTTCAGCTCTGAAAACTTTGTAGGGAACAAATATTTATATTTTGTTAGCAACTGAGCAACCTTGCCTACTGTATCATCATCCCAGTAGTCTCCAATCTTTACCAACTTAGGTTTTTATTCAGATCTAATATTCACCTACCTGAGATCTAAGGGCTTTGTTACATCTAGTGAGGTGATTAAGGGCCTAGCCACTGCACCCTGTCCCTCAAATTCATGGATCATGATATGCATTGGATTCTCATCATTCTCTTCAATTGTCAAGTTCCTGCAATTCACAATAGATTTCATCTGCGTAGCCCAGGCTTCTGGAGCGTGTTAGATTCAGTCTTTGCAGCCTTCCTCCAGTGATCAAAAATGCTCTTTCAAAGTCATTTTAAAGTGTCAAGGTCAAATTTTGTCATTTCAATGAGTCTTCAAGCAAAATTTGATCACTAGGCATTAGGTCTAGGGTTGGTCTTCACTCTTTTCAAATTTTGTCCAAATGACAGTCCATGTCTCCATTCAGCTGAGTGTACCATCATTCAGATGGTTTTCATCGTCATGTCAGGTTCCAAAGAGTCATTTTACATCTTGTTCATGCTTCAGTTGTGCCTAGGTAAGGTCCATTTCCCTCTCCTAGGGTTTTGGAGGTAATTTCTCTTGGATGGTCAAATCGTCGGAAAAACTTGTATCCTGATGTTCAAACACCTTCCCCTATCCTTAATATACCTCGTTAAACACTTCACATCACTGAGATCCCCCAAATTCCTCATTTTTGCACAAACCCTAGTTTCTAGCCAAAACTTGGCAATTTCCTAGGCTAGGCCTGTGTTTTGCCCTTTTGGACCCTTTCCCCTCACTCAATCTCTGTGATTCCACTTCCCCCTGCTTCCTAACATCCCTCCCTACTTCCCAAAATTTCCCCAAGAATTTAGAAGCCCCTTACCCCCTTCGTTTCGCTTCATTTCGACAAAATTCCTTGTTTCACACATCGGGGTAAGTTTCACTCAAAAGATGTTTCAGAGCAATCAAAGATGAATTTTGGAAAACTGAGAGAGGTTTTTGTCCACAACATCCCAAGGAAGAAAAAAATCCTTCACTTTTTACACAGGTATCATGGTTTTTGAGAAATGTCAAAAATACCGTTGCCTCAGGAGAATTGAATGCACCTCTGAAGTGACCTTGGGAAAATCAAGATTTCTACTAGCATGGTTGGAAAAATGACTTACATGATGAGTCAAATGATAACTAGACAGAAATACCTTTCCAATGAGCTATCATGAGCTCAATTTGGAGTTGAGGAAGACCTTCAAAAGTTGATTGCAACAGCGCTCTGCCTTGAGGCAGCCTCATTCTGCTCATTTTGACTAGTGTTGGGAGATTTGATTTTTGACAGGGTAAATGGAATCCAAATTGCATAATTCCACTTTTTTTGGAAATTAGACTCCAATAGCTTTCCAACGAGCTATCACACGCCCAATTTGGACACCGGGAAGGCCTCCAAAAGCTTCCTGCAAGAGAAACGCGACCCGCGCAGAGGGTGAGCGACCCACGCAGACACAGAGTTTCGAAATTTCGTTTTGAGCGCCCAGTCTTGCTTGGGATCGATTCATCGGCCTTCAAACAGGTTTCTATCAATTGCTTGATGTTTTTAAATGCACCAGTGGCATCATTGGTGATTTCAAACACTTGAAATGGAGAATTTAAACCCTACAGTCATGGCAGTGTTGTTCTTCAGGGTTTTTTAAATGAATGGTTGAATGAGTTTGTTTGCTATCTTATGACAGTGATACATCTAGCTTTGCATATAATATCAAAACCATATTTCTCTCATGCCCATTATGCCATTTTTGACCATTGCTATTATTATACCATGTTTAAACCCTTTGTTCCATAGTGACTGTGGTGGTAATGAGTCTCACTGCCCAATGTAAAAGCATTCTCATGACTTTGTTTCAAACTGCCCATTGAGACCTTTGTGGTTATTACTCATAAACAAACACATTCTATTGATGCCATGCCCTCCCTTTGACTAGATGTGTTCAAACTTTTGAAGGTTGCCTGCTCTTATTTGGTCAAAATTTCACTTGCATTCAAAACAGAGATTGTGCTTTTTCCAATCCATTTAAAGCTGAGATTTTATCCATGATTTGATTCGTTGATGGTGCTTTGACGGTGGGAATATTGGTTGGGTGTTAAAACATACATCCTAATTTTGCTTTCACTGCATTCATATCAGTATACACATTGCCAAAAGCTTGATCAGATATATGTCAGAGACAGAGTCAGAATATGAGCCAGGGTCAGGCAGTGATTCGGTGACTGAAGGTAATGTGCCACGGGGGTCCCGCAGAGAACATAGAAGCGGTGATCATCGCAGAGAGGAGCCTACTTCTTTGGCTCGGTTGCAGGCATGTCCATTAGCTATGGATTGTTTTCGATTCTTGTCATGTTTCAGATTTTGTGAGATGGTTGCACAAACTCGGCCTCATCGTGAATTAGCATGTCTGTTTGTTCTTCATTTACGGGGTGATCGGGTAAGCCTTGCTGGGGTTGATTTCATTGTATCACCTTTGACTATTGCTCAAGCCACTGGTATACCGAACATAGGCGAGGAATGGAACAAGGGTAAGCAGTTAGAGAAATTTCACTATGAGCCATACGTTAAAACTGGATATAGGGCTTACTTGAGCAGAGTTTTTCCATTCAGATTCTTGAGAGATGAGTATGCACCGCTCATGAGGCTCATTATTCAGTATTTTAGTTGTGAGGGCAGGTATGCTCGTCTTTTCGCGTACCATATTCGTTTGATGATGCACTTCACAAGGGTACGTATGATGAATATTCCGTATTTCATACACCGCAACATAGAGAGGATGGTGACATTTGTGCAGAAGAAGACGAGCCCAGTGCAGCAGTACAGGAGTATATATCATTTCACTTTGATCAAAATCTTGGTGTCACATCAGTTGGCAGAGCAAGGCATCACTTGGGAGGATTTCATTTCTAGAGACTTTTTCAGAGTGCCACAGCAGCCTCCCGAGGCAGTTCATGATGCAGGAGAGCCCTCACACCAGCTGGACATGCTTGAGGTTGAGCATATCATCACTCCTTTGGTTCAGACATATCAGCGAGGCCACAGGGCCTTATTTGCAGCGACACGGCGGGTACTATCTCCACGGGAGGTGGAAGGGGTCTTGCCGACTTCATCGACACGGTGAGTATTATCTCCACATGATGTGGAAAGGGTCTCGCCTATTTCTTCAGTACAGGTACAGGTACAAGACAGGGGCAAGAGGCCCATGCATGATGAGGGCCCATCAGGAGGCCGGCACACCGATATGACAGTCATTGATGTTGATACGGGCTCTCCTAGCTCGAAGCTAAGGGAAGTCATCCAGGAGCAAAGAGCCGAGAATGATCAGCTGAAAGACCAATTGCAGAAGGCTCAGTGGGTGATTAACTATTTGGAGCAGCGCAACAAACAGCTAGAGGATGAGCTCACATTTTATGAGGTGCGCCAAATCCGTGAGGACAGACAGTGGAATCGAAAGAGACCCGGTGACATGACACCAGCTGACAGAGATACTGTACTCACGCGGGTGAATATACATCTGGAGAAGTTGTTGGCGAAGGCCAATCGAGACAAAGACATTCTACGCCACATGAAAGGCCATTACTGGGCTCGCATGCATGTTTGCAAAGCGAGGATGAAGATCATGAAGAGGAGGTTGCGCAAGGCACTTCGACGGCGGAAAAGGCCTAATCCACTTTGGATTTTGGCCGAGGCTTCATTGACTGGGCAGGAAACATGATGGAGGACCTCCGCTCCGAATTTGGGCAAATTCGGAGAAAATTTTGTCATTTTCAAATTTTTGGTCTAAAAAACAGGTTTTGCAGCTACGTGGGTCGCGCGCTCATGCGCTCGCTTTTTTTTGAGACACTTGCTGGAGGAGATTTTTATATTTTTGGATTTGTCATGGTTAATTATGCATCCTCTGAAGTCAACTTAGCATTTCAACAAAATCTGGATGGTCAAACAGCTCAAAAACATCATGAAAACCACCTCGCTGCCACCTTTTGCATCAGCAGGAAGTACCTATGGGAGAATGAGGTTTTTGAGGGTCAAATCAACTCCAAATTCAGAAATTCCACTTGGGTTGGAAAGTAGACATCCAGGGCTTTCCAACGAGCTATCATGAGCTCAATTTTGATGCCGGGAGCTACCTCAAAATCAGCCTGGAACATGAGCGACCCACGCAGTTCAGGAGCGACCCACCTAGAGATTTTTTTGAGTTTTCGAGAATTTGCCCATTTCCGGTGTTTAGCCCTATTATGGACCAGTTTTGCTTATGGATAGAATTTTTGGGTTTTTATGATGTAAATTCATGTTTGATATGTAACTTTGGCTTGTTTTTATCTCTTCTAGAAGATTCACTCTCAAATGAGTAAAAAATCATGTAATGGATCAGTTTCCACTCTTTTAGAGGCAAGTTGTTAGCTGCCTAGATTGTAGTTCCATGATTAGAATTGGTTGAAACTGATCACTGAAGAGGGAATTCGACCCCTAGAGGTGGGGAAAGGTGTTAGAGTGATCTATATATTGTAATTTCTCAATCATTTTCAGAGGTTGGAGAGGTTGGACTCTTGGGATACTTTTGATATCATTGTACATATTTTTCATATTTTGGCTAAGGAAAGATCGGGGTTTTGCGGCACTTGTTGGGATCCTTGTGGTGTTCTGTTCTTGATGATGTTTCTTCTTTGTTTACTGTAAGTTTCTTCATGTTAATGTATGCCGTCCTTTCATTATGCTTCTGAACTAAATTGAATGAGTGAATAAGGTTGAATCCATTGTTTACAGTGCTTGGCCTTTGAATTCAGTTAGTTCTATATGTTTTCAGCTGTTTGGAGAGGATCCAAGTTCTTCTTTGCCCTCTTCGGCTCCTCGTCGGTCTCATCTGTCCATATATCCAATCAAAAGCATCAAGACAATCACCTACCTCGCCCCAACTCGAAATCTGCAAAGGTCTGACCTTATCCCCGGACCCAAAATTTGTTTTCCCATTTCTCCAGCGAAAACCCAAAAACCAAAAATCAAACATACCTATCTCTTTACTAGCCTAAAATCAGTTCTTATTGTAAGTCATCTCGCATCCTATTGCTTATTTTCTCGAGATTGACGGAGAGAGGCCTCTCCTGTCCTCGTAGGGCTAGCTACGAGGCTGAGCGTGGTTTGATGTAGCCTTGAGTTTTACTTCATTTCAGCCTGAGGTAGATTTGAGTGCTAACATAGTGGCGACCATACTGGGGAAGATCTCAATGGTTTGCTTGTTATAGACGGAGTCTGAAGTCACGCCAGGTAGCCTTCGAAACGCTATTGCTATGCATCAGCGAAGTAGATAAACGTTGCTTCAGTCGATCTCCGGTATAACTTGTAATCGTAGTACTTAACTTATAAATTGCCCCAGTACGTGTGTCAAGTTCAGATCTGGTCGTTGATGGTGAACAACGGTCAGACATCGCAAGGCTGAAATCATTCACTTGGCGACTTCATTCACTGAACAAATCCAGAAATCGATGCTTCATGGTGACTTCACTACAGGGAGATCAGTAGCTGTGAGATTTTCAAGATGGACCGAATCACGAGAAGATATGCTCCCATGAGCCGAGATCACATTCCAGGTTTTCCGAATAAGATGCCCAAGGTAGATTGGTCAAGGAATCTGCCTACGTTTAATGATGATGGTAAGAAAGATGTTGCTTTACATTTGGTTAGATTTCACATGCATATTCGCAAGTTGAAGGTGGCTTTTCCTGAAGATTGTTTGATGAAGATATTCCTAGCCACTCTGGAAGGTGAAGCCCAATCTTGGTATGAAAATTTGCCGATGGCCTGTATTTACTGTTTGAAGGATTTTCATGCCTTGTTCATTGAAAGATATCGAACATCTTATCCATCATTAAATTTAGTTCATGACTGTTGCAAACATGCTTATTCTTTTATTGAAAGCCTGGAGAAATATTATGAAGATGATAATTTCATGAATGATGAAATCATGGAGGCCCTGTACGAGAATCCATTTCAGCAGAATGAAGAGAACCTAAAGGATACCTATCAAGGTGCTCAGGAGACTTTGCAGCAGGTTGATGGCCATATGACTGAAAATGATGAAAGGCAGAATGTCATTTCAGATCTGCCCACAGAGGACAGCAACATGCAAGTAAGTCCAGTTCCAATTGCAGATTGTGATAATGTCCAGACAGCTACTTCAGATTCAGATTCAGATCAGGATGACCAAGCATATCTTGTGCTGAAGCCCATCAAGGAGAACTCTGCTGTTGAAATCATCTGGGATGCAGAAAACACAGTAATGGATCCAGAGGTTCACCGTCATACTGTCAGATCATCATTAGAACACAGCCTTCATGAAGAAGCAATCCAGTCAGTTCATGAAAGACAAAATGAGATCTTTGCGCAAGTAAGTGATAAATCTCCTTTCAATAACTCAGTAATGAATGATAGTTTGAATGCCCTGCCATATGAAGATAATTACTGTTTAAGCAGAAGAAAACAAAAGGCATTGTCACCTTTGTCTGAAGATGAGATAGATCTACTTTTGAAAGGTCTTGTTACAGCCCGAGCTACAGCAGATTTGCAGTGCACACATAGTCAGGAAAGTGTTGATGAAACTTCTTCCTCTTTTGAAAAAGATGACTGTTTTGTAATCAGTTGTGTAGATCAGAAAACAGATAATTTTTTCTTTCACAAAGATGATAAGGCTGTCATGTTTGATAATCTTGAAGATTGTTTTTTGTTTAAGAATGACCTAGATCATGAAATTGAAGAGTATATGCCAGAATTACTCATGGTCAAGGAACCTACAGCTAACACTCAGATGGCAGATTTGTGCATCTCTATCCCTCAGAAATCAAATGTCTTTTCAGATCAGAAAGAAGTGGATACTAGTATTTTTGCAGCTGGATCTCTAGATAAGCCAGTGCTTCAGGATTTTCAAGATCCCTTCAGCATTCTTTTGCAAGCATTAGAAAGGATAAATGTTGCCTGGTTTATTTTCATGAGCTTTAGTTTCAGTGATTGTGTTGAGTTGCCTATAGGTTTAGCATTCTGCCTACTTGAAGAGAGTAAGAGCAGAAATTTGAGGTGTAGCCATTTGCTGGATTGGTTACATTGGAAAGCCAATTATACATGATTGTACATATTTCATTAGTATGCAGGTGGTTGTCATCATGATTCCAAATCTTGATGGATTGCTGCCTTTTTTCCAAAAGCTTTGTAAAGTCTTGTTTTAAGTCAGTCATGAGTCATTTGTGTTTGGTCTGTTGAGTCAGTTTTTCAAGTTATTTCAGTTTGCCATCAAGTTGGTTTGAGTCAGGTTTCAGTTAAGTTTCGGTCAGTTTTCAGTCAAGTTTTCATTCAATAAATGTGTCAAAGGTTTTGGGTTATCCGTTCAAATAATGATTCCATCGCCCAATGGATGAAGGCACTGGTCTTCTCTCCCAGAGATCTGCCGTTCTTGGCATCTCCAGGGAGCCACCATCCCCATTGGAGCCAATGTTAGAGTCAGTCTTTGCAGCCTTCCTCCAGTGATCAAAAATTCTCTTTCAAAGTCATTTTAAAGTGTCAAGGTCAAATTTTGTCATTTCAATGAGTCTTCAAGCAAAATTTGATCACTAGGCATTAGGTCTAGGGTTGGTCTTCACTCTTTTCAAATTTTGTCCAAATGACAGTCCATGTCGCCATTCGGCTGAGTGTACCATCATTCAGAGGGTTTTCATCGTCATGTCAGGTTCCAAAGAGTCATTTTACATCTCGTTCATGCTTCAGTTGTGCCTAGGTAAGGTCCATTTCCCTCTCCTAGGGTTTTGGAGGTAATTTCTCTTGGATGGTCAAATCGTCGGAAAAACTTGTATCCTGATGTTCAAAAACCTTCCCCTATCCTTAATATACCTCGTTAAACACTTCCCATCACTGAGATCCCCCAAATTCCTCATTTTTGCACAAACCCTAGTTTCTAGCCAAAACTTGGCAATTTCCTAGGCTAGGCCTGTGTTTTTCCCTTTTGGACCCCTTCCCCTCACTCAATCTCTGTGATTCCACTTCCCCCTGCTTCCTAACATCCCTCCCTATTTCCCAAAATTTCCCCAAGAATTTAGAAGCCCCTTACCCCCTTCGTTTCGCTTCATTTCGACAAAATTCCTTGTTTCACACATCGGGGTAAGTTTCACTCAAAAGATGTTTCAGAGCAATCAAAGATGAATTTTCGAAAACTGAGAGAGGTTTTTGTCCAAAACATCCCAAGGAAGAAAAAAATCCTTCACTTTTTACACAGGTATCATGGTTTTTGAGAAATGTCAAAAATACCGTTGCCTCAGGAGAATTGAATGCACCTCTGAAGTGACCTTGGGAAAATCAAGATTTCTCCTAGCATGGTTGGCCAAATGACTTGCATGATGAGTCAAATGATAACTAGACAGAAATAAATTTCCAATGAGCTATCATGAGCTCAATTTGGAGTTGAGGAAGACCTTCAAAAGTTGATTGCAACAGCGCTCTGCCTTGAGGCAGCCTCATTCTGCTCATTTTGACTAGTGTTGGGAGATTTGGTTTTTTACAGGGTAAATGGAATCCAAATTGCATAATTCCACTTTTGTTGGAAATTAGACTCCAATATCTTTCCAACGAGCTATCACACGCCCGATTTGGACACCGGGAAGGCCTCCAAAAGCTTCCTGCAAGAGAAACGCGACCCACCTGGGGCCCGAGCGACCCACCTGGGGCCCGAGCGACCCACCTGGGGCTGCGCGACCCACGCAGACACAGGGTTTCGAAATTTAGTTTGAGCACCCAGTTTTGCTTGGAATCGACTCAACTTGCCTTCAAACAGGTTTTTATCAATTGCTTGGTGTTTTTGAACGCACTTGTGGCATCATTGGTGGTTTCAAATGTTCAAACGGAGGAGTTAAAATCCCACAGTCATAGCATTATTGTTTTCAGGGTTTTAGGATGATAATGAATGGTTGAAAGAATTTGTTTGCTATCTTATGGCAGTGATACATCCAGCTTTACATATGATATCAATTTGCCCTCATGCCCATTATGCCACTGCAACCATTGCTATTATTATACCATGTTTAAACCTTTTGTGCCATGGTGACTGTGTTTGTAATGAGTCTCACTGCCCAATGTAAAAATACGCTCATGACTTTGTTTCAAACTGCCCATTGAAGCCTTTGTGGTTATTACTCATAAACAAACACATGCTATTGATGCCATGCCCTCCCTTTGACTAGATGTGTTCAAACTTTTGAAGGTTGCCTGCTCTTATTTGGTCAAAATTTCACTTGCATTCAAAACAGAGATTGTGCCTTTTTCAATCCATTTAAAGCTGAGATTTTATCCATGATTTGATTCCTTGATGGTGCTTTGACGGTGGGAATATTGGTTGGGTGTTAAAACATACATCCTAATTTTGCTTTCATTGCATTCATATCAGTATACACATTGCCAAAAGCTTGATCAGAGATATGTCAGAGACAGAGTCAGAATATGAGCCAGGGTCAGGCAGTGATTCGGTGACTGAAGGTAATGTGCCACGAGGGTCCCGCAGAGAACATAGAAGCGGTGATCATCGCAGAGAGGAGCCTACTTCTTTGGCTCGGTTGCAGGCATGTCCATTAGCTATGGATTGTTTTCGATTCTTGTCATGTTTCAGATTTTGTGAGATGGTTGCACAAACCCGGCCTCATCGTGAATTAGCACGTCTGTTTGTTCTTCATTTACGGGGTGATCGGGTAAGCCTTGCTGGGGTTGATTTCATTGTATCACCTTTGACTATTTCTCAAGCCACTGGTATACCGAACATAGGCGAGGAATGGAGCAAGGGTAAGCAGTTAGAGAAATTTCACTATGAGCCATACGTTAAAACTGGATATAGGGCTTACTTGAGCAGAGTTTTTCCATTCAGATTCTTGAGAGATGAGTATGCACCGCTCATGAGGCTCATTATTCAGTATTTTAGTTGTGAGGGCAGGTATGCTCGTCTTTTCGCATACCATATTCGTTTGATGATGCACTTCACAAGGGTACGTATGATGAATATTCCGTATTTCATACACCGCAACATAGAGAGGATGGTGACATTTGTGCAGAAGAAGACGAGCCCAGTGCAGCAGTACAGGAGTATATATCATTTCACTTTGATCAAAATCTTGGTGTCACATCAGTTGGCAGAGCAGGGCATCACTTGGGAGGATTTCATTTCTAGAGACTTTTTCAGAGTGCCACAGCAGCCTCCCGAGGCAGTTCATGATGCGGGAGAGCCCTCACACCAGCCGGACATGCTTGAGGTCGAGCATATCATCACTCCTTTGGTTCAGACATATCAGCGGGGCCACAGGGCCTTATTTGCAGCGACACGGCGAGTATTATCTCCACGTGATGGTGGAAGGGGTCTTGCCGACTTCATCGACACGGCGAGTATTATCTCCACGTGATGTGGAAAGGGTCTCGCTTTCTTCTTCAGTGCAGGTACAGGTACAAGACAGGGGCAAGAGGCCCATGCATGATGAGGGCCCATCAGGAGGTCGGGACATAGATATGACAGTCATTGATGTTGATACGGGCTCTCCTAGCTCGAAGCTGAGGGAAGTCATCCGGGAGCAAAGGGCCGAGAATAACCAGCTGAAAGACCAATTGCAGAAGGCTCAGTGGGTGATTAACTATTTGGAGCAGCGCAACAAACAGCTCGAGGATGAGCTCACATTTCATGAGGTGCGCCAAATCCGTGAGGACAGACAGTGGAATCGAAAGAGGCCCGGTGACATGACACCAGCTGACAGAGATACTGTACTCACGCGGGTAAATATACATCTGGAGAAGCTGTTGGCGAAGGCCAATCGAGACAAAGACTTGCTTCGCCACATGAAAGGCTATTACTGGGCTCGCATGCATGTTTGCAAAGCGAGGATGAAGATCATGAAGAGGAGGTTGCGCAAGGCACTTCGACGGCGGAAAAGGCCTAATCCACTTTTGATTTTGGCCGAGGCTTCATTGACTGGGCAAGACACATGATGGAGGACCTCCGCTCCGAATTTGGGCAAATTCGGAGAAAATTTTGTCATTTTCAAATTTTTGGTCTAAAAAACAGGTTTTGCAGCTACGTGGGTCGCGCGCTCATGCGCTGGCTTTTTTTTGAGACACTTGCTGGAGGAGATTTTTACATTTTTGGATTTTTCATGGTTAATTATGCATCCTCTGAAGTCAACTTAGCATTTCAACAAAATCTGGATGGTCAAACAGCTCAAAAACATCATGAAAACCACCTCGCTGCCACCTTTTGCATCAGCAGGAAGTACCTCTGGGAGAATGAGGTTTTGGAGGGTCAAATCAACTCCAAATTCAGAAATTCCACTTGGGTTGGAAAGTAGACATCCAGGGCTTTCCGACGAGCTATCATGAGATCAATTTTGATGTCGGGAGCTACCTCAAAATCAGCCTGGAACATGAGCGACCCACGCAGTTCAGGAGCGACCCACCTAGGAATTTTTCTGAGTTTTCAGCTGCCAGCTCAGTGTTTCGCCTATTATGGACCAGTTTTGCTTATGGATAAAATTTTTGGGTTTTTATGATGTAAATTCATGTTTTATATGTAACTTTGGCTTGTTTTTATCTCTTCTAGAAGATTCACTCTCAAATGAGTAAAAAATCATGTAATGGATCAGTTTCCACTCTTTTAGAGGCAAGTTGTTAGCTGCCTAGATTGTAGTTCCATGATTAGAATTGGTTGAAACTGATCCCTGAAGAGGGAATTCGAACCCTAGAGGTGGGGAAAGGGGTTAGAGTGATCTATATATTGTAATTTCTGAGGCATTCTACAGGTTGGACTCTTGGGATACTTTTGATACTATTGTACATACTTTCATATTTTGGCTAAGGAAAGATCAGGGGTTTTACGGCACTTGTTGGGATCCTTGTGGTGTTCTGTTCTTGATGATGTTTCTCCTTTGTTTACTGTAAGTTTCTCCATGTTTAATGTTGCCATCCTTTCATTATGCTTCTGAACTAAATTGAATGAGTGAAATAAGGTTGAATCCATTGTTTACAGTGCTTAGCCTTTGAATTCAGTTAGTTCTATATGTTTTCAGCTGTTTGGAGAGGATCCAAGTTCTTCTTTGCCCTCTTCAGCTTCTCGTCGGTCTAATCTATCCATAAATCCAATTTAAAGCATCAAGATCATCACCTATCTCGCCCCAGCTTGAACTCTGCAAAGGTCTGACCTTATCCCCGGACCCAAAACTTGTTTTCCCATTACTCCAGCGAAAACCCAAAAAACCAAAAATCAAACATACCTATCTCTTTACTAGCCTAAAATCAGTTCTTATTGTAAGTCATCTCGCATTCTATTGCTCATTTTCTCGAGATTGACGGAGAGAGCCCTCTCCTGTCCTCATAGGGCTAGCTACGAGGCTGAGCGTGGTTTGATGTAGCCTTGAGTTTTACTTCATTTCAGCCTGAGGTAGATTTGAGTGCTAACAGAGCGCACTTGATTTTAGAATTTGTTGTATCAAAGATGACTTCTTGAATGCTATGCAAAGCTTGGCCAACTGTATCAAATCCACTCTCAAAGCTAAATGTAAGAATTAAACTCCCTGTCAGCACAGACTATTCACTAGTGCCTCTATGTAGCTCTGTCTCCAGATACCATTTCGTAGGCACCTTCCCTAAAATGTGAATAAACATATGGACCCATTCAAATCTTGGTTCTACACCCCATACCTGATTCGATCTCACCAAATGTCTGCACAGATCTTCTTTTTCAGAGTACACATTTTCTATTTTAATGACTGGAAATTCAAACAACAAACTCATCATGCACATACATTCCTCCCAGTTTCCCATATTCTCCTTATGATTTTCCCACCATGTTATTGAAGTAGTGCACAGGCCAAGATCCAAAGCATGGAATGTTTTTCCTTTAGGTACGGTCCTTTCGAGATCCCCTATAAACATGTTTACGTCAGTTAATACATCATAGTGCAGCAAATCACATACCTCAGATGTTATACATCACAGAGATCGAGTCACATGATTACAACGCAGAGCAGATACCTCATGCAACCAATTCTGCTAATTTTCAAGTTCTTCATAAGATTCTGAAAAGAAAGAGCTATCCTTCTCCCACTTAATATTTCCATCTTTCGTTGGATTAATCTAATCTTCCTCACTCAAATTTATCTTATATATTTGATCAATCCCATAATTAACACGAACCAATTCAATATATATTTTTCGTTCTACAGGATATAGAGGAATGATTACCCTAACTCCATTGCTTTCGAATTCCATTATCCTTTTCTTCATATTGATAACACCATCCATGTCAATGGCCTATTAAAACTGTAGCAGTGCAGTATAAGGATCAATATAATCTACAATTTGTATGACTTCAAAGTCTATCGTCACCTTAACACCTTATACACTCACTACAAGTTGCGATAGCCTCCCTAAAGGAATGATCTTTTGTTGATTGGCCATGCGGAGTTGAATGGTAGACCGCTCCAACTTTGGCTCTCCCATGCACTGCCATGTCTTCTCTGGTAGAACATTAGCATCTGATCCCAGGTCTAAAATTACCTGGTCAATCTCATAAGTACCAATATGTGTGGTCATACGCATATCCCGACCCGTTCTCTTCTTGTTCTTATATATTTTGTTGACCGCTCATTGTTCTACCATTGCATGTTCCTTCTCTGTGCAATTATCTATCAAAACCTTCAGATTTTCTAATTCCTTATGGTTTCGCAGTAAATTTATACATTCTTGTAGAAATGGTTTTATCTCTTCATCTCCTCCTACTTCCTTTATTGGTCTTCCTGAGGTGGATGTACTTCATTCTATAAACTCTTTTCGTGCTTCAACAAAGGTATCCTTCACGCGCTGAATATTAAACCCTTCTTTGTTTTCAGTTGCTTGATGGATCAAAAAATCAGTGGCTGGTTTCTTTCCCTTATCATCATTGGTATCCACGCTACTCCTAGTGACCACATTCACACTAGGATCTTCTTCACGGGTTTTAACACAGACCATCTGAAAATTTTGTGTTGGAGTCTGTGTCTTCTTTTCCTGCATTTTAGCAATCAAGACAGGACAATATTCTATGACATGATCAAATTGTCTACAGTACCTGCAGGATTGTTGTGTTGGATTCAGAAAGTCACATGCATAATGGCCAACATTTCCACAGTTATATAAAATGACTTGTCCTCTTCCTTGGCCAGTTGAGCCACCTCCTCGTCCTCTTCCTCTGCCTTGAAATTTTTCACGCCCAGAAGGGGATACCAGTGATGTAGGCTTGGGCCTACAACCTATATATTTCATCTTGATCTAACATCATATCATAAGTGTGACAATACTGCTCATCATGCCCTAATGATGAAAAAAATCTTCAAAACAACTGCTTCAAGTGAGGTTGATACTTTCTGATTCTTGGGTAGGAATATGTGTCATGTAATCCAACAATTTGACAGATTGTGCACCATACAGGACTCCTCAAAGGACTAGGACCTCCATCATTCAAATAATTGTTGAAAATAGGACACTGGTTCTTATGGTGCATAGAAGCTTTAGACACATATAATAATTCCCAATAAATAAAGTGAAAAATGTTAAATATTTTAGTGGGGATCACATTCGTTATGATATTATTAGCATCCATTTAAACCATTATAACTAACATCATTTTGAATTAAAACTAACATAGATCACCCAAATATATTACAAATACAAACACATAGGTAGAATAGTAATCCAATATACTAATAACATGCATAGTATTACATAACTCTAATGTAGAGTGAACACCAAAAACTAATAACAAATGCAATCCCCATTAAAACTTCTCCCTAATATTGAATCTATTTAAGTATGCTATAGACCTTGCATATATAGGAAACTAGAGTGACCTCAAAATACTTGAAATTATAGTAGAGAATTTACCAACTATAAGCCACTCAACACACAAATATACTACAAAAAAGTTTATTTCTTTATAGAGATATACAAATTATCTAGAAACTAAGTAAAAAAAACATATAAGATGACACTTTAACCTTATATACTCAACCTTCTATATATTTACTTTTATAAATTCATATTTTTTCAGATTTTGTTGAACCTTTCTCCATGCTAAAACTTTGTAAAAAATGATCTCGACCAATGCCTTCCCCCTCACCCCTAAATTGGATTCTATGCTTCATATATGTCTTCTTTGTGACCCAAAAACACACACATTTCATATCAAAATATATAAAAAATTCAAATATCTATTTTTTTCATTTCCCTCCTATTGTTGGGTCAAAATACCAAAAAATTTCAAATATCAATTTTTTTAATTTCCCTCATGTTGCATGATTTGTCCAACAAGGAGGAGGGGTGTCGTGGTGATTTCTATCCATAGAATGAATCTGAACAATATTCCCCACCCTAGCGTGATGGAACATCCCTAAAGCTTTCGTCTCTCTTCACAACTTCATAATACTTCTAGACAAGTGCTCGAATTGTCATAATCAAGGTCATCCACTCGCACACAAGGCCATCTTCTCACTCACCAAAGCCAAAATATTTGATCGAGGGTCTCCCAATAAGTTCAATGAGGGCGCGAGTAATGAAGAGGCCGAGGAGGCTAAGATACATTGTCTAATTCTTTTCAAGGTTCAGTCTCTCAACGCAAATTCCTTTTCACTCTTAAACCCTAGATGTCTATTGAAAAAATGTAATACTTAGGTGTGAGGCCTATTAGGCTGTTGTTCTTCATTTTTTTCCAAAGAAATTTAAAATTCTCTTGTTTCCTTACATGTTAGAAGATTTTTCCATGGGTTTAATATATTGGTTTTGTATTTTATGGATCGAGTTTTGTTTGTTCCAGTTTTATATGGATTCATGTCTTTTATTATTTAATAGGAAGAGTAAAATGTATTGAATCAGAGGTCACACGTCTTGTTTTTATGGTTGCCTTCCTACGAAATATGTAGAGCTAGAGAGAAAACTTCCCAGCCTTCTCTACGAGGAAACGAGATCTGCCTTGCAGAAACAAGGAGGAATATCATGTGGGGTTTTGATTTCATCTGTTCGGCAGCTCGCACAATCGAGAGAATAGTGCAAGTGGATGCTCCTACAAAGCTGAAGTAGTACACACCAGATCTGAAACAACTTACCATGGTATCCAGCGGAAAATTTGAGTGACATCCTAAAGATCTTGGAAAATATCCAGCAGAAAAATGTTTATTTGGAAGATATCCAATGGAAAATTTGAGTGACATCTCAAAAATATTACAGAGAAATTGTGATTCTGTTTGATTTTTTAGTTGGGAATATTGACAAAATGGTGAAAGATTTCCCAAGATCGACGTATCTTCTGGACTACTACTAGAAAATATGCGTTCTACCAGGAGCCAGACTTATGTACAGTTTTCTTCTATATTCTAGAGCCCTTGACTGTGCTATGAAGACCATCAAGGAGGAAGTTCCTATGGCTCTTTACAAGGGGTTTATTCCCATTGGTTATTGTTGTTCTTTTTGTTACTATGGAGAAAATTAGGAATATTTTAGATAATAAGTTTTTCAGTGATGTCTCACTTGGATTGCAATATAAAGCAGAAGTAGTTTTTAAATTTACCAACATCTTTGCTTATTAATATTTGAAAACATCATTTTTTTCGTGATGGTGATGGGACGCTGATCAGATTGCAATATAAAGCAGAAGTAGTTTTTCAATTTACCAACGTCTTTCCTTATCCATCTAACTAAGGTAGATAGAAAAATCTTGATATCTATCTGTTCGGTAGGAAATTTATTTCCATGATGATATCTTTTATTCGGTTGGCCCTTCCTCATCCTCCTCACCCCCTCCAATCAAACCAATGGCCTAGATTTCGTTGGTGTTATAATATCTCTTAGAAATGCAGTGATTGGTTGTGAACCAAGGAAGAAATTTTGGCATACCCATTTGATTGAGTCTAGTGAGGAATGAAGCCACAAACACACAGATGGTATGAGGGTACCATATTCAAAAAAAATATTATCCATGAACTTATATATTGGAAACAATTCACTATGCAATTAGGAATATTTTCAAGGACCTTAATTTTTAGATTTTATTCTCAACAATTTTATTTAAGCAAGTTAGGAAGATTTTATAAGGACCTTAATTTTTATATCTTATTATCAACCATTTTTTTTTAATTATACAAGTGGATGCCTTCATTGTGGTCGTCTATATGTTTCTTTTTGCCTAATTAACTTCGTAGAATGTCAAACTGAAGAACTATTTACCTAGTTCTCAATGGAATTTGGACATAAGCATGTAAATTTAACATGAGAAATTCAAAACTTTAATCAAACTTACAAAAGAAAAAATAACTTTTGGTCTACTTAACTTTGGACATTCTCTGATGTAAGCGAGCCTGTAGGAATTTGAAAGTGAGAACCCATATGTTTGTTCATTGTCTTTCCTTGCTTTATGAATAGTGTGCTTATATGTGAAATCAAGGTGCTTCATATAAATAAAAACACCCACATTGGAAGCAATATTAGCATAATCTTGGTTTCTTCTCCCTGGGTTACAAGAAACAACTTACACTAACTGGTTTACCCATCCTTTGTTGTCGCTTTGTCCAAATATCTGCAAGGTAGAAAAAGGAAAATTAGACTAAATAATAGTGCGGGGAAGTCATGGAAAAATTAATTTGTATAAACATGGATAGAAAATTAATTCATTTCTTTTGAGACTAACACTAATAACATAAAAGATAGCAATGACACTAATACTATTTACTCTCAAATAATCATGATGATTGATTTCAATAATTATAACCAGGGTTTGTCTACTATTAATCATAATTCACAAAATAGTCAGATGATAATGAAAATTACTCTAGGTTGAACTCACCTCAAAACTGGAGTATGAGAAATGGGGAATATACCTTTAACAACATACTCTTTGGGGTCAACCTCATAAAGTTTGGTGGGATCTGATGGCACATTAACTTTCCATTTATGAACTATTGCAACAATTACCTAAGCCATGTGATTGAATGGATTTCGATTCTGAACTTTATGTCTATAAAATGGAGTACCGATTAATAATAGTATGAGAGATATAATCAATCCCATCGTGGGAATCGCATAACCTACAGTGAATCCCACACGATCCTGGATGTATATTAGAAAACTCTCTGCAAACAACATTCCCAAAAACACACTAAATATCCACCAATTGAAGAAGGAGGATTTCTAAACCTTCTCCTTGGGATCAAATTCATCAAACTGATCGGCACCAATGGTGGAGATGTTGGGCTTTGTATTGACAGTGCCCACAGCAAGAACATACAAAGAAAATTAGAAAATGCCAACCTGAAACTTGGAAGATTTCTCACAAAAGTTGGAGACTTTGGAAAATTTTCCCAACCTCTCTACACAGACTCTGGAGAATATCAAATTGAAGAATCATTTTCCTCGTTCTCAATGGAAACTAGACATAAGCATGTAAATTTGACATCATAAATTCAAAAATTTAATCAAAATTACAAATGAAACAATAATGGTTGTGGAACAATACGTCCCTGTCTAGTAGTAAGGGAGAGTTCGAAGAATGACGAATCCAAACCCAACACACAGCTCCATATGAACATGCTTGTGAGCCTTCTTGAATGAGTAATCTGAATAAAATTCATAGCAACATATGAACTTGGTTTTGAGCTTTCTAATTGTTGGTGAACAGATCATCCAAGACAACATTCTACCAGGATCCAGAACTCTGTACACAGCCTGGAAGGAATCTCAGTTTGACAGAAGTGGTGGTGTCCCAGCTGCATGGCCACAACAAAGATATTGGGGAAATAATATCGACTCATGGCAAACGTAAAAGGGTAATGAGGAAAGAGAGTATGATGTTGTTATTGGCTACATTGACCAAGCCATCGAAAACACAACCCATCTTCATACTTGCTACAAAGAGGGATAATAGCATGATGTTGATGCTGCAACAGACGAAGCCATCAAAAACCAAACCATTATGAAAATTATTGTACCTACCAATCAACCGTTTTTTCTAGAGGCTATCATCAAAGCATTAAAACAAATTCAGGTGTCCCAGTACTGTTCTTATGATGTTGCAAGAGAGGATAAATAGTGGATGTATTAGGATGTGAGTTACATATTGTTTTCCTATACTTTCCCAAAGTTTGTGTGTTTTTCCTTCAAATGAAGTAGAAATATATCTTTTGTTTTTATAATAGAAAAGTTAACCTAAACATCAAGTGTTGTGGTATGTTGGCCTATTTTGTTTAATATGTGCACTAGAAAATGGGAACTTAACTTTAATATCTCGATGAAAGATTTTGCTTCCTATAAACGTACAAAAAAACTGCCCAACCTTCTCTATTTGGTATCAGATGTTGAACACAATTATGAGCTCACTGAAAAAATTTCTCCTGAAACTGGATGTGGTCATTTACGTATGAAATTGATTAGGGGAATGATCTTAAGAACAATTCCTTCCCCTTCGGCTCAAGGTATGAGTGGTATCCATTCTATAAAACTTACCTGGGTTGCCTTCCCTGCCTTATGTCTTTGTTACCCATGAAGCACGTGTGAGGCACACCACAGAGAGAACGAAACACCTATTTATATTCTAACACTTCCCTAATCTCACCTGTGAACAAATACCCATCGAAATTATATTAATTTTAGGAATTTTTACTTAGATCAAGGTGGCCTGTGGGATTTGTATTGTAGCCTAATATTGAAGTGAGGTCCTATATTGCAATCTCTAATATAGAAATTTATGGTTCGTTAGAGGTTGTTGAAGAGAGTTGGTGTTTGTTTTCTTATATGTGGATTATATGTTTCTCTAGGTTAAGTCACCGAGTTGATATTCTAACTTGGGAACAATGGAATTTGAAAAAATGTGCTAGTGCAAAAGTATATGATACAATTCACCGTTACATTGGACAAAAGAATTAAGTCATTATTTAGTTTCATTATAACTTCACATCTATATATTTAATTATCTACCTTTTTTCCTCTAAGAAAAATGTGACAAAATTTCCTCGAAATATCTGGATGGAGGTTGCTTTAACTGCCATTGATAATAGGAGCTGGTAACTTGGCATTTTCATTGGGACTCAAACCTCGGCTGGACGAGAATTGGAGACCTCATGACAAACTCTACCTTGAAAAAAACCTTTCAAATTGATCGACCCCATTCATTGGGCTTATCTATATATCTACCTATCTACATGGATTTTGTTTTCATATTTTTATAAGTTCTACAAAAAGAGGAGGCTCAAGGTTTTACAAATATTATTGCAAAACCCTCACTAGATGATTTTCTTTTTTCTTTTAATGTTTCAAGTAACAAAAAAAATGAATCTTAAAGATTTATTTTTAAAATTTATTAGAAAATTTAACTATCTTGATCAAATTCATCGTTGCTTCATATTCAATGAAATATATCTTTTTTAAATAAATCACCAAACATGGGTGACTAAGGATAGAAATCATCTACATAAGACCTACGAACTATATGTTTTTTTTTAAGACACCGAGAATATTTTCGATGTTGTTTTCCATGTTTGGGTTCTAACACTCCTATTCTATAAAGTGATGTTTTCATTGGAATAAAAAAATAATGATGTGTGTACCTTGTTGAAGCAAGAGAGTTCAGACTTCTGGTTAAGAGAACATGACTACAGGTAAAAAATTCAGTTCTGCCTTTTTTTCCTGGAGAAGTAGGGTCTTTAGGATGTTGCTTCTCCAAGTATTTCTAAACTGTGATGACTAGCTGTTGCTCAGAAAAAAATGAGAAAGGTGTCCATATTTGAAACTATTTCCACACTTCAAGGAAATATTCTTGTAGTCGAGAGAATTTTCTCAAGAATAATTTAGAATCTTCCAATGTGGAGTTTGATCAAAGTTGGTAAATGTACTGATCTACATCTATGAAAATTCTTCTGTTCTTTAAATTCATTAGCTCTCATATGTATCTTGAGACCATAAGAGAGGATCCCAAGCTATTCCAACTTGTCAAAATTTTGATGTGTATCGAAATTCCAAGAGAAAGTTGATAAGTTTTACCCACTTTAGGTGTTAAATAATTAATTATTTTAAGAGGTTGTTTCATTAAATAGTCTTGGCTCTTCCCATTTTCCATTCCTAGTATTGTATGATGGGTAAACTTGTGATTTTCATAATATAACAAGAGTTTTAGGATGATATATATAGAGCAATGGATGGATTTGGGATTTATCATCTTACTATATTTCCAGATTTTCAGCTCCATAATATATTTCCATTTGTGAAACTGGGCAGGTATGAGGGAAAAGAATTTTTAAATGCATACTTCCCTTCAAAATAAGACAACACATTAGTAAGCCTTTTAAATGTAATATTTTTGGAACCTAGTTTATACATTGGTGGAGATTGCAGAGTTGTTTTATTATTAGAAGCATGGTTGTCTTTAATATATTCTACCACTATAGAAGAGGCAACATATGATGGATTTGGTTTCATTGAGGTTAGTTTCTTTTGATTTTTCACGATATCTGGATGATTTCTTAGGAATAACTTGTTAATTTCTTGCTCTTGATATAGGAAAATGGCCGTGCACAACATGTATATGTTGGTGGTCTTCCTCCAGTGGCCAATGACAAGGTAAAATTTTGTGTTTTTTTTAAAACAATTCTTCATATGTTTCTAATAAGCTAGTTAACAACCATATAAATTTTAAAGTTATACTTTCAAGAAGTTGTAGATTTTTTCTTGCAATTTTTCATTTGTTATCTATTGCTTTATTGAATTGTATATACTCAATAATGAGTGTTCAGTGCAACTCATTACTTAAAACATATGAACATTTTATGAACTTCAAATGTGTTCAACACACTCCTTTCACAACAATTGAGACAAGTCTCACAAAGTCATAATGTTTGATAATATGAAAATTCTATATGTGTGTCCTTAATTGCACCGATGATCCATCTATTAAATCTCCACCTGAATCAAGAGATTGATGGATGCTTTCATGTTTAGAAAGGGTATTGTTTGGCAAAGTAATATAAAATTATATATAATGTTAATTGTGTAAATATTCTTAGAACTTTAAAAGTGATGTTGAAGTGGTGAAGAAGGTATTTACTCCCGTGCATCTTTTTTATGGTGATTGGAATATTTCTTTTCCTCGTAGTTTGATTTCTAGAAAATTGCTACATATTTTAGTCAGGTTATGGCCGCAATAGGAGGAAACACTATTGGGCTAGGTATGTATTATAAGGAAGTATTTTAAGTTTGTATTTTTTACATCATTATCCTAAACTCTAGAGCATGGAACTGAAAATTGTTTTTGCAAGTAGGTGATGTTGCTATTAAGGAATATATAAATCATGAAAATAACTTTGCATTTGTGGAGCTGCGCACAGTTGAAGAGGCCAAGATTGCAATGGATCTTGATGGTATCATGTTTGAGGTAAATTATTCTATAATTATGCTGTAATTATCATTCTATGGATGTTTAAAAAAGGGTCTTACTCAGTTGTACAATAGTAGACAATTCCTTTCCACCATTTTAATGAACTGAGAAGTTGATTTTGTTGATTTTATTATTATTATCATTGGATTTCATAGGGAATTTCTATGAGAGTGAGGAGACCAAGCGATTATAGTCCCTCATTCGCAGCAGCCCTTGGCCCCAGCCAACCCAATCCCCACCTTAATTTAGGTGTTGTTGGTCTTACACTAGGGTAAGTTATGTAATGCAACATTTGTATATCAGTGGCTAAGAAGTGAAATGCTTTATTTTATTTGTGTGCTTGTTTTGTTTCTAGTCTTTTATAAAAATGATAATCGCATATGTGACATATTTACATGATAAAGGAAAGACAAAGGTACCAATTATAAAAAGTCACCCAACAACAACATTGATATTTTTCTTTCATTCAACCTGTAACATATTACATCTTTCTTCATCAATGTTCTTCTTCCATATGCTATCCACTTATGACATTTCCTTTGAAATACTTGATGCATTTGTGAGTTATAGGTCATTTTTAGGCTATAAATGTCTTCAAAGTTTCAATTATTATTGAGTATTCAACTGAACATATTTAGTCTTTTATACGTAAATATTTTTCTCTGTAGCCACTTTTCATAACTTCCATAACCATTAGGTAGGGACCTGCAACTTCGATGATGTTTTTCTTGTTTAGTAAAATATTGTTGAAACTTTAATTTATTGAAAGATGCAAAGTTTACAAACTATAAAGTTTCAAGATATAATTTTTAAAAGTCTAAATCTTTAAAGGGTACTAGCTCAATGGAAGAGCACTTGCTTTACAAGCAGGAGGTTGGTGTTTCGATTCCATCATGCCGTGATATTCATATGGAATGGAGACAATTAGTTTTTGGTGAAGAAGACTCTTTTGACCATCATGAATGAGCTTATGGTTGAATTTTTTGACCCTCATCAAAATATGAAATGGTGACGGTTAACGAATGCCACCGTATATACACATCAATAGTGACGACCATGAAACGTTTGTCACCATAAATCATTGTTGTTGATATTAAATGGTGAGGGTCATTGTTTGTCATTATAGTCATTATTCTTGATGGATCTTGAAGACACCAATGAGCTTATCATGACATTTTTTTACCCTCACCAAATATGAAATGGTGACGGTCGACGAACGTTGCCATATATATGCACCAATAGTGATGGCCATAAAAGGTCCATCACAAAAAATCATTGTTATTCATATGAAATGGTGGTGGTCAATATCCCTCATAATATTCAATATTCGTGACGGACCTTGAATGTCACCACACTACAACACATAATTTCGGTGACACCACCTTTGGTGACGTTCATTTTTTTGGTGACTACGGCTATTTTCCGTCACCATTTCTCATATGAAATGGTGATGGTCACTACCTGTCATTATAAATCATTATTGGTGATGAACCTTAAATGTCACCACAACACCTATACTTTCAACGATGCCACCTTTTGTGACGTTCAGTGTTTGGTGACGAAGGCTCTTTTGACCGTCACCAATGAGCTTATGGTGACATTTTTCACCCCTCACCAATGTCATTTTTCTTGTAGTGATGGGCACTTTTTTAATGGCCACGTATTAGGTTTAAATGTGATTTTCATAACTCCAAGTTCCCTAATGATACCTTTCAACTCTGAAAACTTTATAGGGAACAAATCTTTATATTTTGTTAGCAACTGAGAAACCTTGCATACTGTATCATCATCCCAATAGTCTCCAATCTTTGCCAACTTAGTTTGTTATTCAGATCTAATATTCACCTACCTAAGATCTAAGGGCTTTGTTACATCTAGTGATGTAATTAAGGGCCCAACCACTGCACCCTGTCCCTCAAATTCATGGATCATGATATGCATTGGATTCTCATCATTCTCTTCAACTATCAAGTTCCTACAATTCACAATAGATTTTATCTGTGTAGCCCAGGCTTCTGGAGCACACTTGATTTTCAACTTTGTTGTATCAAAGATGACTTCTTGAATACTATGCAAAGCTTGCCCAACTGTATCAAATCCACTCTCAAAGCTAAATATAAGAATAAAACTCTCTTTCAGTGCAGACTATTCACTAGTGCCTCTACGTAGCTCTGTATCTAGATACCATTTAGTAGGCACCTTCCCCAACATGTGAATAAACATATGGACCCATTCAGATCTTGATTCTACACCCCATACCTGATTCGATCTCGCAAAATGTCTGCACATATATTCTTTGCCAGAGTACACATTTTCTATTTTAATGACTGGAAATTCAAACCGCAAACTCATCATTCACATACACTCCTCCAGTTTCCCATATTCTCCTTAGGATTTTCCCACCATCTTGTTGAAGTAGTGTGCAGGCCAAGATCCAAAGCATGGAATGTTTGTCCTTCAGGTACGGTCCTTTTGAGATCCCCTATAAACATGTTTACGTCAGTTAATACATCATAGTGCGGAAAATCACATACCTCAGATGTTATACATCACAGAGATCGAGTCACCTAATCGAAACATAGTACAGATACCTCATGCAACCATTTCTGCTAATTTTCAAGTTCTTCATCAGAGTCTGAAAAACAAGAGCTATCCTTCTCCCACTTAATATTTCCATCTGTTGTTGGATTAATCTAATCTTCCTTGCACAAAGTTATCTTATATATTTGATTAATCCCATCCTTAACATGCATCAATTCAGTATATCTTTTTCGTTCTACAGGATCTAGAGGAATGATTACCCTAACTCCATTGCTTTCGAATTCCATTATCCTTTTCTTCATATTGATAACACCATCCATGTCAATGGCCTATTAAAACTGTAGCAGTGCAGTATAAGGATCAGTATAATCTACAATTTGTATGACTTTAAATTCTTTCGTCACCTTAACACCTTATACACTCACTACAAGTTGCGGTAGCCTCCCTAAAGGAATGATCTTTTGTTGATTGGCCATGCGGAGTTGAATGGTAGACCACTCCAGCTTTGTCTCTCCCATGCACTACCATGTCTTCTTTGGTAGAACATTAGCATCTGATCCCAAGTCTAAAATTACCTAGTCAATCTCATAAGTACAAATATGTGCAGTCATACGCATATCCCGACCTGTTCTCTTCTTGTTCTTATATATTTTGTTTACCGCTCATTGTTCTACCATTGCATGTTCCTTCTCCATAATCATCTATCAAAACCTTCAGATTTTTTAATTCCTTATGGTTTCGCAGTAACTTTATACATTCTTGTAAAAATGGTTTAATCTCTTCATCTCCTCCTACTTCCTTTATCGGTCTTCCTGAGGTGGATGTACTTCATTCTATAAAATCTTTTCATGCTTGAACAAAGGTATCCTTCACGCACTGAATATTAAACCCTTCTTTTTTTCCAAGTGCTTTATGGATCAAAACATCATTGGCTGGTTTCTTTCCCTTATCATCATTGGTAGCCACTCCTAGTGACCACATTCACACTAGGATCTTCTGCACGGGTTTTAACGCGGACCATCTGAAAATTTTGTGTTGGAGTCTGTGTCTTCTTTTCCTGCATTTTAGTAATCAAGACAAGACAATACTCTATGAAATGATAAAATTGTCTATATTACCTGCAGGATTGTTGTGTTGGATTTAGAAAGTCACATGCATAATGGGCAACATTTCCACAGTTATATAAAATTACTTGTCCTCTTCCTTGGCCAGTTGATCCACCTCCTCGTCCTCTTCCTCTGCCTTGAAATCTGTCACACCTAGAAGGGGATACCAGTGATGTAGGCTTGGGCCTACAATCTATATCTTTCATATTGATCTAACATCATATCATAAGTGTGACAATACTACTCATCATGCCCTAATGATGAAAAAAATCTTCAAAACAACTGCTTCAAGTGAGGTTGATACTTTCTAATTCTTGGGCAGGAATTTGTGTCATGTAATCCAACAATTTGACAGATTGTGCACCATACAGGACTCCTCAAAGGACTAGGACCTCCAGCGTTCAAATAATTGTTGAAAATAGGACACTGGTTCTTATGGTTCCTAGAAGCTTTACATTTTATGCACCAAGCCTTTGCGCAAACCTCCTTGCCCTTGTCCTTGCATAGGCTTTGAATTTATAGATGCATGGCTTCCACCTGATTCTAAATTTTTTGAGATTCCATTGCAAAAAATGTTGGGGTAGCCTCTAATTTCATTGCAACCTCCATAGCCTCGGCCTGTGTGGAAATATTTTGCTGACCTAAGGGTTGGTGCAGATGTGGGAGAAGCGTATAAATGAACCATCCCTTATGTTGAGTATCATCAATGATAAATCCACCATATTTGATGGTGCACTTCAGTCTTTGATCTACCTCCCATATAGATTCATTAGCCTCCTAATGATTTTCTTTCATTTCTCTCACTAGCTGTGCGTATGACTTAGGCTTATTAAAATTCTCTTTTAGGTCATTTTTTATTTTTTCCAAGGTATCATTAGGGTTTTCTTTATCATACCTTATGTACCAATCTAATTTGTGATCTTGTAAAGCTGTAGCCAATTGCGCCTTCCTAATATCAATATTGTTAACTGACTAAGCTTGCCACATGACCTCAATCACAAACTAGAAGTGGTCAGTATCCTCATTTCCAGTGCCTTTGAAATTAGGTAACTTCATTGATGCATGCATGTCTACTTCTAGGGGAGATGGAGGTGGTGATAGAATGTATGGTGGAGTGGGTGCTCTGTCATGTGAGTGCATAAGTGGAGTGGATGGGATTGGAAATAGACTCAAGGGTTTCTGGTGTGATGAACTTCTCCTTCAGAATCACTAGAGTTACTAGTTTATGGTTCACCTTCACTCTCAGATCTAGGCTTTAGAGGGCTATAAAAAAATTTAGAATCTTTGTGGTAAAATTTTCAACTATGTGTAGCTGGGCCTCTTTGAGGAATTCAAGCAATATGTTCACACAGATAGCCTCGTTCACATAATAGCATTTTCAGAAATAATTTCAGTGAGCACATGAAATTACCTCTAAGGCCTTTGAAAAACCTTCTTTCTGCTTCAGAATATGACACAAATTGATCAATGGAAAATTCAGTCACAAAGCCTCCCAAGAGGTGATCAATCTATTGGTCTACTGCACGGGTGATCTTATTGTCTAGTTGCTCTGCTTGCTGGATCAATTCATGAGTCCACTCAGTGACTACACCATATTTTATGCAGGTGGTTAATTCAACTAAGCATGAAAACCACTCTTGTAGCATGTGTGCAAAGGATCAAAATGATATTTCATTCACTTATGTGTAAATATATTTTTGTACCCATTGTTTTCCAGATAACTTAATACTTTGATTCTCTTGGAGTGTGAATTCAAGGATATTTCTATCTAGCCAATCTTGCTATTTGTTTTGTGAAGGATGCCACAACATCAACTCTCCCTCAAAATGGTCTCGGTCCCAAAAATGGAACCTTTTTTTGATTTGAGGGGTCCTGACCCACGTTCAGAGATTATGGAGAAACCAACAAAGCCTCCAAATACTGGCCCTTTCGACAATGACCTACTTGTGCAGATAAAAGTCTCACTCGAAGCAGTATGGGGGGTGTTGGAACTAGGTTTCCGCACCTTGAGGGAGAAAATAATTAAGTGGTCCTAAGAAAATTGAATGAAAACTTGTATCGATCATAAACATATGCGTGCAATAGAATAAGGCATAATCCCAAAATATGTGTAAAACTTAACATAATAAGACATTTTTGCAAATCATTTCAACAAAGAGAAAGCATAATAGAACCAAATCTAGATCTAAACACTGCGTGATTACTTAAGCATATTTATCAACCATCAATATTCATACATAACCCTAATATATATCCTTGCACAAAGAGTAATAAGAAATACAAAATAGTGTGATATCAACACAACTAAAACAATAAATAACTCAAATCAACCACAACAAGTTTTTCAAAATATATCCTTTATAATATTCTTCAGATCCTTTCAATACCTCATAATTTCAACGCATATTAAACTTTCCCTTACACATAACCCTTCTGTGCACACAACCAGCAGAGTCTGCACACAGCCAAGACTAGGTCTCTCTGTACACAGCCAATAGGAGCCTTTCTACCCAACCCAAACAAAACCCTTCACAACATATTATAGACACATAAACATAGATCCAAATATTACATTTCATGACTCACTTTCTTAGGCTCTATCTATCTATTTATATCCTTTCCGCGCTTAGATAATATGGTCTCAAACCATGGTTTGAGGCCCACCGTTTACCCTTAAACCCATTTACATCAAAATTAGGGACTTTGACCCACCCCAAATACCCTTACTCATTCGTACAACACACATATACAAAAATTATACAAAATTACATCAAAAATGTGCCTCAGGGGACCCCACTCCAACAATGTGTGAACATTTGCACGGAAATATGCTTGGCATTAGCGTGACAAGGTAACAATTGATTTGTTTATATAAATAACAACTAGGTGATGTGATAGTACATAGTAAGACATAATTTTAGTAATGAATATAGTAAAATAAAGGAATTGGGTGAGAATTCATGTGGCTATGTTTGGAAACCGAAACTCCAAACGAATGTGCACTTCGCATTAATACAGGAAGTCTTCCTAACCTTGATTCCATCTAAAATTATGTGGATATGTGTTATATTCATGAGCATGTGTTTGATAGGTATATTAGCTAGTTTATATTAATATTTGGATTCGTCAAGGGAATTAGAGTCCCTTGAGAGATGGCATGGATGTGTTCAGTTACAAGGCAATGTGCTTGGCACAACAATGTAAGCTAACCAGTATATTTTTATGTTTATTTATAAACTAACAGTTGTCTCTTTATGGCATTATGATGTAAGGGATTGCATGGAAAAAGAGACTGTCATGAAATCTTGAAGAAGGCTTGGGTTGAGCTTTCCCTTGGAGGCATTGGGAACCCATGGGGATTGAGTCATGGTGTTTTTTTGGAGTTTTGTGATCTCGGTCTTTTGTGATTTGTTGTGCTTGATTTTTAGTTTTTTTTTTTTTTTTGTTTGGTGCATGCCCATAGCAATTTTTTTTTGGTGTTGTATTGTTAATATTTTTCCGTTTTTTCCTTCTTGTTTGTTTTTTTAATTTCCTTTTATGTTTTTAGGGTCTTCAAAATTGGTTGGGAAAGAGGAAAGTTAATGGAG
This sequence comes from Pinus albicaulis, assembly GCA_034641835.2. NCBI lineage: Eukaryota > Viridiplantae > Streptophyta > Pinopsida > Pinales > Pinaceae > Pinus > Pinus albicaulis. Next base: position 601,118,860 of record CM076574.1, read on the forward strand.
CTCGAGGAGTTTTGAATGAAGCCCAACAGGTAATTTAAGACCCAGATGAAGTTTGATGCATGAGTAAAGGGAAGATGAAGGAAAGAGTATGACAATAGTTGGATTGGTTGGGTCCACTGGTGTAAATGGACAGTGGCAGGAACATCATGAGAAAGGTAAAATTAAATGGATTTGAAGAATCAGAATCCTTGGATAAGTTGGGAACTATTGTTCTCAATGTTGTGCATGTTGTGCATGGATAAAGGGAGTTCTCTTAACCTTAACCTTATGATACCTGGTAATTATGTTATGATCATGGTTATGTGGATGTCTATATATATGTATACATGTATGTATGTATTTCATTTTCTAATAGGGTCATCAGGGATCATGATTGTTTTATGCTAATGATTATATATATATATATATATATATATATATATATGTCATTGTCTAACAAGGTTGTCAAGGCTTAGTATTACGGAGGAAAGATTGTTGATGCAAGTGAATGGCATGAATAGGTTCTTGTTTTTCAAGGAATTAAGTGGGAAGAGTAGCCCTGACAGATCTATGAGGTCAATATCATGTGGATATGAATTGATATTATGTGTTTATATTATGTCAATGTTTATGATATAGCAGGTAATGTTGAGGGATACATCAGCGGAATGAAAGTAGTGTGATTTGTGGCATGTTGCGATAAGTGTCGATGGTGGAAAGATACTAGAAGCAAGGTTGCTTAGTAGAGACGTTGTTGTCTCTGAATGTGTAGTATTGGTGTTGTGTACATGTTGTATATCAAGTGTTGTGTACATATGGCATTATTTATATGTTTTATATGTGGTGACGTGTACATATGGTGCTATGTACATATTGTATATGTGGTGTTGTGTACATATGGTGCTATGTACATATTGTATATGTGCCATTGTCTACATATGGTGTTATGTACATGTTGTATATGTGGTGTTGTGTAAACATGGTGTTGTGTGCTTATTGTACATGTGGTTCCATGTGCATGTGGTGTTGTGCACATGTGGTACATGTGGTGTTGTGTGCATGTGGTGTTGTGTACACATTGTGCAGGTGGTGTTGTGTACATGTTGTGCAGACGATGTTTTCTACATGTGGTATTGTGTACATGTCTTACATGTTGTGTTGTGTGTTGGGAAAAATACTGAGAGGGGGGGGGGTGAATCAGTATTTAAGACTTAATCAAACTTTTAATTTTTCATTCACTAAAACCCATACGCTACTTTGCTGAAGCCAACTAGCGTATACACGTGGATATACTTCATAAAACAAAGATCTTATTATGCCATTAATTCTTCACTTATATCGTTCCATCATTCATTCATTAGATGTTCAATAAACTGTAAACATGTGCTATAAGAACAGAATAAATTATCACACATAAGCAACACACATGAACACCAGGATTTTAGGTGGAAACCCAAGTTGAGAGAAAACCACCACTGCCGTTGTCTTAGCCTTCAATATTTTATTATAAAGAAAACATCTTACAATAATGTGCTGGCGCAGACTTATACCAGCATGCAGGAACCCACCTGCGCTCGTTTACCAACCTCTCCTGGAAGGGAGCTACGACCCCCTGCTCTCGTTTACCAACCTTTCCTGGAAGGGAGCTATGACCCCCTGCTCTCGTTTACCAGCCTTTCCTAGAAGGGAGCTACGACCCCCTGCTCTCGTTTACCAGCCTTTCCTGGAAGGGAGCTACAACCCCCTAACTAAAGGCTTCGACCTTCAGCACCTCTGCGGACCACGTTTCATCAATTTTCAGACTGGATCCAGAAGTTTCAACGCAACCCTTTATTCAATTATAAACGAACATATTTTGCCCAAAACTTCATAACAGAACAGTGAGACCACTGTAACCAAAATATCCGAAATAACCCAGTCATTAGAGAATATATTCATTCAACATCCCGTGTATCCTTCTGTGTATATTATTCTTCAGAAAATCCAACTGTCATATGCACCGGATCCATATGTGTTCTTCAGTAGACATCCGCTATCTTTTCATCGTTTCTTCTATTGAATACTCTCATGACTCATCACCTTTTAGATCAATGTCTCGAAGGGTGCATCATGGACTCAGAATCACCAATTAAGCACGTTGTCTGTCCATACGGATATTCCTTAGAGGAATTCCTTCTTCACCAATGCTCGCACACAACTACATCGAATAATGATATTTTTCCTTTTTATAGATCTCACCTTTCTCAATACCATGAGTCTAAAACCACTCAACTGTTAATGGTATTCCTTTAGTTTATCCCCAGGGCTCTTCGATTTCTTTTTAATTTATTTTATTCAAACGAGGAGATTCAAATTATCTATGTGCACCCAGCCTTTAACCCAAAGTTTAACCCTTTCGATTTTATAAACAATATCCAACGCTTTTCCATACGCAAGTGTCTTGTTGATGTGGTGAGTTCCGCAAGTGGAACAACCATACATCTCAATCGTTTTTGTATTAATAATCGTGCCAATCCAATTTGAAAAACCATGACCTCCATTCTTCCATGCACGAATCATCCCATTCGGGTCCTTCAATAATATTCAATCTTTTATCTCCACCATATAATATTATAACTATAACCCCAATGGTTATTTTAAAACTTTACACTGTCCCCGTAACATTTCTTTTATTCAAATTTCATTCTTTGACCCCGGGCCCACATCGCAGATGGCCATTTGCGATGGCACGATAAAAAAGTGCGCAAAGTTAACATTTGCAATTTGCGATGGGATCGCATCGCAAATTGGTGATCAACCATATCGCAGAACACTTTGAAATTTCGATATTGCGATCGTGTGATATTGCGATATTGCGATGTTGCAATGTTGCGATATTGCGATATTGCAATGTTGTGATATTGTGATATTGCGATGTCGCGATGATCGCATATCGCAAATAATCCATATCAACAAGACACTTGAAGCTTCAAAACTGTGCTTTGCGATTTGCGCTCAAGTGGTAGGGACCACTTGTCTTGCCACATGCAAATATTTAAAGTCTTTCCGCTGTTTAAACATACTTTCATGAATTTTCTTCATACTTGGTTGTTGAGGACTTAAATTCCCGAAATGACTGTCTTGAATAACTCTGCTCCTCCGTAAATTAGATTTACGGGAATAAATTTGTTCCAATGTAAAGACGGCTTTGCCCAACACCATAATCAACTCTCCTCTGCAATTTTTGGCTGCGGCTCATGAAAATTAATTCATCCTTACATTTCTCCCTTCCTTCTTGAATGCGTGTTGTTGTTCAACAAAATTTTGATGTGCCTTTGTATTCTTCCCATTCTATCTCTGCTCCTTCTGTTCGTCCTCTGTTCTTTTCTGTTGATCGTTGTTTTCTACAGCTTTGGTGTTCTTCTTCGTTGCCCATGCCTTTGCCATATCCTTTGCCATCAATGACAATATTCCAACATTGTGTATATGTGGTATTGTGTTACAGATATTGTGTAGTCGTTGTGTCATGACATGCGTATTCGTGGTATTGTATGGTCTGTACGTAAATATATTATTACTAAAATGGGTGTAGGTGTATGTGTTGTGTTGTACATTGGGTTTTGGCTTGAGGGATCCTGACCCAGTTTCATAGTTAAGGTTAACCAACAAAACCCTCTTACTACTGGCCCTTTCGGCAGTGACATACTTGCACAAGTCAAATTCTCACCCGAAGAAGTATGGGGGGTGTTGGAACTAGGTTTCCACACCCTGTGAGAGAATTAAATGATGTGGGTGTCTTCAGATCTAAAGAAACTGTGATCTAACCTTCGCAAGAGAAGCCCTAACCAGAAACCCTAACCAGACAAATTTAGGTCAAATTACAAATCTTATCCATAATTCCTTTCAATAGTCCTTATTACATAACTATTACCTTTAACATCAATAGATCCATACGTTAATAATTCATCTAAGGTAAAATAAAATCGTGCAACTGGTCCAAACACAAATAACACAGTAACGAGAGATAACATGCAGAAAAAGATCATAAAGAAAAAGATAAACGCATTTGATACTCAGATATCATCCAAAACATTTTCATGCATTCATAGTTCTGATCTTCCTTACAACACCTTCGATCTACCTGTGCACACAGCCAACGAGGTCCACACACAACAAGACTAAGGTCTCCACGCACACAACTAGCAGGAGCCTTATAACCCAGATAAGTTCGTTTCTTAGCTCAAAACATCAAAACATAGTTCAGATATCTTATTTCATATCCTCTATCGACTCAATCTACGCTCTTATTTATACCATTAGCCTATGCTCATATAAGGTCTGAAAAATGTGGTTTGTGGCCCCTGTTTCTACCCTTTGTCCCATTACAACTCATGAGGTGCTTTGACCCACCCTAAATCCCCTTGACCTATTCTTCTCTTAGCGCACATGACTAAACTTACAAAAAATATAGTATTTTCATCAAAATTCAGTCCTAAGGGACCTCGCTCCAACATTGGGTGTAGGTGTATGTGTGGTGTTGTACACCGGGTGTAGGTGTATGTGTCATGTTGTACACCGGGTGTAGGTGTATGTTTCATGTTGTAAACCAAGTGTTGGTGTATGTGTTGTGTTGTAAATTGTTTATGTGTATATGTTGTATAGTGTCATGGCACATGCATGTATGGGATTGTTTGGGCCCTTGTTGTTGATAATGAGGGTTGAAGTAGTTTATTATATGGATTCCCTTATTGTTCATATTGATTTTTGAGGCGGTTTAGTCTCTGGATTCCCTTGTTGTTGATATTGAGGGTTCGAGTGGTTTAGTCTCTAGATGCCCTTTTTGTTGTAATTGAGGGTTGAGACAGTTTAGTCTTGTGATACCCTTGTTTCTATTGAGGTTTGAGGTGGTTTAGTATTTGGATGCCCTTGTTGTTTATATTGAGGGTTGAGGCGATTTAGTCTTCAGATCCCCTTGTTACTTAAAGAGAGGAGAAGTCACTGGGTGCTTTTCGAGTTTGGCAACGGATTCCGTGTGTGTATGGAAAGGATAAAAAACAATGTCAAAATCAAAGAACCACTTAAGTGATAAGTATCCATATTTATTTTAGTTTTTTATTATGCATATGATCTATGATTCTGATTTATGATGGTTGTGTTTTGAGCTAACTTGAGTTATATGTTTATACATGATTCTTTGATCAAGATCTAATTTTATTTGTGGGTGAAAAGGAGAAAAATTGCAAGTGTACCTTACTAATGGGCCACCGATGACGTATGATGTCAATTTATTTCAATTTATTTTGAATATAATGGAAATTATGTGCTTGGTATAGAAAATCATGAAAATTCTCGGTTTGGGTGGTTGAAACTGACTACAAGAATTAGTAGCAGTGGCAAAAGGAAATGGAATAGGAATTAATATCCTAATAAATCACTTCAGGAGTAGGACCATTGTGGGACACTGGTACCCAATACTACCCATTTATTTCCATGAGAATGTTATGACTGGTATGATGGTTTTGAGGCAAATATATGCCTTGGTTTTTGGACTTGCTGATGCAAGGAGACCTTGCTAAGGGATGGATTTCCCAGGAAAGGGGATACTGGGGAACTTGGAAGGTGAGTGACTGCATGGAAGGGGTTGACTGAGTTAACTGAGGGATTGTGTGGAAGAGAAGTGAAGGATGGGGGATGGATTTGTTTTGGTCATTAGAATTTACAGATAGAGTGAGATGCACATTTGGAGTGTTTCGTGGAACAATGAGTTGGTAATTGTTCACTGAGAGGACAAGTAGCACAAGGATTGTAGTGCTAGACATTGGATGTAGTTTTGACTTTGATAGTGAATTATAGACTTCTTAGGAAGGAGGTGAATCCTGATATTCATTTTAAGGTGGAGGTGTGAGCCTCTGGAATTCCTTGTTGTGGATTCATGCATCATTTATTTTATTTATTGGTTAAATAAAATGTGCATATTTGTATGTCATTGTGAATACTGTATCGAGCTGGATTTATAAACCTCCATAGACAGTATGATTATTGTTGGTTGTAGAATATGTACATAAGTATATGTGCTTTTATTGTAAATACTGTAATTAGCTATGTTATAAAGCTCCAGTAAGCGGTATGGTTGTCATGTTGTCATGTTTGTCATGATGGTTGTTTCTTTTGAGAAGGTTTTTATAAAGCTCCATGGGAGGTATTCTTTTCTTTTTCGTGGTTTTTTTGGTTGTAGGTATCACATAACACCTAGGACAGTGTTCCCCTAAAGGGGACGGGTCCATAACATCCACAGGTTAAAAGTTCATGTAATAAAGTTAATAAAGGAAAAATAAGGCCAAGGTCATGGGACATGTATTCTAAGCTGAATGTTGGGCAAGACATCCTAGTGTGGGTGTTCATTTGGTTTATTATGGCTAAAGGAAAATGGAAATGGAAATGGAAAAGGCTTTGAAAAGGAAAAAAGGAACTATTGGTATTTTATTTATGAAAATAAAGGAAAATAGGAGAAAAGGGAGGAGGTCACAGGTTTCATGTGAGGAGGAAATTTAAGGGAAAATAGAGGAAATTGAATAAAATAGAGGCATAAATGATAAAAATGATTATGAGGATTAGTTCATAACCATTTTCAATTCAAATTCAAAATTGGTTCAGAAAGAAGAATATCACCAAGAGGAGAAAGCAAGCAAGGAAAGGAAAGGAAGGACAAGTAAGGCAAAGGAAAGAAAGGATCAAGCAAGGAAAGGTTGGATCAGGTGGCTTCAATGAGAATACTTGTAGGTAACAGGTTGAATGTATGATTTCCTAGATGGTTTTTACATGCATGGTATGTGCATGCGGAAATTTGGTTCTTATGTTGTCAAATGCATGGATTTTGATGGGTTTCGACAACAGATTTTAACCTTTTCCTGTCATTTCTGGATAGTCATGGTGTGATGAGATTCATTATTGGTTGAGATTTGGATTGTCGAAAGGTTTTGGATCCAATTGATGTGGCCTTAGGAAAATTCTAAGGGTTCGGGGTGGAGATGGTTTTCTTTGGGAATCCCTCAATAGGTGGGTGGAGATAGGAAAATTCCTCAAGGGAAAGTGAAAAAATTATGAGGCATCTAACTTCAGTTTGGTTTTGTTATCTCAGAACCAGTTTAGGTAAGATAACGATATGGTGAGGGTGGAGGTGGTTTAACTTCTAGATCCCCTTGGTTTTTATGGATTATTTTATCGCATGAGATCCACCATTCATGCTTGGAACATGGTGCAGGGGTTGTTAGTTCCCAAATCCACCTTAGGCTGAAATAAGGCAGAAGAAGGACAACACCAAACCACGCTCAGCCTCGTAGCTAGCCCTACGAGGACAGGAGAGGGCTCTCTCCGGGTCAATCTCAATGAAAATATTCAAAGGGGCTTGAGATGACTTAAAAAAAAACTGATCTTAGGCTAGATAAACAAATAGGAGGGTTTGATTTTGATTTTTAGGGGTTTTTGTTGGAAAAAAGGAAAAACAATTTTTGGCTTGGGGATGAGGCCAAATTCTTGCAGAGTTCAAGTTGGGGTGAGGTAGGCAATGACTTTGATGTCTTAGATTCAATGGATGGATAGAAAAGACCGCTGAGGAGCTGAAGAGGGAAAGAGAGTGTAAGGATCCTCTTCAAACTGACGAAAAACACGTAAATCTAAACAAAAGTTTAAGGCAGAGCACCAGCAAATCAATGAATTCTACCTCAAATACTCATTTGTTTAATTCAGAAGCATAGAGAAGGGAAATGGCATACATATAACATTAATGAAACTTAAAAAACATGAGAAGAACATCATCAAAACTCAAAAGCCACAAGGATCCCAACAAGTGCTGCAAAACTCTGGTCTTTCCTTTGCCAAAATCTGAAAATGAATGTACAATGAGGTGCCAAACTTTTCCCAAGTATCCAACCCTGAAAATGTCTCAAGAAATACAATATATAGACCATCCTAACCCCTTCCCATGCATCTAGGGGTGGAGCTCATCCTTCTAGGAGATGTTTCAACCAATTCTAAACATGGAGCTAAAATCTAGGCAACCAAACAACTTGCCTCTATATGCTAGGAAACTGATCCATTCACTTAATTTTCATTTTTTAGTGAATGAATCCTCTAGAAAAAGTAAAAACATGCCAAATTTACATCATGGTTACAAAATTACATCAATATAGATCAATCATCACATGAAAAAGTAAAACTAGTCAAAACTGGGCGAATTTCTGAGCTGAAAAGTGAAATTTGGGCAAAATTCCTCTATGCGCCGCGCCCAAATTCTCTATGCATCGCGCCACTTTGAGCCTATTTTTGGGGCACTTCCCGAAGTCCAAATTGAGCTCATGATAGCTCGTTGGAAAGCCCTAGATGTCGGATATCCAACCCAAGTATAATTTTTCAATTTGGATGTCATTTTCCCCTCCAAAAGTGCAATCTCCCAAGACTGGTTCCTGCTGGTGCAAAAAGTGGTAGAAAGGCCATTTTTGGAGTGTTTTTGGCCCTTTAGGCAGCCCAGAATTTGATGAAATGCTTCGGCCATTCCTGAACGTACACAATATATCATGAAAAACCCAAAAATGCAATTTTTTCCTCCAGAAGATGTCCCAATCATAAGCGCACGTCGTGTGGCGCGACGCGTCGGGCGGAGAAACCTGTTTTGCAACCAAAATTTTCAAAATGAAAAAATATTCTCCAAATTTTCTAAAATTTGGAGTGAAGGTCTCCCATCATGTCTCATGCTCAGCCAAGGAAGCTTCGGCCAAGATTCGGAGTGGATCCGGCCTTTTACGACGTTTCAGTGCTCTTCTCAACCTCGCCTACAAGATCTTCATTTTCGCTCTGCAAACACGTGTGCGGGCCCAATAGTGGTTTTTCATATGTCTGACCATGTCTTTTTCCATATTTTCCTTTTCCAAGAGCTTCTACAGATGAATTTTGATGTGCGTCAAGCAAGTCTCTCGCTCAACTAGTGTCATGTCACCTGGTTTCTTTCAGGCCAATTCACGGTCTTCACGGATTTTCCGCAACTCTATGAGTGTCTGCTGATCCTCCATTTTTCTATTCCACTGCTCCAAATAATTTATAACCCACTGAGCTCTCTGCAATTTCTCGGTCAGTGTGCCGATCTCAGCTTTCTGCTCCTGGATTATCTCTTTCAACTTTGAGCTAGGAGAGCTCGCATCAACATCGATGAGTATAAAATCAGTGTCTTGGCCTCCTGAAGGGCCCTCATCGTGCATAGGCCTCTTGCCTCTGTCCTGAACCTATAACTGTGCAGATTTCGAAGGTGAGACCCCTTCCACGCCATGTGGAGATAGTACTCACGCTTCTGATGAAGATAACGAGACCCCTTCCACCCTTGGTGGAGATAGTACTCGTCGTGCCACTGCAAATAAGGCTCTGTGGCCTCTCTGATATGTCACACACACTGGAGCACTGATAGGCTCAGTCTCAGGAACCTCAAACTGATTTGAAGGCTCTACCTCATCATGAACAATCTCGGGAGGAGGCTGGGGGGCTACAAAGAAGTCACGAGAGATGAACTCATCCCATGTGATGCCCTGCAAACAAAGCTGATGTACCACAATGATTTTGATGAGCGCATAATGATAGATGTTGTTATGTTGCTGCTCTAGAGTCTTATTCTGCACTAGGGTAGTCATACGCTCTATGTTTCGGCACATAAAGTATGGAACATTCATCATTCGCACTCTCGTGAAATGCATCAAAAGTATGATATGATATGCATAAAGGTGCGAGAATCTACCCTCGCAGCTGAAGTAATGATGAGTTTCATTAATGGCGCATAGGACTCCTTCAAAAACCAGAACGGGAATACTCTGCTCAACTGCCTCAAATATCCAGGCCTGATGTAAGGTTCATAATATGCTCTATCCAACTAGTGTCTCTTATTCCACTCCTCACCAATGTTCGGTATCCTGGTCGCCTCAGAAATGGTCTCTGGTGTCAAAATGAAGTTCACTCCAGCAAGGTTTACATGACCATCACGCAAATGTAGGACAAATAAGTGAACCAACTCCAGATGGTGTTGAATCTGAGATATCATTTCACAATACCAAAAACATGAATGTTGCTGAAAGAATTTCATTGCAAGTGGTCAGGCCTGCAATTGAGCCAAAGAAGTGGGCTCCTCCCTGACGTGCCTGCCACTCTTATGAGACCTCCTTGGTACATTTAGCTCTGTGGTTGAATCACTGTCCTGCTCATATCCCTGCTCATATGATGAATTTGTCTCTGACATGGTGCTGAAAACAAGGTGTTTGACAAATAGGTGATGATAAATATATGGTGAAAACAAGAGTTTGTTTTTTCTTTAATGCCAAATGTGCCACATATGTAATAGGGTGATGTGAAGAAATGTCACAAGGAAAACAATAGACTGTCAAACGAATTTAAGTGTGAGGACAATCACTGTTTGAGGGACTTAGGGATTTGGACAATTTACAAGTGATATAGGAAAAAGTGATAGTGATGAGGGTAGTTTTTAGGGATAGGAGTGCATTGACAAAGTATACTTGGGTTAAAGTGAAATCAAGGATATTGAAACAGTCCTTGAATCTTTGGTAATCAAGATTTTATCAATAATATGAAGTGGTGGCAAGTGATAGGGTTTGGGGGTTTAACACATGGGCATAAAAGGGAATAAGGAATATGGGACAGCAGATATAGGAGAAAGGATCGTGATACAATAGTATGACAGTACTAGCAGTGATAACAATGATGAAAATAACAAGGGCACAAATGAAAATAGAAAGAGAGTTTAAGCACCATAATTTAAGTTTCAATCACCTCTTTGCAAACCCTTGGGAGTAGATTGAAATATGCGTATAGGGTTTATTCTTGCACTAATTAAACTCTTTGAGCACCTCCTTCAAATGACACCCAACAGAAATTAAACTCAAATAGCAAGCACACACAACTTACTTGGAGGCAACAAGTTTGAAATCGTTTGAATTTGGAGCAACGATGACGATTTTTAAGTCTGTCGAGCCTGTGCACCGCGCGCAAGCCCAATGTGTCGCGCTCAGTGGGTGCGCCACGCCCTTAGAAATTTGCACTGTGTCTTCCGGATCTATGCGCCGCGCTCCATGGATGTGCCGCGTTGTCTTCAACGCACACAGTCGGCCTTCTAAAATGCAGTTTCGCTCTTCAAATTCAAACTTGACTTTCTCTTGGAGGTTTTCTCAATAACTCTTGTTGCAAATGAATTAATAGTCTTGGGAAATATCTCATATAGACATGGTTTTAATCTTTTCTTCTTCAAAACCCATTTTGTAATGTTTTTTGACTTTGGCATTTTTTCATTAAATACAACTTTGTCTTTTGTTTCCTCACTGACTTTCTGGACTTGAAATGATGAAATTGATTGATTTTTGCAGGGATGTTGGCCTTGAACCTTGGAAAAGGAAAACCAGAGTCTGCTTTGAAGTCTTCATGGTGGAAAAATACATGATTATTACAAAAACAATTTTGACAATTTCTTCTTCAAAACAGATTTTTGAAGAAGAAACATCCTCGAGCATATTCGATGATGAAAATATTGAAATGAAAACTTGTTGAAAACCTCCTCATGGCCTGCGGGCATTATTTAACATTTCGAAAGACCAAACCCTAGACCTAGAAACTAAAATGACTCTTTTGACCAAAATAACCATTTATGACTGTAAATGACATGAACTGAACTTTGATGAATTTTGGGAATTTTGACCAACCCAGCAGGTACAAGCATGAGGGAAAATGAAAGAAAAAAACCCTTCCGTCAGACAATGGCATGCCCCTAACAAAATGCAGATGAATGAGCGGAATGAGACACCTAGACAATGAAATGCAATAAGAGAAATGATCTCTGACGGAGGGATGTAAAGACCGACTCTAACATTGGCTCCAATGGGGATGGTAGCTCCTTGGAGGTGCCAAGAATGACAGATCTTTGGGAGAGTAGACCAGTGCCTTCGTCGATTGGGCTATGGAGTCCATTATTTTGACAAAACAACTCAAAACCTTTGACTTAATTTATTTGACTGAAACTTTAACTTAAACTGACTCAATCTTTAAAATAGAAATGACTGAACCAAACCGACTAAACAGACTCAAATGAAAACTGAAATCCTTCTTCAGAATTATAGCCTTCACTTCAGGCCCCAGACTGAAGAAAAGACTACAGTGCACACTTACAATGAAATTAAAATACATGATATGTAGAATGAAAATGATCAGCAGAAAACATCTTAGAAATGGTACCGCTTGAGCAGCCGGCCATTGACCGGCCCTCCTGGATAGTCTTCACCATTCATCTCCTTCAAAAGAAAGGCGTTCTGACCTCGATATGCTACAATCTTGAATGGAACTTTCCATAGGTTTCTAAACTTAACGTGTTTACCTTTATCCTCATTCCTAGCATCCCACTTCAGTACCACTTCCTCTAACTGGAATTTATCCGCCTTCTCTTTCCTGTCATAGATCTATTTGATTCTCTCCTGCAACTTGAATGTGTTCTGGAAGACCTCTTCTCTTGTTTGCTGCAAATGAATCATCTGATTTATTCTTCTCTGCATATGGCTTTCTTCACTACCAGCCTCCTGAAGAAGCTTGACCACCGGAACAGCAAGTGAGGTAGGAAAGACTGTATCTACTCCATAAACTAATTCGAAGGGGGACATACCAATAGACTTCTTTTGACTTACCCGATCAGCCCATAGCGCACTCACCAACTTCTTATGCCAACTCTTCTTATTGATGTCCAGCAACTTTTTAATGATATTGACTAGAGACTTATTGGAATATTCCGCCAAACCATTGCTTTGGGGATGATAGGCGGTTGAATGTCCCAAAATAATTTTATACTTAGCACAAAACTCAATCATTTTTCTTGATGTAAAATTCGTTGCATTATCTGTGATCAATTTACTCGGGCAACCAAAACGAGAAAAAATGTTGTTCTCAAGGAAAGAAATAATTACTCAATCGGTGGCTTGCCTTGTAGGGACTGCTTCGATCCATTTCGTAAAGTAATCGGTGGCTGTTAGAATCCATATATGATGTCCTGAGGAAGGAGGATGGATTTCCCCAATGAAATCCAAACCCAATGGTTGGAAAGGGGCACTTACCTCAATAGGCTTGAGTGGCAATGGCTGTAATTTCTGTCTTCCTTCGAAAATTTGGCACTCATGGCAGTCTTTGACTGTTTTATAGACATCAGCAAACAATGTTGGCCAATAGTACCCTGCTCTCAAAATCTTATTGGCAGTTGTCTTCTAAAAATGATGACCGCCGCAATCTCCTTTGTGGAAATCTTCCATTACTTTCTTCGCTTCTTCCTCCACCAAAAAATTCAATAACACACCACCTGAATCCTTCCAATAAAGTGAAGAATTCAAAATACAAAATTTTGCAGCCTTCAGTTTCAAAGTTCTACCTTTGTTTCTAGTCATGCCGGGCGGTGATGACAAATTTTGAAGAACATAGACGATATCTGAATACCATGGGGAATCAACAAACATTTCCGATACTTGAAGTGGCGAATTCTCCTCATCCTCATCAGACATAGCAGCAATCAAATTTATGTCTAGTGCATGCAAATTTGATTCAGCCATAAGCTTCGCTAGCCCCTGTCCCTTGATAAGCTTAGTGGGCCTTATTTCCACATCATATTCCAGCAAAGCTGCAATCCACTTACCATGTCTTCCTTCCAGATCAGTCTGTACTAAAACATCTTTCACGGCAGCATTAGGAACATAAGCTAAAATATGGTAATGTAAAATGTATACCCAAAAATCCTTCAATGCCTTTACCAGTGCCACAGCTTGTTTCTCGATGATGTTGTATTTCAAGGCTGCGTCTCTAATAGTTCGACTGAAAAATGCTATAGGCTTCTCATGTCCATCTCTTTTCCGCATTAACACAGCTACCATGGTATGTTCTGAAGCAAAGGAAAACAAAATAAAATCTTGGGTGTAATCCGGGCTGATTAACACCAGAGCTGAAGATAGTGCAAACTTCACCAAATTAAAGGACTTTACCGCATCTTCAGTCCACTTCACTTGGCTGTCATTTTTTAGCATATTTGTTATTTCTCTCAAATGTTGAGCAAGGTTTGGGACAAAACGGCACAAAAAGTTCATCTTACCATTAAAAGACTGGATCTCTTTCTTGTTCCTGGGAGGGTCAATTTGCTGGATTGCTTCAACACGTGCTGGATCAATACGAATGCCATATTTGGAAATAATATGACCAAGTAATTTACCTTCATCCATGGCGAATAAGCTCTTCTTAGGATTAAGCGAGACACCATATTTTCTGCACTTCTGAAAAAAAACTTTCAAGTGAAACATATGCTCTTCATCTGAATTGGAAAAAACCGTCAAATCATCAAGGTATATAACAAGGAAAACATCTTTTTCATTTGCAAAACCATGTCCATCACCCGCTGGAAAGTTGCACCAGCATTCTTCAAACCGAATGGCATCTTGGCGTAGTGGAATGTTCCCCATGGAGTTGTGAATGTTGTTTTGTCGCGGTCGTCCTCATGAACCAAAATTTGGTTATATCCAAAATAACCGTTGAGTAGTGACATCCAAGATGCACCCACTACTTGCTGCAATATATGATCCATCTTAGGCAATGGATAATTGTCCTTGAATGACACCTTGTTCAAATTTTTGAAATCAATACACAACCGAATCTCACCTGTCTTTTTCCGCACTAGCACTAAATTGGAAATCCAATCAGAAAATCTGATGGGAACTATGATTCCTGCTTTGTACAACCTATTTACCTCCTTCTCAATCAATGGAAGCAACTTAGGATTGATTCTTCTTAGCTTTTGTCTGAAAGGCTTCTGATTAGGCTTAATAGGGATAGTATGCTGGATGATATTAGTGTCATATGTCTTTAAATCTGAGTAATCCCAAGCGAAAGCATCAGCAAATGAAGACAACAAACTCACATATTTGGCTTTTACCTCTGGTGGCAAAGATTTGGATAACTTCACCATTTTGGGGTGTTTAGCTGTCCCAATATTTACATCCTCAACTCCTTTTTGAGTCGGTCGTAAAGTTGGCTTCTTGGCCACATCACCCTGATCGAAGAGCTCTTCTAAAGGTATCAAACCTTTAGGAATAATGTTATATTTCAACTGCAACACCTCCATTTGATTTACTTGAACATCATCAACATTATCATATTCTACATCGATTGAGGTATCTTTGAACTTACCTTTACTTTGCAGAAAATCATTAATCTCATCATCATCTTGGAAAACTTGCCAAAATCTCTGATTATCTGGGACGGTAGGAAGGTGCTTCACATGGATTTCGAACTTATTACTTGAATTCATTGGGATCTTCAAGTTACTTACTGCCTTAGCAAGTGCATCTGCAATTCCATTTTGAATGCGAGGAATACAATTCAAGGTATAATCTGAAAACTGCTTCAAAATATCAAGGACAACATTCCAGTAAGCTCGCATCCAGGGATGTTTCGTTTGATATTCACCCTTTACCTGCTTAATCACCAATTCGGAGTCGCCATAGACTGCAATTCTCTTAGCATTTAGCTTTCTAAGAATATTTAGGCCAGCAATCAGAGCTTCATACTCAGCCTCATTGTTTGAACAATCAAATGCTAATTTGTAAGAACATACCCGTACATTTCTTGGTACCTTATTTGGAGCGGAAAAAGGATTGCGTACCCAAATACCAATCCCAACACCATCATTGCCCACTGCGCCATCGAAATCCATAGTCCATAGACCCTCTTCATCATCCTCTAAGTGCTGAAATTGTGCTAGCTCTGTTTTTTCTGCTTGCTGTCCACTATCTTTAGCTGATTGCTCAACTGTGCTTTCCGGATTTTGCCTTTATTTCTGCAAAACTTCTCTGAAATTCTCAGTAGTCTCCGGAATATCTTCTGATTGAACTAACTGACTATCTACATCATTGAAACTATCGGCAAACAAAACAAAAGATTCTAGATCTGTATGTACATAATTAATCGGATGATTAACCGGTTTCTCCTTGGTTGTAATCATATACTTCATTTTTTGTTCTTGGTACAATTTTCTCATTTGGCCAAACACGGGAATCATCGCATAGGAGAAATCTAACTGTAATGTCCCTTTCAATTTTTCTCCCCAAGATCTGGAAAGCAACATACCAAATCTCGGAGGAATGTCTGCTACAACAACATCCATCAAAACATTCTTTGCAGGAATCTGATCCAAACTAAAAACCAAGTCTAATGAGCCCAACACATCTCACTCTACTAGAATCAAATGAATAAAGATCATGGTACTTCCTGGTAATGTCTAAACCCAACTTCTCCATGATTGCTTTCGGCATAAGATTATGGGAAGCACCGGAATCGAACATGGCACTATGCAATACAAACTCATGCAATTGATGACTAATATAAAAAGGAGGCACTTCGTTGTCTGGAGACTCACCATCTAAAGATGGTCCAAATATCAGTTTCGGTTGATCATCTTCAATATTCAGCATATCAGACATGGGATCGAAATTCAAAATTTTGGAGACTTGACCTTTATAACTGTTGTTCCTCATTAGTTCGGTCAAGGGAATGGATACCTTTAATTTTGAAATCTCATTCTCCAAAATAAAGGCTGAAGTCTTTTCGATCTCTTTGGCTCGAACATATTTCTTCTCAACCTTCTCCCTTGATGTAATTGGTTGATTTGATTTTTTTGTTGATGATGACTTGGTGGCAGCGGGATCAACTATCTCTTTTGCTTTCTTTTGTGCAACAGGTGAATCATTTTTAAGTGCTGAAACTTCCTTTCTCTTCTGAATTGGATTGACTGGTACATCTCTGTTTCTGAGAGAATATTGCTTCTGCTGGGCTGACAATGCATTCATATATCCTCTCTGATACTCATCCGACTCTTCCTCAAGAGCAGCATCATTAGCCAAGATAAAATCCTCATCTCTTTGTACCACTGAACTTTCTGCATACTCATCATCTTCAATGATATAAATGGGCAAATCATCAGGAGTAAAGAAATGATTTTCCTCCCCTACTACATCATCTTCATCATCGGAATCCTGACCAACAAAATTCTGCTGAAGAAGTGTCTTTACTTGCTACTGGACTGCTGGTTCTTGTGATCGTCGTTATCGTTGTTTGATCCTGAATTGTGGCTGCTGCTGACCACGGAAGTTGGGATTTCGAACTTGAGGTTCGAGCTTATCAAGAGTGAACCTTTCAAACATTTTTTCCACTTTGCGAAGTATCTGATCTGTAGATGTAGAAGCTTCTTCCTTTATCACAACTTTCTTCTCAGCTTTCAATCTAGCTCTCTTATCATTCAAATTCACCTCAACACTCACGGCAATCTTCTGCATGTCCTCTAAAGTGGGCAGATCTCTATCTCGTAATGAATAGGCCATCTCCGGATCAAAACCATCCGGGAATTTTAACAAAGCTGATTTCTTAGAAGGCCTCAAGTCATCAGGAATTGCATTATAAACCGCATTGAATCTGATAATATAGTCTTGGATGGACTCACCGGGATTGCACTTGAGCTTGGTATACTCAGAAGTGATTTGAAGTGGATCTTTTTTCATTTCCCACCAATCTAGAAACTATCTCTAAAGCTCTTCCAATGTATTAATACTTTTGGGCTGCAAAGCTCTGAACCACTTGCATACCTCACCTCCAAAAGTTTGCACAAACAATCTCATGGAGACATTCTCTTCATCAATTTCATGGAGGTCCAAAAAGTCTGTCATTCTATCAATATGCTGCTGAGTGGGCACACTTTTAGGAGTACCATCAAACAAAGGAATTTTACTCTAATAATCAGCGGGCATGGGATCCAAGTTTGCTGGCAAAACAAGAGGTGTGAATCTAGCAGCCATTTCTCTTAGCGGATTTATGATCTGTCTTGGAGAAACGGGTGGAGAAGGAGCAGTAGGTGTACGAGGTGTATGTGGTGGAGATGGAGGAGGAACTACTGCTGATTGCTGATCAGAAATGGATGATTGTACGGGAATGGTAGGAATGAAAGAAGGCTCGGCATAAACTTGTGAATCTGATATAACTACTGATGGACCAAGAGTTTCAGAAGCAGACTCTATGAATTCAGGGATATTCGTTGCCACAATAGAGTTCTGAAGATTCAAAATGTAATTATCAATGGATCTATTAGCTTTTTCAACCTCAAGATACTTGATAAACTCAGGATTTATGACGGTAGAACCGATAGCACTTTCAGATTTAGTTTCAAACAACGACAACTCGAACCGATCATCAAACTCAATATCTTCAATGAATTTAAATACAGTAGGGTATGAATGAGATTTAAACAAAGGGATCACGAGACTTTTTCAACGAAGGATTCTTGAAATCGGATTGGGATTCTCATACACTGGAGGCGGATCAGGATCGAGATGTGATCTAGTATGTCTTCTAGAAGCCAGTGTGTTGATCTATTCAAAAATCAAAGGACAAAACGATCTATTCAGCCTATAAAATTCTAGACTCAATCACCCAAAAGTCCAGAACGATATAATATATTGGGGTAATTCACAAGGCAAATGTCACGTTCACAAGCTAAACCAGAGATTGGCTGAAGCAGCGTTTATCTACTTCCGCTAATGCAAGGAAAAAGTGTTTCTAAAGCTACCTGGCATGACTTCAGGCTCTGTCTACAACTTATGAAACAAATAGCATCAACAAGAAAACCATTTTCTTCCCCAGTATGGTCACCACTATGTTAGTTCCCAAATCCACCTTAGGCTGAAATAAGGCAGAAGAAGGACAACACCAAACCACGCTCAGCCTTGTAGCTAGCCCTACGAGGACAGGAGAAGGCTCTCTCCAGGTCAATCTCAATGAAAATATTCAAAGGGGCTTGAGATGACTTAAACAACAACTGATCTTAGGGGTTTTTGTTGGAAAAAGGGAAAAACAATTTTGGGCTTGGCGATGAGGCCAAATTCTTGCAGAGTTCAAGTTGGGGCGAGGTAGGCAACGACTTTGATGTCTTAGATTCAATGGATGGATAGAAAAGACTGCTGAGGAGATGAAGAGGGCAAGAGAGTGCAAGTATCCTCTTCAAACTGACGAAAAACATGTAAAACTAAACAAAAGTTTAAGGCAGAGCACCAGCAAATCAATGAATTCTACCTCAAATACTCATTTGTTTAATTCAGAAGCATAGAGAAGGGAAATGGAATACATATAACATTAATGAAACTTACAATAACATGAGAAGAAAATCATCAAAACTAAAAAGCCACAAGGATCCCAACAAGTGCTGCAAAACTCTGGTCTTTCCTTTGCCAAAATCTGAAAATGAATGTACAATGAGGTGCCAAACTTTTCCCAAGTATCCAACCCTGAAAATGTCTCAGAAAATACAATATATAGACCATCCTAACCCCTTCCCATGCCTCTATGGGTTGAGCTCATACTTCTAGGAGCTTTTTCAACCAATTCTAAACATGGAGCTAAAATCTAGGCAGCCAAACAACTTGCCTCTATATGCTAGGAAATTGATCCATTCACTTAATTTTCACTTTTTAGTGAATGAATCCTCTAGAACAAGTAAAAACATGCCAAATTTACATAATGGTTACCAAATTACATCAAGATAGATCAATCATCACATGAAAAAGTAAAACTAGTCAAAACTGGGTGAATTTCTGAGCTGAAAAGTGAAATTTGGGCAAAATTCCTCTATGCGTCACGCCCAAATTCTTTATGCGTCGCGCCACTTTGAGCCTATTTTTGGGGCACTTAAAGAAGTCAAAATTGAGCTCATGATATCTCGTTGGAAAGCCCTGGATGTCTGCTATCCAACCCAAGTGGAATGTTTCAATTTGGATGTCATTTTCCCCTCCAAAACTGCAATCTCCCAGGACTAGTTCCTGCTGGTGCAAAAAGTGGCAGAAAGGCCTTTTTTGGAGTGTTTTTGGCCCTTCAGGCAGCCCAGAATTTGATGAAATTCTTCAGAAATTCTTGAACATACATAATATATCATGAAAAACCAAAAAATTCAAATTTTTCCTCCAGAATATGTCCCAATCATAAGCGTGTGTCGGGTGGTGCGACACGTTGGGCGAAAAAACCTGTTTTGCAACCAAAATTTTCAAAATGACAAAATATTCTCCAAATTTGCTGAAATTTGGAGTGAAGGTCTCCCATCATGTCTCATGCTCAGCCAAGGAAGCTTCGGCCAATATTCGGAGTGGATCCGGCCTTTTCCGACGTTTCAGTGCTCTCCTCAACCTCGCCTTCAAGATCTTCATTTTCCCTCTGCAAACATGTGTGCGGGCCTAGTAGTGGCTTTTCATATGTCTGAGCATGTCTTTGTCCCTATTGGCCTTCGCCAAGAGCTTCTCCAGATGAATGTTGACGTGCGTAAGGTAAGTCTCTCGCTCAACTGGTGTCATGTCACCTAGTCTCTTTCGAGCCAATTCACGGTCTTCACGGATTTGCCGCAACTCTACGAGTGTCTGCTGATCCTCCAGTTGTTTATTCCACTGCTCCAAATAATTTATAACCCACTGAGCTCTCTGCAATTTCTCGGTCAGTGTGCCGATCTCAGCTTTCTGCTCCTGGATTATCTCTTTTAGCTTTGAGCTGGGAGAGCTCGCATCAACATCGATGAGTATAAAATCAGTGTCTTGGCCTCTTGAAGGGCCCTCATCATGCATAGGCCTCTTGCCTCTGTCCTGAACCTGTACCTGTGCAGATGTCGAAGGCGAGACCCCTTCCATGCCATGTGGGGATAGTACTCGCGCTACTGATGAAGATAACGAGACCCCTTCCACCCCTGGTGGAGATAGTACTCGTCGTGCCACTGTAAATAAGGCTATGTGGCCTCTCTGATATGTCACACACACTGGAGCACTGATAGGCTTAGTCTCAGGAACCTCAAACTGATGTGAAGGCTCTGCCTCATCATGAACAATCTCGGGAGGAGGCTGGGGGGCTGCAAAGAAGTCACGATAAATGAACTCATCCCATGTGATGCCCTGCAAACCAAGCTGATGTACCACAATGATTTTGATGAGCGCATAATGATAGATGTTGTTATGCTACTGCTCTGGAGTCTTCTTCTGCACTAGGGTAGTCATACGCTCTATGTTTCGGCACATGAAGTATGGAACATTCATCATTCACACTCTCTTGAAATGCATCAAAAGTCTGATATGATATGCATAAAGGCGCGAGAATCTACCCTCGCAGCTGAAGTATCTAATGATGAGTTTCATTAATGGCGCATAGGACTCCTTCAGAAACCGAAACGGGAATACTCTGCTCAACCGCCTCAAATATCTAGGCCTGATGTAAGGTTCATAATATGCTCTATCCAGCTGTTGTCTCTTATTCCACTCCTCACCAATGTTCGGTATCTCGGTCGCCTCAGAAATGGTCTCTGGTGTCAAAATGAAGTTCACTCCAGCAAGGGTTACATGACCATCACGCAAATGTAGGACAAATAAGCGAACCAACTCCGGATGGTGCTGAATCTGAGATATCATTTCACAATACCGAAAACATGAATGTTGTTGAAAGCATGTCATTGCAAGCGGGCAGGCCTGCAATTGAGCCAAAGAAGTGGGCTCCTCCCTGACGTGCCTGCCACTCTTATGAGACCTCCTCGGTACATTTAGCTCTGTGGTTGAATCACTGTCCTGCTCATATCCCTGCTCATATGATGAATTTGTCTCTGACATGGTGCTGAAAACAAGGTGTTTGACAAATAGGTGATGATAAATATATGGTGAAAACAAGAGTTTGTTTCTTCTTTAATGCCAAATGTGCCACATATGTAATAGGGTGTTGTGAAGAAATGTCACAAGGAAAACAATAGACTGTCAAACGAATTTAAGTGTGAGGACAGTCACTGTTTGAGGGACTTAGGGATTTGGACAATTTACAAGTGATATAGGAAAAAGTGATCGTGATGAGGGTAGTTTTTAGGGATAGGAGTGCAATGACAAAGTATACTTGTGTTAAAGTGAAATCAAGGATATTGAAACAGTCCTTGAATCTTTGGTAATCAGGATTTTATCAATAATATGAAGTGGTGGCAAGTGATAGGGTTTGGGGGTTTAACACATGGGCATAAAAGGGAATAAGGGATATGGGACAGCAGATATAGGAGAAAGGATCATGATACAATAGTGTGATAGTACTAGCAGTGATAACAATGATGACAATAACAAGGGCACAAATGAAAATAGAAAGATATTTTAAGCACCATAATTGAAGTTTCAATCACCTCTTTGCAAACCCTTGGGAGCAGATTGCAATATGGGTATAGGGTTTATTCTTGCACCAATTAAACTCTTTGAACACCTCCTTCAAATGACACCCAACAGGAATTAAACTTAGATAGCAAGTACACACAACTTACTTGGAGGCAACAAGTTTGAAATCGTTTGAATTTGGAGCAACAATGACGATTTTTAAGCCTGTCGAGCCTGTGCGCCGCACGCAAGCCCAATGCGCCGCACTCAGTGGGTGCGTCGCACCCTTAGAAATTTTCACTCTGTCTTCCGGCTCTATGCGCCGCGCTCCATGGATGTGCCGCAGCCTATCCCAATGCGCCACACTGTCTTCAACGCACACAGTTGGCCTTCTAAAACGCAGTTTCGCTCTTCAACTTCAAACTTGACTTTCTCTTGGAGGTTTTCTCAATAACTCTTGTTGCAAATGAATTAATAGTCTTGGGAAATATCTCATATAGACATGTTTTTAATCTTTTCTTCTTCAAAACCCATTTTGTAATGTTTTTTGACTTTGGCATTTTTTCATTAAATACAACTTTGTCTTTTGTTTCCTCACTGACTTTCTAGACTTGAAATGATGAAATTGGTTGATTTTTGCAGGGATGTTGGCGTTGAACCTTGGCAAAGGAAAACCAGAGTCTGCTTTGAAGTCTTCATGGTGGAAAAGTACATGATTATTACAAAAAAAAATTTGACAATTTCTTCTTCAAAACAGAGTTTTGAAGAAGAAACGTCCTCGAGCATATTCGATGATGAAAATCTTGAAATGAAAACTTGTTGAAAACCTCCTCATGGCCTGCGGGCATTATTTAACATTTCGAAAGACCAAACCCTATACCTAGAAACTAAAATGACTCTTTTGACCAAAATAACCATTTATGACTGTAAATGACATGAACTGAACTTTGATGAATTTTGGGAATTTTGACCAACCCAGCAGGTACAAGCATGAGGGAAAATGAAAGAAAAAAACCCTTTCGTCAGACAATGGCATGCCCCTAATGAAATGCAGTTGAATGAGCGGAATGAGACACCTAGACAATGAAATGCAATAAGAGAAATGATCTCTGACGGAGGGATGTAAAGACAGACTCTAACAGGGGTGATTAACTAAAAGAAATATTTGGTTCAGCTCAATCTATGTTCAGGTGGTAAGTGGAAGTCCCTGATTTGGTTGGTTTTTTCATATGATTGATAATATATCTATTCCATTGTAATTCATGAGTAATTATAATTTTTTATTATGTGGCTTTAATGGTTGTTCTATCATTGTTCATTACATGGTTTTATGTTGGTTATAAGCATGGTTTTATAACAAATTCAAGTTATGGATCTTATCATGTATTCATTTCTAAATGAATGGTTATTGAATGCATGACCTAATAGATGTTATTGCAGCTATTGTGAGAGGGAATTGGACCTTTTCTTTGTTTCTTATATAATTTTAAAATCTCTATGTTCATATATGCATTCATGACCTATAGATTTCATGTTTACTATGTGTTTTATGGAATGATTATCATGGTTAGGCCTTGTTAGGTCATTTCCTTGATTAAGTTTTGTGTTAGAGGCTTTGTCCTTGTGTCCTTTATCATTCTAGATTTTGTTTTCATGTTCTAAGAAATAACCTAAAGTCTAGCCTTGAAAAGGTGGCACAAATTTTATGGTCTTAATCACAGATATTCCTGAAAAATACTGTAGTTGCACCGTTGTAGTGGTTATGCATGCGGTTGGAGGCTTTCAGTCACATGGATGTAGGCTTGTGCATGCAACTCGCAATTCATATTAGTGAAAATGTAAATTAACTCAAGGGTTGGAAATATGGAAGGGTGGTTTAGCCCTTAGGGTTCCTCTAGCACCCGAGGAAGGCCAGTTAAGTCATGTTTTGTCGACTCCATTTCCTTAATATTATCTAGGAGGTTTAATCATGTCATAATAGCCATCAGCTCATGTTTATCCAAGTAGGTTGGTGAAAGTGGGTAGGTATGGGAGGTGGTGTTACAAAAATTGGGCATTTAGGGCTCTAAATCTTCCAAGGTGGACAAATTTGTTGAAAATTATCTTTCAGGATATACCTATCTATCAATTATTAGTCTTACTTGTTTCAAAATAGATATATTCAGAAATTGTGGCCATATTATATAAATTCATGTGCAAAGGCATTGGCCCTAGGAAGAAATGGGCTTTTGTTTGATGGGATAAGCTCTTTTTACCCAAGGACTATGGTAGACTAGGACTTCATGACCCAGAGACTCTCAATTATGTAATGGGAACCAAACTATGGTGGAGACGGGTCCAAGGAGGCTCTTAACTCTAGAAGAGACTTTGGGACACAGAATATGCATAGGATCATGCTTAGCTGGAAAAATATTAGATTAGAGAACCTCCCAGTAGGATCAACACTTTGGAATTTGGCTAAGATGAATAGCAACATTTTTAAATATCACTTTTTATGGGAGATTTAGGATGGGGCCACGGTTTGGTTTTGGGAAGATACTTGGCAACAACTCCGAAAAATGGAAGGGAACAAAGAATTAAATACATTAAAAGACTTCTAACACAATTAGAGTGCTCGGGTGGTGGAATATTATTGGAAAAACCCAACTCCAAAAGATGAATGGTGGAACTGCAAGTCATAGATAGGTTGGCAAGTAGTAGAAGAAATACATAATTAAGCTACCTATGAACACCTATTGGAGGACCATTGTATCCCAATACAAGGAGGGGAATATTTCTTAAGATGGGGTTACAGGCCTAAGGGTATTTTCATGATGAAAGAATTACATTGATTGGAAATTTTCTTTGATAACCTTCTGCAAGATCCTTTATAGCACAAAATACAAGCTTCTAATTTATGGTCGAAGGTAGCACACTTCCTCTGGCTAGTGGGGAGAAAACGAATTGTTACTTGGGGCCACCTTAAGCATAAAGGATATATTAGACCATCATGATGCTTGGTATGTCATACCCAAGAACAATCATTGGAACATTTGGTGAATTATTGCTTGGAGGCAGAAGCCCAAGATGTGTAAAACCCACATTTAGACCAAATGGGAAGTTTGCGGACCAGTCTGATTGACATAATGGAACAATGGAGAGTACAACTTTTCAAAAACACCATATTCAATCATGTATAGGTTTTGGTTTTAGGATTTCACCTTTGGAATATGTGGAAGGGTCGCAACAAGATCATCTTCAAGGATTAAAGAAACTTTTCACAAGTGATTAGGAGTGTTATACAATAAAACATCTGAGAGTCAATCTCGGCTGAAAGTTGGTCAGAAGATGACTGGAAGGTAGATAGGGAGGAAGGATAAATCCTCACTTGCCTAGGATTTTCTCCTTCAATGGTCAATGTGCCAATCCATCAAGACCCTAGAAGTAAATGTGAATCCCCTTCAATTTTTTTTCCTCCTCCGAAAGGTTTCGTGAAAATAAATTTCGACGAAGCTTTAAAATGGAACCTTTGACCTGCAAGGTATGTCAGGATCTTTAGGGACATGCAAGGTAGGCCAATTGTTCTATATGCTAGCTATTGTGATTGAACTTCTAATAATCTTGCAGAGTTCATGGTCCTAGAAAAAGTTATGTCTCTAGCAATGATTCTGGAACTCACAAAGGTTCAGATCTTAGGGGATTCCTCTATGGTGGTGTAGGTGGCCCAAAAAATATTGGCCATATACAAAATATTTTGATTTCCACCTTAATTTTGCATCAGACTTTATATAGAGAGATAAAGTAATTGAAAGTAAAAAACAAAAATACTTTTTAATATGAGGGTGATATGTAATTCCTTCGCTACTCCTTAATGTGAAGTTGACAAATGGCCTGTAAAAATGATAGTATTGATACTACATGATGTGTAATTCATTCTACATTAAGTTCACATATATCATTTATAACAAAAATATATTTTACTATAAATTATAAATAACATAATTTTATATCGAATCTATAGAGAGAAAGATAAAATTATTTAACTTAAAAAAAATCTTATTTAATTTATTCCATTCCTAATAAACAAAAAAAAGTTTAATAAGTTCTTTTAATTCAAAATATGATAGAGATTTGTAATTCCTTTAATGTTTAAATATCGTGTTGACATCTAACATTTTAAAAAGTATTAATGACAAAAATGATTGAATGTCTATATATAGAGAGAAAGAGAGATATCTAATATTTTAAAAAATATTAGTAAAAAAAATAATTCTATATGTTATACAAAGAGAAAATTAAAAATTTCTTATAGTTAAAATATTTTATTAGTGTGTTATTAAGAAAACATATATGCATTTTAGATCTACTAAGATCCTAGAAAAATCCAATCTCCTAAGGTGTAAACCTTTCCTTTAGTTTTATGCTCAAAAAGATATTTGCATAGTGAGAAATTTAATCTCTCCACCATTAATAAATTTAAAATTTAAAATTAAAATAAATATATATTAAATTACGTTACCTTTAAAACTCAATTTTATATTTAATAAAAAAATCTCTTTAAATATTTAATAATTTTTAAAACATTTAAAAAAAATTACGTATAATATTAAATATAACATATTTATAAATTAGATATAATATATTTAACACAATATATATTAATTTAGATGAATTAAATATTAGAACCACTATCGATCATAAATCTCCACCCAAACTTGCTAAAGGAACGGTCGTTTTTTTTTAAAATATTCTCTACATGATCTAGCCACCTATTGATGCAATATTAATATGCCTATGCCTATTATACATTTTATTGAAAAACAAACTTTTAATTTTTTAACAATATTCTCGGTAATATAAATTCAAGCCTATGCCTATTATCCATTTTATTGAAAAAAAAACTTTTAATTTTTTAACAATATTCTCGGTAATATAAATTCAATAGATTTTAATAAATTAGGTTATAAAAGTTGTATTATATATATATATATATATATATATATATATATATATATATATATATATATATATATATATATATGTGTTTGTCACTTTTATTAATTACAAGGATTAGTGCTTTGTGTAACTAGCTTGCTCACAGGGAAACCAATTTAGTAGCATAAATTAAGTAACTTGACAATATAGATATTTTTTTTAATGAGTTTAGCATATAAGAAGTAAGTATAGTTAAAATTGGCAAGGAGCTCAAGATGACTATAATTATTAAAGCTATGTTATGAAGAGTTATACAAACAGAAAAAGAGACTACCCATTTTCAATTATACAAAAAAAAATCACCAGTATTTTAGCAAATCTAGAAGTTTTCAG
Source organism: Pinus albicaulis (assembly GCA_034641835.2). Lineage (NCBI taxonomy): Eukaryota > Viridiplantae > Streptophyta > Pinopsida > Pinales > Pinaceae > Pinus > Pinus albicaulis. The sequence continues at coordinate 601,146,375 of CM076574.1, forward strand.
CGCATAGTAATTTGGAGGTTCCTCACGTTGTGCAATGAACCACAAGTTGTAGAGAGCCATGAGCCACGAGCCAACGCCACCTACCAACCAGAGTGCTTGAACTAGCCACCAATTTCCATTGCCTGGAGGTACCACCCATGAGCCACATATAGATGCTCCTCCAACAGACCCTCGACCCATGAACTGTAGTTTGCATGAGACCGCCACCTCCCATACCCCACAACCACCATGACATCCATAGCTAGTAGAGAGCGAAATAGATTCCAATTGGAAGGAACAAGCCATATAGTGGTCCATAGGAAAGGTGGTTGTGGTTGCATGCACCCTGATGATAGACCATTGGCCATTATAATCCACGAACCTTCGATTCTTGCGACACCCACAACTATTAAAATGGAGCCTAGTGTTGAGCTATAAGAGAGTAGTCATTGAAGACCTGCAAGAGAGAAATTTCAAGCATAATGCTTGATTAGAGAAGCCTATAGATGGAAATAAAGAAGAGAACCCTTCGTGAGAATTGAACCATTAATATAATCCATATAGTCCAAATAAATCCCCAGAGCCACCATGCAAATGTCGCAGACTGGAGAGTTCCAATCTAAAGATGAATGGAGACACATACTCGCCACCTCTGAGAAAACCAATAAAGACCAAGGGTTGGGACGGTCAGAGAATATGTGACCATTATAAAGAATGCAGGCATTGTGGCTTTGAAAAATCAGAATTGACAATGTAGAGATAATTGTAGAGCGTCTCACAAGGATCAGAGGAGTACGTAAAGAGGGGTACCAATAGGCCATTATGCCACCTCCTACCATGATTGAGGTAAGCCTATCCAAGCAATAAGTAAGAGAAATCATTACCGATTGAGTTGGGTAAGGGACATTGTACGACCACGAGGGGCTCATAAATGATTCCATTACATGAAAATTTAACTGAGTGTGGTTGTATGCAATAAGGAATGAGTGTTAGGCTAGGGGGATGCATGATCTAGATGTCCAATTCATAGCGATGACATTCAACACGATACTTCACCTGCCATGGAAGAGTAGTTTTGTATACTTCACAAATTTTTATTTTTATTTTTTAATGATATTTATAACTAATATAAATTCAATAATTAAATTATTTTTTTATATTTATTGACATAGAATTATAGTATAAAATTTGTATTTGTGTATATTCATTCATGCAAAATTCAATGTGACGAAACTTAATTTTGAAATTTTCAATTCATATTGGTATATTTTTAATTACTAATATTTATACCATTTGTATTGAATTTTAGTTTTCATCAGTCATGGAGAGTATTTTTGTATATTTAATGAAAATGATTTTTTTAATAATATTTATGAGTAATATAAATTCAATAAATTTTAATATAGTGTTTTTTTAATATTTATTGATATAAAATTATGTTATAAAAATTGTATTTTTTTATATTTAATAATGCAAAATTCAATATGACAAAACTTAATTTTAAAATTTTCAATTCATATTGGTGTATTTTAAATTACTAATATTTATATATTTTATATTAAATTTATTTTTTATTTTTATTTTTATTTTTATTTATCAATATTATTTTACAAACTTTTATAACAAATTAAAAAATCATATATTATCTAACCATTTTAAATGAAATATAAACATTTAAATTATTCTATTATATATTAAAAATTAATATTTGAACACTATACAACAGAGATATATTTGGGAAAATCATTCAAACATAATATATTTATTCCATCCTAAACATGTTTTTTTTTTTTAACAAAAACGGTTAGAAGTTTATATTAATGCTGGCTCATAGCCTCAAATCTGATTACAATTTCAGATGTACAGGTCTACTGGCGCCCTGGCCAGGCCAACACCTCATTTTCTTTGCTTCCCCATGTGTTCATACAATCAATTTTTCGGTTCACCGCTTCTATTTTTCCTCCCTTAAACAAACAGACAAACTGATTCAATATGAGCCTGTAATACATAGGACAGACAGTTAAGGAATGGGGTCTCGGCTTTCATTTCCCTTGCTGTTGATGACTCCTGGAGGAAGGTTGAATGCTTTATTTGCCTCCGTATCAGCTTCTCTGTTATTGTCTCGCATAACATGATAGAAACTTAATCTCTGAAAAGCCTTTGACAGAGTTCTAATACGTCTGATCAGTCTTGACAGTCTTGTATCTGAGGGTGAGGAATTGTCAACCATAATTTTAATTATAGACTGAGAGTCTCCAAACACGGAGGCTACAGTAATGCCAAGCGCTTTTAACTGTTTGAGCCCCTGGAGCAGCGCCAGAGCCTCGGCCTGGATGCTGGTGGTGAACCCCACACCCCAGGCGTAGCAGAGAACCATGGTGCCGACAGCATTTTTTATCACACCCCCCGCTCCAGATCTACCCGGGTTCCCTTTTGCAGCACCGTCAAAGAAAAGATGGTAGTGCGCCTTCGATAGACAGAATGACTTGAGATCGGGCGCGGAAAGTCTGAGCTGCCACTCCTGCAGGGGTTTAAGCGTTCTGTCTGCAACAATGAGATGGAGATCCAGATGATCTCGCCATACAGCTTCGTTATCCCTCAATTCCGCCCCCTCGAGCTGATTCCCAATGCATTCTTTGAGCAGGGCTTTGATTTTAACCCAAATAATCTTATGTGCGTTCCTCTGTTCTCGAAAAATCCTCCGATTCCTCTCCAACCAGATTTGCCAGCAGAGCAACTTGGGGAGGATGTTCCAGGCTCGCTTGAGGTGCGTATTCTTAGAAGTTCCTCCAGGGTATAGGTGCCACCAGAGGGAGAACAGCTCCGGAATATTATTAGGGAGTTCAACGTACTGTATCCACGGGCCTAAAGCTTCAGTCCATAGGTCCTTGGAAAATCTACAGTGAAGGATCAAATGAGCAGCAGTCTCATCGCTTTCTTCACACATCGAACACCGAGAAGGACCAGCAAAGCCCCTTTTTCTCAGCCTGTCCGAAGTTAAGATCCTCTGATGGCATGATATCCAACAGAAGTGATCGATTTTGGGCAGAGTTGGGTTGAACCAGATTCCTCTCCAAGAAGATGGATCTGGAGGAACGTGAGGAATAGATATGATCTGTTTATAGCCCTTTGAGACAGAGTACTGCCCAGGGGTCGAACCCCAACCTCTAACATCCCTTTTCCTGCTTCTCAGTGGAGCCTTGCCATTAAGATTATCTAAGAAGGAATCCAGTTCATTGATCAGATTCTGAGGCACATCGAAGTTAATACAACTGTGCCAAACTCCATTATCCCAGATGGAAATATCCCACAGAGAGTAATAACCAGCTCTCTGCATCCAATCCTTCAACAAGTGGAGAGATCGGTCCTCCTCCAAGGGGTCACATCCCATTATCCGATCCTCCCAGATTCGAATATGCTTGCCATTGCCTGGTATCCAATGAGCGTTTTGTCTGATGAGAGGGGAGGATTTTGCACATAGCTTATGTATAACCGAGTTTGAGATGGCTATGGGCTGATCCAGACACCTTGTTCTCTTGCCACGGAAGTACTTCTTCCAGAGGGCTAGCTGCGCCCACCCCAGATTAGGGGCTATTAATCTCCATAGCATCTTTGCACCTAAAGCCACATTCTGATAGCTAAGACTCTTCAAATTTAGGCCTCCCTCCTCTTTGGGCAAGGCAATTGTGGCCCAGCTTAATAATGGAATTTTTTTTGCATTATCCTTCCCTCCTTTCCAGAAAAATTTTCTGGTCAAATCCTCCATTTTCTTTATTATTCCAGCTGGGGGCAATAGAACAGCAAATTGGTAAATGGGGAGACTATTCAATACAGCCTTGATGAGCACCATCTTCCCGGCCAGATTCAGCCAATTAAAACCCCATGCACGTATCTTAGCTTCAAATTTATCCAACAGGGGCAACCAATCTCTATTTGTAGCACTTTTATGGAAAATAGGGAGGCCTAGATATTTGAATGTAGTCCAGGAAGAGGAAGCCACGAAGCCAAAGCAGCTGGAGATGGCATGTAATATGGCAGCAGGGGTGTTCCAACAATAGATGTGACACTTACCTTTGTTGAGACTACTTCCAGAATTATAGCAATATTTATCAATAACCTCTTTGAATCTTCTGGCTGAGATCAATGAGGCAGCTCCCAGCAGAAGGGAATCATCTGCGAACAACGCATGGTTAATATTCTGAACTCCTTTGGCAATGTTCAGACCTAACAGCTCTTGATCCTGAAGTTTTTTGTTCAATAGAAAACTAAGAGCCGAGGCTTGGAGCACAAAGAGGAGAGGGGATAATGGACACCCCTGTCTCAAACCTCGAGAAGCTTTGAAGAACTCCGTGGCTCTGCCATTCACCAGAGGGGCGATCCAAGGCTCGCAGATACAGGCCTTGATCCAATTTATGAATTTGGAACCAAATCCAAATGTTTCCAGCACTTTCAGCAAAAATTTATGTCTTACTCTGTCGAAAGCATTTTCCAGGTCTAGCTTGACTGCCATACCTTGCTCTTTGCGAGCCACACTGGATTGGATTGCCTCTTGGACCAAAATGAAGTTATCCACTATGTGTCTTCCATGAATAAAGCCTCCTTGATTCTCAGGAATGATCCCAGGGAGGATGGTTTTAAGTCTCTTGGCTATTACTTTTGTGATCAGCTTATAGCCTATATTGCAGAGTGATATGGGGCGAAATCTGTTGAAGGAGTTGGCGCCTTTTTCCTTGGGGATGAGGGCCAAGAAGGCAGAATTAGTGCTCCCCCCAATTTTCTGGCTCCCTTGGGATTTCCGGATCATTCTACACAAGTCCTTCTCCACTATGGGCCAGCAGAATTGCAAGAAACCTACTGTAAACCCATCTGGTCCCGGAGCCTTGTCCGGTTCCATGGCAAAGAGAGCTTTTTTAATTTCATTGTTGTCTATATCGGATTCCAGGAAATAATTCTGACTGTCTGCTATCAAAGAGGGGACTTCATTAACCAGATTCGGATCCAATTCCAAGGCCTCATCTTCAGTATATAGGTTTTTGAAATGAGAAAAGGCTGCCTTTTTTATATTTTGAAAGTCTCTATAAGTAATGGTCTCAACTGAAATTTCTGAGATAGAGTTCCGACAGTTGCGAGCCTGGGCTTGCTTATGGAAGAATGAGGTATTTCTGTCTCCCCCCTTGAGCCATAGGCTGCGAGACTTCAACCTCCAGTAATTTTCCTCCGCCAGACTAGCCTTAAGAAACAGATTCTGCAGTGAAGCCTCCTCATCAAGAGTGTCTTTGGTGATCTCCACATTTTCCGAGGCCAATTGATGTTTCTCCAACCGTTCCTGAATCATTTTTCTTTCCTCTGCCGGATTGGGTAAAGACCTGACCCAGTCTTTTAAAGCGGCCTTTGTTCTCCTTAGTTTCTCCTCCCATACATAATAAGGGGAACCTTTGACCGGGATATTCCAGATTTCTTTTATCAGAGGTAAGAACGACTGCTCCTTAACCCAGTGAGAGCAGAATTTAAAGGGAATGGGTCCTTGATTCGTATGTTCTACTAAGTCAAGTTTAATAGGGCGATGATCAGAAGTACAACAAGACAAAATGTGCATTCGAGACTCTAAACCATGAAGGAAAAAGGAGCTATTGACAAGAAATCTGTCTAACCTTGCTGCTATGTGGCCCGGACCAATTCTTTTGTTCGTCCAAGTGAACTTTCCGCTCCGAGGCTTAACATCGATCAGATCCCAATCATGGATCAGCTCATCTACCCATTCCCGCGCTGGGTCTCTAACAATGCAGCCCCCACGTTTTTCTGATGAAGACAAGGTAAGGTTGAGATCGCTTGCTATTATAGTGTTTTCCAGAACTTCGGAATCTGCCAGCCTTTTGATAGATTCCCAGCAAATTTTTTTCTCCCCTACATTGACAGGAGAATAGACATTTAATAAAGAAATGATCAACTCAGTTTCAACATTACGGAGTTTTGTAAACAACCAATGGATGCTGTTCGCTTCTTTGATCTTTATAAACTTATTAGCATCCCAAATCGTGCCTAGACAGCCTGAGGCACCTCGAGCAGAAACAGCTTGTCCATCACTATTCTTCCACAATTTCTTCCCAATCTGGAGGAAGGAAGAGTCCTCCATCTTAGTCTCCTGGATGAGGATTATATCTGGGGTTTCGATTCGTTTCAGGCTTCTCAAGGCATCTTCTTTATTTCTGCTCCCCAGCCCCCTACAGTTCCAGGAGACGAACTTCATTACTTACCTTTAGGGGGATGAGCTCCTCGCGAGCTCTGAGACTGGTTTCTATTCTTCTTCGGTGTGTTTGCCAGGAGCTTCTTGAGAGTAGGTTGACTTCCCTGAAGTTTGTCCTTGTAGGTCTCTTGCTCTCTTTTTTCCCGATCAGTTTTCCGGCCTCTTAAAGACCTTCTTGCAGAAGTTTGTGTAATCTCTATTTCGCCTTCTTCTTCTGATTCTTCCGAATCATTCCCTTACGCTGGCTCTTCAATGAGGACCTCTTTTGATCTATTGTCAAAGCTATCCACTTGCATTGGTCCGGAGGGGGTCTCTGTGGGGATTGAATCCTCCTTTGACTTTTCCGATTCTTGGGTTCCTTCTATGGCTGTGCTTAACTGCACGAACTTGTTGCCTTGTTCTTCCATTGATGGAGTCTGCTTTTTAGGGGCTGCCTGGGAGCCATTTCCATTAGTATTTCCGGGGCGAGAAGCTCTGTGGGCGTTTTTAGATCTTTTAACCTGTGACCACCCCTCCTCCTTACCCTTCTCTGCTTCACTGTTTTTTGGGCAACTTCGGGAAAAGTGACCATAAACCTGACATTTCCGACACTTGAATGGAAGCTTCTCATAATCCAGCTTTTGCAAATGAGACCAGCTTCCAACCTTGATCTTTATCGCTTCGGGCAATCCAATCTCCAAGTCGACTTCGACACAGATTCTCGCACAGTCAAATTGATCCTTGATACTTGCGCGATCAATGTACTTGCCTAGGATATTCCCAATATGGCTTAGGGATTCCCCATTCCAGCAATGGATAGGTAGATTTGGCAGCCTGACCCAAACGGGCACCGCCGTGGGCACATCGACTGCAGGATCAAAATCAGGGGTCCACTTGTTCAGGTAAAGCCCCTGAGGGCCCATGAAGTAAGGGCCGTTGCGAAAGATCAGATCCTTATCTTCTTTGTCTAAGAACTCGAACAAGAAGAAGCCCTTACCCAGGAAGTACGAGGTAACTCTCCCTTTGATCAGCGGAGCCCAATTTCGAGTGACCCAGCTTTCCGTAGATTTGGGGGAGGGCCACAGGCCCGTAAACTGACCGACTAAGGCTCTCTCCGCCAAGGAAAGGGCGACCTTGATCGGACCTTCAGGGGGGAGAGATATCTCCGAGATGTCCTCCATTCTCTTCACGAACTTTGCAGTTTCCGAACATTTTTTCTTCGGCAGGGATTCGAGAAGCTTGAGAAAGGCAGCAGCATCCGCAGGGGGCGGCGGAGGAGGCTCCATAGCCGCCAAACCACAAGGCTCGCAAAATCAACCCCACCCCTCAGAACAACATTGATCAAGCCGCCAATGAAGCAGCGCCCAGAGCCAGATAGACAACTCGGAGCAGAGCAGCAACACAACCTAGTCCAAAACACTGAGACGTTCCAAAACCCGGCCTCTCCAGCAAACCGGGCCCACCGAGGGAGGCAGCAGCCCACAAAGCGATTGGGGGACAACAGGAAACAGGCCAGGCAACGCCAGAGGCCTCAGAAGCCGAGCGGCGGCCTAGGTCAGAGCAGTCCGCAATCACTAATGCTGAAATTTGTTCAGTTTATGTTCATTTGTCACATTGTCCGTCCTAGTTTATGACAAGAGAAACATGTGCTATTTTTCATAGGAGGAAAGAACCTCCTTTGACATCTTCCCATTCCATCCTAAACATGTTGGTCACCTTTAACATGTATATTCATTTCATCAATAAACATGTATCTTTATTCAATATTTCATTTAGTAAATATTATCTTACTTTCAATTACAATTTACAAATGTTTATAATAGATATCATAAGATTTATGAATGTTTATTTTCACTTAGAATTTACAAATGTTTATAATAGATATCATAAGATTTATGAATGTTTATTTTCACTTAGAATTTACAAATGTTTATAATAGATATCATATTATATTATCATTTTTATATATTTAAGTTTAAAATTATTTATATTTGAAAATTTTAATTAATTATATTTAAGTATATAGTATTTATATTTTAAACATAATTTTATAGTTTTGAAATATATATCACTGTAACTACTTTAAAGTTTTTAAAATTATAGAATCATAAATTCCCTTCAAGAGCGTTGTCACCATTATTACGTTTATTAAAAATCATTGTCATCATTTCTAATCGATAATACTTTCCTTCGTATTAATAAAATTATATTTATATTACTATATATAACATTCAACCGTGTGGTTACAATATCTTTTATCCTATAAACTTTGAAGTTCATTTACCCTACTTGCGCATCCACATAAAACCCTCCTCTCTCTCCGAGCCGGAGGAATTGCCCGGACGGTCAAAATTGGCCGGATTTCGGGCCAAAAAAATTTAAAAAATCTTGCAGAAACAGTGTTTGAATCCTGATTTTGACATTGGAAATGGATTCAGCACCATCAAAAACCTGTAGGTCACCGAAAATATTAAACTTTGATAGTTATAACATGGATTTAGAAAAATTCCTGCCGGATTTTCTGAAAATCTTATCAGAATTTTCATGATTTTCAGGGTGATTCCTCTGGCTAGTTAGACTACGGCTTAATCAACAGTCGCCCACATTTATTTTTATGAATTTCTCCCTATTCTCGTTATCGGTGTGTTGCGTTTAGTTTAATATTTTTTATATTTTTATATATTTCTCCCATTTCTCTTTATAATTGGATTGGGTTTATTTTTATAATTTTTTTTAAAATTAATTATTTTCATTATATTTAGTTTTGTATTTTTCTTAAATTTTATTATATTAAAATTATAATAATTAGTATTAATAATTATTCAAATAAATATTTTAAATATTATATAAATATAAAAAAAAATGTAATATCATAAATAATGAATATCAAAATGATTTTCATATAAATTTACTTATATATATATATATATATATATATATATTACGGATAATGTGAGTCAATTAAAATTTTATATATATATATATATATATATATATATATATATATATAAAATTTTAATTGACTCACATTATCTGTAACATATATATATATATATATATATATACAATTTTATATTGTTCAAGTTAATTTTCTAATGGGTTAAAAGGGTTCTTATTACCAAGACAACCTTTATTAGTCCTTGTCATATGCATGACGACATTTCATATTATTAGTCTCTCAAAAATATATATATATATATATATATATATATAAAATTTTAATTGACTCACATTATCTGTAATATATATATATATATATAGTTCAAGTTAATTTTCTAATGGGTTAAAAGGGTTCTTATTACCAAGACAACCTTTATTAGTCCTTGTCATATGCATGACGACATTTGACATTATTAGTCTCTCAAATAACAAAACTTAAACTAAGCTTTTTAAAGACGATCATGTATTTTTTTTTATTTCATGATTTTGGCCTCTTTTAGAGGCGGGGAGGTTATAACTATATGTTATATTTATCTCTTTCTTTAACATTTTGATACATTTTGAAAGTGAAGAACTAATCATAGCATTAGTTTGAAGGCATTAAACCCTATGTGTTAGTCATTTTAAGTAGACTATATATGTTTATTTTTCCATTCCCTATGTTTTATAACTTTTTTTTAGCTTGACATCTGCCTCTCTGGGATTTGCATAGAAACGTAGCATATTCTACCTATCCCTTTGGGCTTTGGGTGGAAAACTACAACAGATTCTTCCTTGGCAGCACCCTCCTGCAGTTCCCTGAGTTTACTAGAGAAAGAAGTACCACCCTGAGAAAAGTATCAAGGGTGGCAAGTGCTTGTTCCAGCCTTTGCTCTACTGAGCTCCAGTGAATCGGCCCATGTCCTCCAATCCATGCTAGCAGCCTTGTGAAATCAATATTAATCTACTTATATGTAAACCAGATTAATCTACATATATGTTGAATAGAGATTTCCGAGAAATAGCTTGTCTGTCTGGCTAGCCAATAGGCATAGCAAGAATAGTCGACCGTTTCAACGCTCATTGTCTCTTGTCTGAATTCGAACCTAGGTCGAATTGTTGAAGAAACCAAAAAAAAAACATGGCGAGGCACGCAAAAATATCATACATTTCGATACCTGCACAAATGATTGATAATGCCATCGTTGTCCCGCCGAAGAAGTCTGACCCCAAGCAAACCAAAGGTCAAGGCCACTGCAGCTTCGTCAAAGTTACCGTGAGATTCTGGGCATCCCTGCTGGTTCTCTGCGCCTTCATAACCATGTTTTTCCTATTTCTGACATGGCTTCCAAGTCTCGGGCCCATCCATAGGCTCCTGTGCTCCACGCCCAATCCCCACCCCTGCCCACATCCACCATCAATTGTCCTCATCTACCTCTGCTTCTATCCTTGCTCCATAACTGCTCCAGCTAGATAGCATCAAATTCGGGATTGTGACATGAAAATCGCCAAAGTCACCGCATCATATATAACCAAGTTGTATTTGGAACTAAATCTTGGCTTGAACTTAGTACTAACGCGAATCAAACTCCGCAGGATGACATGGGAATGGAGGACATAGCTGAGCACCTCTAGCATAGCCATTAGAATCCATCCACATTAAGTTGTGCAACTTCACAACCCACCACCTCTGCATGTACCAAAGCCTCTTGTACCAAATCCTTCTATTCCATCTTGAGCCTCTTTCTGGTTGCCCCTCTTGTTTTAGGGTCGATTAGCTTGATTATGGATTTCATGTCCTCATCCTTCTGAGCCTCTTTCTCATTGCCCCTCTTGTTTTAAGGTTGATTAGCTAGATTACGGATTTCATGTCGTCATCCTTGTGACATGTTGTTTTCATAATGGAGTATTATTAAGCACCTCCCACTATCTCAGATGGTATTCATGAGTTGAATTCTTCAGCTTTTCTCCTTATGCCTCCTTTATTTCCATAGTATTAGATGGCAGACATATTAGCATGATACAATGCTAGGTGGCATATTTTAGCACCCCGTATGCATACTATGTTAAGGAGAAGGAGGTGAGGCACGTTGCCCTCAAGGGATGGCCCACATGGTCCTCGAGTTTTTTTTTTTTAAATTTTTGTATGCACTTTAATGACTTTAAGCTACGTCTTATTTCTGATTATATAGGGTGTTATCATGGAAAATCTAGTTTAACTTAGAGGTGCTTAGAATATTCATTTGTGAATTGAGTTGCTGCAAATAAGCTTCTTATCTTCATTTAATGAGTTATGCCAAATAACTCAATTTTAGTTATAGTTTTGTTGAGTCAATGGTTAGTGAATGGCTTGATAAAGACTCTGTTCTTGATTTGGATTCCCTTTGGATGGCAATAAAAAAAAATTGTAAACATCAATAATAGAATTAATGCTCTTGTGAAACTGTGCCTCAGTTACAGAGGGTACTAAATTTATTGTGATTTTTTTAGCTAATTTGTAAATTACTCTGTGCAGAGGGAAAGCAGATCTTTTTAGATCCTCCTCTGAGTGAGCTCGATCGTGAAATGAATACGATAATTGAGAAAGAAAAACAATGGTAATTCATAGGATTGGAACTTATTGGTTCTGTGAATTTAACATCCCGGGCAATGATGGAAGTTGTTGGATCATGTCTAATGAACAAGTATTTAAAAGGACTCCTTGATAAGAGGTAAGTGCCTGAGACTCAGTTTCTCTTAGCTTTTGGACATGTAATTTTTAGTTTGAATGTTTGACATGTGTGTACTGTTTAAACATGTAGTTCTTGCATGAGTATCTATTATCACAATGAAGGATACAATTTTTGGACACTTTTCTATATTTATTGACTACTATGTTTGGTTGGGATTTATGTCATGCAGATACTATGCGTGCATTGAATTCATTGACCAAAGTGAGAGGCTTTGCCATCAGAGGGCCCTGGAATCATTCCATCTTGACAACGGTACATGGGGTGTTAAATTTCAACCATTCTCTGGATCCCCAGCAAATTTTGTTATTTATACAAGTATCCTCCAACCACATGATCACATCATGGTGTGTATGGTTTTGAACTACGAACCTCCTTTGATAAGATTATCATTCCTATTTGGCCATGTAACACGTGAAAAATTTCTTTGCAACGTGTATGGTTTGGACTTACCACGTGGAGGGCATTTGTTTCATGGATTCATGACTACAACAAAGAAAGTATCTACTACATCAATGTACTTTAAATCAATTCCATACAGTCTAGATGAGTCCACAAGTGAGCTCGAATTTCCATTCTAATAATAATTAGGAGGGAAATAATTCCATGATTGACAAATACTGAACCAATAATTTGGGGAGGTGTTCCCAGCTGCAAATCTTCATCAATGTGATGAAAATCACAATCTAGAATGTCATAAAATATGCGGTGTACCAAGTTGAATTAATTACAAGAAGCCACTTTGAGTTACTAATAGAATGTAAGCTCGAAAGCTCTCTCTATATAGAAAAAGTTACATCAAAACCAAGATTCAGTTACAGTTATCAGGATGTTACAAGAAAGGTTTCTCTATTATCACTGATGATGCCAAAGCCATGTGTACCTCCTTGCATTCCATCTATCACTAGGTGCAAATTCCTCTTGCATGTTGTTTTACGGAAATCAAACCTACGGATAAGTATGATTTCCCTAAGTGCGGTGGTGCACTTAGAACAACAGAAAGAAATATATATGACATTTTTCTTAAAATGAATAGATAAAGGGAGGAAAACTACTTGTAATATTTTCGATTTTCCTTGCCTCCCTTCATCGCATTCGTCACTCTTAATCCAACTTAAATTGCTTTATTGGTACCTACATTGGAAAACAAAAGACAGAAAACAACATAAAGGAAATATGATCTATTCAAGTTAAACAAATTGAATCATTTAAATTCATAAATACGCATATAACATCATTGAGACATGTATTAGGAAAGGAAAAAATGTCTTTATTAAGAAGTATAAGGAAGATTGCAACCAGCTGATCAATTCGTTGTCACTCATCTAGCTTTAGTCCCATCCTCATCACATATAGCATCAACAATCCATCATCATCACAGTACATGCACAATACCTCCAAGAGCTATGATCTCACCAGCATAACTCTACTTAACACAAATTCTTTCTCTCCCATGCATTATGATCAATGCTCTATTTATATGTAGATGAAGGTAGTTTGACATAAATGAATCATTGAATGGCTTTCCTTAAAATGTATGAAGAGGTTTCCTTGTTCATGAGAATAAGAGGATAAGAGGTTTAATGGCTCCATGATGTCCATATTCAAAGTTATCAGATGAGGTGAAAGTTGGAACAACTTCTAGAAGCCACTAGAGGTTGGGAAGATTCCTAGAATCCAATGAATAATTCACTCCTAGTCGACCAACACACTCTAAAGTGGGCCTAGATCCTCTGCAATGTAGCCTTGCATGGGAGTATATGCTCTGCAAAGTAGTTACAACTGTCTAAGGGTGCGTTGATGGCTCAATGGGGCACTTCAACTCAGATCTAAGAAATGAAACTTTCATGAAGGAAAACCACCAATGGAATGACTTGTTTAGGGCATGTAGAAACTAATTTAGAGTATGATAAACCCTAATAGATACTGATCTATGTTTTGGGATGATGCCCAAATTGACTTGTAACACATGTGGATGAATTTGTGAGTCCACTGTGTTGAGGAATTTCATTCATATTTTGGAGATAGAATTGGAATTTGTGGCTATTGCTAAGTTCTTTGTTTGAGCATTAAGACAAATTGTGTTGAAACTTGTATTGTGCTGGAGTTAGTGTTTGTGAGGTTTAGAGTTATGTTGGAGCTCTGAATTGCATTAGATCTTAGATTTATTTTGGAGCTTGGATTTGTGTCGTGACTTGAATTTTCCTTGAGAATTGGATTTGTATTGGAGCTTAGATATTCTATATAAGTTTTGAATTTGTTTTGGTTTTGAATCTTTTTGTTCCCAGGATTTGTGCTAGACATGAAAACAATGCCAAATGTAAACACAGTGCTTTGTTTGAGATTATTTCTAGATATTCTCATGGTGTAAGAGACATGACCCTGTTTTGGTGAAGCTGAAGAAAAACATACTAGGTTCTTATGGATTTCATTAGATAGGGATTCATCCTTTAGATGGTTGTTTATAGCAATCAACTCTTTCTCAAAAGTCTACTCTGCCAAACATATTGTACATATGGGAATTTTTTCTGAGATGTCTAGGTTATATATTTTGTTGACATATTTCATTAGATGACTTCAATGTTGGAAAAAAATGGTAAACAATGACTTCAATGCTAGGATTCATTGATTATGAGATGCTTGAGAAGACCGCCACCCTTTTTAGGCCCAAGCTTATCATTGTTGGTGATAGTGCATATCCCTGAGACATTGATTACCTTGAAGTTGGGTGTTTCTACAGATCTTATAATGGAAGTCCTTTCAAAAATTTCTCTTTCCATAAATGTTTATTTTAGCATATTTTATTACTATGTTCTATTAGTATGTAATGTTGGATTTTTTATGCTTATTAGCACCAATTTTTTTTTCATTTAGGAAATTATATTTTTGATACTGTTGGGGTATAATTAATGATGGATATGGCACACATAAGTGGTCTCATTGCTACTTCTATAATGGCCAATCCATTTGAATTTTTTCATGTAGTAACAACTATAGCACACAAGGCGAGTTTATGCTATTAATTTTCTCTGTGAACAAATATGACATTCCCATCATAGGACAAGTGATTCTAGAGTAAGTTCTGGTTTCATGTGGATGAATCTGTGAGTCCATCGTGTTGAGCAATTGCATTCATATTTCGGCCATATAATTGGAATTTGTGGTTGTGACTAAGTTCCATGTTTGAACATTAAGACAAATTGTGTTGAAACCTATATTGTGTTGGAGATAGTGTTTGTGAGGTTTGGAGTTGTGTTGGATCTCTGACTTTCATTGGATCTCATATTATTTTGGATCTTGGATTTTCACCTTGACATGAATTTTCCTTGAGAATTTGAATTGTATTGGAGCTCAGATATGTTATGTAAGGCTTGAATTTGTGTTGGGTTTGAATTTTTTTGTTTGTAGGATTTCTGTTAGACCTGAAAATAGTTTCGAATGTAAACTCAATACTCTACCTGAGATTGTTTTTGTAGGTTCTCATGGTGTAGGAGACTTGACCCTGTTTTTGTGAAGCTGAAGAAAAACATATTAGGTTCTTATGGATTTCATTAGATAGAGATTCATCCACTATATGGTTGTTTATAGCAATCAACTCTTTCCCAAAAGTATTTTCTTACAAACATATTGTACATATGGGATTTTTTTTCTGAGATGTATAACTTATATCTTTGGTGACATATTTCATTAGATGAATTCAATGTTGGTACAAAATGTCAAACAATGACTTCAATGCTAGGATTCATTGATTATGAAATGCTTGAGAATACTGCCACCCTTTTTAGGCCCAAGCTTATCACTGTTGGTGCTAATCCATATACCCGAGACATTGATTACCATGAAGTTGTGAATTTCTATAGATCTTATAATGGCATTCCTTTCAAAAATTTCTATTTATAGCAACATTTACTTCTAATGATCCCTACCTTCTATATATAATGACACTTTTTTCTTTTTTAAATAGTTTAGCAAAGTTGAGCTCCTCGATGGTGCAGGAAATACGAATATGAAAGAAAATAAGTACATGTTTCCAAACATAATATTCATGATCATGATTCATCTATTCATCTATTCATATTTCATAATTCCTATTTAGAATTTATGAAACTAAAAAAATGAAAAATTCGGTACCAACCACCTCATGATTCCACTAAATTAAATCCACTTGATCACTTTATGAAATCAATCTAATCAATAAATTATGCAATCAATAAATTACTTGAAAGGAAGCATATGAGAGAATGAATGACTGAATATAAGGCCACCTTATCACTCTCATATTGACTACCCCATACATAAGTTAGTGCTATAGACCTTTTTTCTATAATGAATTCTAACGAATAGTAGTTGTTCGCTTTAGCGAAGCAGTGCAATGTCATTGATATAATACTTATAATTAGTGCCTCTCTATAGTTTGATAATGAATATTTTTATTTACCAAAGCAAGCCCTCTAACTCTCAATAATCCAACTAGTACCTCTAAGTTCTATATAGAAAAACTAGTAGTGATAGTTGTACTTCTTATTGAAATGAGAATTCTAGTTGTAGTTCAACTTGCCTTTCTCTTTATTCGAACTATTCATCTATCTTAGCTCTAAGTTCTAAATACAAAAACTAGTAGTGATTAGCTTCACTAAGTAGTGATAGTCTTAGTTCTTTTTGAAATGAGACTTCTAGTTGTAGTTCAACTTGCCTTTCTCTTTATTCCAACTATCCATATCTCTTAGCTCTAATTTTTACATAGAATGACTTTTATATATAGTGTGTTTAACTTTTCTAAGTAGTATACCTCTATATAGACTATTTCATCTTTCACGAAGCTTGCCTCTTTCATTCTTCTCTTAGCTTTGCCAAGCATTTCCTGATGTATCTTAGCTTTGCTAAGCTTTATATTAGTTCAAAGTTCTATATAGACTATTTTTTCCTTCTCTATTCTTGAATCTCTATAATGACTGCCTTTCTAAGTTCTCTAAATACTTTCAGTCTCTCTAATCAAACTATTAGAACTAAGTTCATTAGTTCAATATCTAACTAGCTCTTAGCCTTTAAATTAGTGCAGAAGTGATTTTCCTTTACATTAGTACAGAAGAAGAAGTAAGCTCAATAAATATATATTTTCCAACTAGCACTTCTAAGTTATATATATAATAATGATTTAGCTTATGTTAATCTTGAACTAATAAGCTTTCATTCTAGCTCTTAGCTTTTGCTAAGCACAACCCAGCTGTTAGGTCTCAGTTCTATAAATATATATATAATTTATATTTAGCCAAGGCTTTAGTGTCGAAGGCAGCTGCTGCACAACCAAGTCTTTGGTAGATCTCACTTATAATAGCCAACCTTGTAACACAAGTGCCACTGAAGACAAAAAAGGATCCACCTTTACGAGTCAAAGTTTCTCATTCACACTCCTCATGACTTGAAAACATTTATTTTATGTTTTTCGGTAACTCATGTACTAGACCACTAGACATGGAAGTTCTTTCCCACTCAACAAAAAGTTACAAACTAACAATTACATTCAAAGTTAAGCTAAACTTGACAAGGCAATTTGGTCAACTATGTGCCTCCTTGAGGCAGGTACTTGCTGCCCTACAACCCTTCTTGTTAATATTAGTTATCCCAAACCCTACTAGCATAGTTAGTGATGGCAAGATTTAAGTGTTGATTCATTTCTATAGTCAAAATATTGCACTACTTCTAAAGTTGCATGAACATATGTGTAGTTTCTTGATACTATATAAGAGGTTTATTTTTACTTATTCATTTTGGATTAAAAAAAATTGAATAAACTAAAATTTCATTTGAATTTTGTAGGGTGCTTAAGAACTTATTAACATCATGATGTACAAGCATAACCTACACCTATTCTATAATACTTGAGCTACACAAGGTGCTGTTAAGACTTATCCAATACATTCAATGGCTTCACCCCAAGTCATTGGTTTAGATTAGAGATTTGATACCAGATCCACATTATTTATTTTTACTACCTATATCATGAGTGTACTTGTCCAAAATATTATTCCCTTCACAGTGTTTTTATAGCATGCTTTATTCATGCTGGAAGTAAACAATTCATACTTATATTGTTGTGAGATATCTAATGAAAAATGACACATTATGTAGGCCTTGTTTTTGCTTCTACTATTTCATTTAATGTTGATTTGTTTATATAAAAATATGTTGTTTTATAAGTTAATAATTTAAGATCTTATTTCCTATTAAAATATATTGTCAGAATCATATATTGTGTTTGTTATATTTTTAATTGTTATTTTGTTTAAAAATAAAAATTTAATGTCTGGATAGATGTTTTATATACTTCGTAGATTTATAATGTAATAAATGTTAAATTATAACAAGACTTAAAAGCTAAGTAGTGGTATAGAATAAATATAGACAAATAATAAGTAATGAATGATAAACAATAATAGTTAGAAGGTTGTAGTCAAAATTTTTATTTTACTATTATACTACCAAACTTTCTCGAGGATTTTTGGGGATCCTCATGCAAATACCAAGCACTTTTTTCAAGTGAGCATAAAATCTATAAGGTATTGTAATGATTTAGTTGCTTAATAATACATTGTGCATGCTTTAGAGTGTGGGGTTTTCCTTTAGAAATGTTTTCCATAGGAAATAATTGTCTAATGTTTATACATTTCCTATGTTTTTTATTATTGCAACTATGTTTTATTTTTATTTTCCATGCATTCTTCTCTCATTGATTAATGTAGGAAGCACATTCCACAACTCTACTTCCTTTAATTTTGTATTAAGGCCTAATCACCTCAAATACAAGGTGTTAAGGACAATTTTTCTGATCTAATATTTATTTTAGTGGGAATTTATTCACAAGGAAATATTGTTGTAGGGAAATAGTGAACAAATCTATTAAACATGGAATTTTAATGGTACTAACTTTGAACAATGGAAGATAAATATGGAGTATATTCTCATGTATAAAGATCTATGAGTTTCAATATCTAGAACCAAACCCATTGGTATGAAAGAGAAAAAGTGTGTGGTGTTAGACAAAAAAAAAGTGAGAAGCCTTATATAGCTCTATTTTTCCAATTTACTTTTTTTTTTCTAAAGAAACTATTACAAAAAGACTTTGGAAAAATATGATGGATTATCACTAGGACAATTCCTCAATTAATATATATTCTATATGGAAAAAAATATTTTCTTTGAGAATTGGTGATAGTGATTTTGTAGTCGAGCACCTGAATGCATTCAATACAATTTTGACCTAATCAATTTTAGATAGAGTGAATATGAATGAGGAGGATTATTGTATGACCCTTTTCTGTCCCTTGCTAGAGTCATGGTATAACTTGGTAATGGCCATTGGAGCCACTATCGAGACCTTGGTGCTTGAAAATGTTTTAACCACTTTACTCTTAGAGATGGTTAGGTATAAAACTTCTAAAACACTCAATAATACCTTAGTTATTCATGGAATATCAAAGCATAAATAAAATAAGATACAAAATGGGAAATAAAAATTTCATGGGGAGGCATAATTCTCATAAAAATTCCAAGGAAAATTTTTGGAACTGTCGAAAGGTTGGGTATTTTAGAAGAGATTGAAAAGAAGAGAGAAATAAGAATAATAAGGAAAATAATGATTCTAATGGCGAGTTTAAAAATATTCTGAAGTGGTTCATACATATTCCTTTGTTTTATATTTGGAAACCCATGCAAGCTAGAGTGCATGATTGATAAACTTTGGAAATTATTTCCTTAGTTTTTAGTTAACGATAAATATAATGGTGGGATGGTATACCTCAGTGATGATTCTACTTTATAAATATTTGACCATATTATATTCTTAATTATATTCCCTCATGATAGATTGAAGGGAAATAATGCATTTTTGCACATTTTGGGTTTGGCTTGTAAACTACAATTAGTAAGAAAACTTAATGATGCAAGTGCGCATGTTGTTTTCTCTGACAAAGTTTTTAACAATTTTCACCTGCCTTGTACCTAGTATAACTATTATTCTTATAGAATAAACCATAACTACCCCAATTTTACACTAATTTATCTCTATACCTATAAACCTTTATCCTCTATTAAGTCTATGGGGAACCTCATGAAACCACAAATTTTACCAATTTTTGCCTCTTTGATATGATATTGTAACACACTTTACCATCTAATTAGGATGAAATGAAAATTCCATAGCTGTGATACCACATTCCATATTGTAAAACTATTACTTATTTAGTGCATATAGGAATAATAATATATGATTATGTAAACATAATTAAAACATTGATAGTTATATATCTAGGGTTAACATGCAAACAAAGCTCAAATAATTGGAAACTAATTCTATTCATATTATAAACAACATTAATTCAATATATTCATAAATAACCCATGATGATTTACCTTTCTAATAATTAAGCACCAACTTGCTTTATATGAAGGACATTCAACCCAAAAATAGGCTCTCTATTTCACTTTGTATCTCTATAATTTAGGAACCCCCAAAATAAGTCTATAAATCCATAAGGGATAATTTACCTATGTTTAGCTCTAGCTCTCTTCACATAACACAATTCCTATAATTTACAATCTATAAACTACTACAACTATCCTTATCCATTGGCCCTCTTTCCCCATCATGATATCAAACCTAAAGAATGGGATACCCTTCTTTTCGATGTAGCCTCTTAGACTATCCCACATCCTTTTAGAGCTCGAACAAAAACTGACCAAGAAATATCCTCGTTGGGGACTCCAAGGATTCTTGATTGTAACTATTTTTTCCTTAATTACAGCAATGAATCATAGACATATTCATAACCCTTTATAATTTTAGGATAGAAATTATCCACAATTTCATTATATATGTACAATGGAAGCTTAGGGTTAGACATAAAAACATGAGGCAAAATTATTTCCACTTCCCTTAAACATAGTCATCATTTTTCCACTCAATATCATTATTTTCATTTTTTTAATTCTATTGCAATGCTCATACCATAACTTATTCTATCAAACAAAATCATCTAGAAAGAATATATGTGATTCCCATTTGTACTACCAAACTCATGGGATATATTTTCATGCCAATGATATAGCACATGTTTTCATGGGATGTACATGTTTCTCCCTCTTGGAAACTATTATAGCATATTTTTCCACTTTTACCTTGAGATGAAATTCTTAGATAGGCCATCATATCCCCTTCGCTATGGCAGCCTTGTTTTCCCAAAGAAGCTCTTAAAAACCACTTTTTTAGCTTCCATACACTTTTTTTATTATGTAACCTTACATATTCACATGACTTTCCCAAAATAAAGTCATGTATGTCCATGAGTCTCTATAAAAATC
This sequence comes from Pinus albicaulis, assembly GCA_034641835.2. Lineage (NCBI taxonomy): Eukaryota > Viridiplantae > Streptophyta > Pinopsida > Pinales > Pinaceae > Pinus > Pinus albicaulis. The sequence continues at coordinate 601,167,582 of CM076574.1, forward strand.
ACTTGTGTATGCCTATAAAATGCACCAAAAAAATATAAATGTATGCATTGTAGTGATTTTTTGGGTTTGGTTTATGGGTTAAAATAGAAGCCAATTTATGTAGACCATGTCATAACCACCAAATAAATTATTGGTAGTATATAGATTATTCCTTTGGCATAGTAAAAGGTAATTCCTACTAATACAATCCAATGCTAGAGACATCCTCTCAAAACCAAGTTTGTCTCCTCGAGTTTTTAAGGCACTCAAACCACTTAGTAAGATACCCTTGTTTCCTTGTCTTCCCCATATATCCTTGATATTGTATTGATCCTTCATAACTTATGTAATAAAATACTAGAGGAGGTTACCTTCAGTGGCCTGAGAAGGAGGAATTTTAAGGATGATTTCATTCAATGTATATGGCAAGGATCAAGTAATTGTTTATATTGTATTACTGATAAGATATTAATAATGAAACTCATCTTCTTGTTCTTATTTCAATGATTTATGTGAAATTTTATTATTTTATGCATTTGAAATGGAATTACACTAAATTTTTATATATGAGTATGCTTTGATATCTTTGTTGGTTGTTGCCTTCTTACTTTTTGGTTCCATGTATGAACATAGGGAGTGAGAGAAGAAAATGTAACTGTAGGATCAACTCCAACCATTGATATACCAAGTAGTTTTTGCATCCTATATATCATATATTATCATTATTACATGTATTATTGGGTTTTTGTGTTGATTTTATTTTATCTACTATATTGAGATTTTCAACCTTGACCTTAGGGAAGGATTTCCCACAAAATAACTCATGACTCCACTACGAAGAATCTCTATATAGTTTCTCCCTTAAGGCTGTTTGGAAGTTGTAATATCTATTTCTTATTTTCTTCTTGATTTCTGTATCATTTTTAGTCTTCCTTTGTTTCCTATATAGCCATATCTTTCATATCTTGGCTTTATATTTTTATTTTTATTCATATAACAAATATGTGTGTACTTCTTTGAGCATATTCATGTATATACACAATTCATTTCAGAGATAGTAGTGTACGCACGTGGTTTTATTTAATAGCAGTTGTGTATAGCTCCTATAAGTGAAATATGTTTCACCTTCTAGGTTTCTTAAGGGATTTTTGGGAAGCCTCTGAGTCTTGTGTAATATTTTATCTATATGATTTTGTGGTTTTCTATTCTGTGAAGAGAACTTGCCTTGTTTTTTATAATTGTTTCTACAGTTAGACTTTGTTACAACCTAGGGTTTGGGCCTCAGTGAGGCCTTTGATTTTTTATTACTTCTTCATGCCTATTTGATGGTTTTTGGTGGCATTGTATCTATTTATAGTCACTTTGAATTTGGTTTTACTTATTGATATGTTAGTAGAAATTTTCATCTCTCAAGCTTAGTATCCCTAGTTGTAGGCTTGGCTTATGTTTTCATTGTTGTTTTAATGTTGTTTTTTATACACTCTAAAAATAAAAATACATTTTTTGTCCTTTGAATTTTTATAGTTTTAGTTTAATTATATTGAATTAAATGAAAAAAGAAAAAAAAAATTTATAGTAATTTCATTCGATTTTCATCTTGTTTTGCATAAGGGTTCTTTCTTCCCCATTTTTTCTTTGTTTATCTCCAAGAAATAATCAAGAAAAAAGGGTAATTTTATTTAGTAGGTATTTTTATTTATTTTTTTACTCTTTTGCATTCAAACTTTGGAAAAGGAAATTAATTTGTGAATAGTGTACTTTTCTTGATTATATGTAGGTCATGTTTTAGGCATTTTCTTAAGGATTTTCTAAAAATTTCCCCAAATATGAGTTTATACACATATTTCCATGAGATAAATGTTGGAAATACTAAGGGGGGGGGGGGGGGGGGGGTGCATGAATCAATATTCCTTAGAAATTAGCACTTTTAAATCTTTTCAGAGCATTAGTTAAATATTTAATTATTCATAGTTTATTCAGTAATAAAAGTAAACAATAGAACACAATAGGAACATGAATTTTAGGTGGAAAACCCCCTCCAAGTCAAGAATGATTTTCTAATAAATTATTTAATATTCAACCCCAACTGAAATGAAATTTTCAACTTCCTAGAATTCTAGAAAATAATTCTTCTCCAGCTCCCACTAGAAATACACCCCAATGCCCCGGTTTCTTCAGTATTCAACTGAATGGATGCCCTGAAAACCTAGACTAACCTACCACCCTAAAGTATTCATAGGCTCCAACCTGTAGGTGACTTCATGCACCAACCTAGCACCTCCCTTCCACCCTATTGTTATGAAACCAACTCCAAAATAGAAGAAAAGAGAGATCAATGCCTTGTAAATAAGCCACTTCGAGGGGGAAACCTCCTTTACAAATAAAAATTCTTGGATGATACAAATGACAAAACCTCCTTTTTATATATAGGATTCCATGGGGTCACAATATAATCCTAGCCGACCTAACAATAATAATGTAAGGTCACAACAATAATAATAGTGGATATTATGGGGCACAATAATAACAATATAGGGGCTAGAGGGGTACAAAAATAAAAATAAGGGGGTTACATTAACAATAATAAGGGGTACACTAGTATTATAGGGACCTAACATGCCCCTCTCCTTCAAACAAGTGTTTCCCTCAATGCTTGATTATTTTTGGATGCCTCTGTATAAAATTCTCATACTCCCATGTGGAATCTTCAATGGGTAGGTTCTTCCACTTGCTGATATACTCTAAAATTGATCAATATGGTAGTTGTCAAGTTCTTTTTTCTGTGACTACTTCAAAACTTCTTTCGTTGCGATGTGGATCTTCCTATTGCTTCATTCGATTTTGCACCAAAGTTAGGTTATCCTTTGAGAGTTGGAGAACTTATTTTTGATGCTCGATGTGATATTCCACTACTTTTTCATCCATATTAGCTTTCATCTGATCCTTCAAACCATCCAACTTAGCCTCCATTTTTTCTTTTAAACCATCTATGTCATCTTTGATTGCTATTTGTAATATCAAAATTTGTTTCACTTGGTACCATAATCTCATATTGCAATTCTTCCTCTTCATGCATCATAGTAGAGCTTTATGATGGCTTAATGAGTGTGGAATTATTTTTTAGAGGCATTATAGAGCCCCAATATTGATAAAAGTTCTTTAATATACCCTTGGAATCACTTCAAACTATTTTTTCAAACGTTATGTAATTTTAAAAAACATGTACACATTTTTCTTTCTTTCTAGGATGTTGATATTAAACCTGAATTATCTCAGGTATTTCGGATCTTCAATATCTGAAATTAGGTATTGTAGTAGCCCATTGAATCTTCTTTCCAATGCCATAGATTAGACCTGATGTGGATTATTCAAGGCAAAGTTATGCCCAATATCCCACAATGACCTAATTATTGATTAGTTTAGTAGAGCGAAATTGTATGGCATTCCATGTGGCACTGCATCCTCCTTTGCCTCTGAAATTGATACAAATGAATCTAAAGTCTATTTAATTTCGACCACTTTTTATAGAATTCCAATATGATGCTCAAAGAGAGAGTTATGACGTTTTTCCCAAGATTTCCTCTTCTAGATGAAATTTGGGAGGCTATAAAAACCTTAACTTCCATAGATCTTATCTATGAAAATATTGCAAACCAAGATCTGAAATTCTTACACGAACTTCCTCAGGACTTCAGATTTTGATGATAAAAATTTTAGCTTCTAAGCCTTCGTAGAAAAAATGTTATATCGAAAATTCTACAATGACTTGTTTGAAGCAGCGAAACCCTAGAATCCAAAGCTATGATACCAAATGTTATGAAACCAGCTCCAAAAATATAAGAAAAGAGGTATCAAAGCCTTATAAATAAGCCACTTTGAGGGGGAAACCTCCTTTACATTATATAAATGAAAAATTCTTGGATGATACAAATGCCAAAACCTCATTTCTATATATAAGAGTCCATGGGGTCACAATATAATCCTAACTAACCTAACAATAATAATGTAAGGGCACAACAATAACAATCCTGGCTTTTATGGCACAATAATAACAATATGGGGGCTAGAGGGGTACAACAATAACAATAAGGGGGCTACATTAACAATAATAAGGGCATACACTAATATTATATGGACCTAACAATGAAACCAACTTCAAAAATAGGAGACCAATGCCTTATAAATAAGCCACTTCGAGGGGGCAACCTCCTTTAAATTACATAAATGAAAAATTATTGGATGATACAAATGAAAAAACCTCCTTTCTATATATAGGATTCCATCAGGTCACAATATAATCCTATCCGACCTAACAATAATAATTTAAGGGCACAACAATAACAATAGTGGCTTTTATGGGGCACAATAATAACAATATGGGGGCTAGAGGGGTGTTATCCATCAGTATTTTTCACTATTGGTAGATGATTATAGATTGGTTCTAGATTTCTAAAAGCAACATTCTTTGAAGATTGTGAGTTTTAGAAATCTCACTGCCTTCATTATCCTTATAGAAAAATTTTCACTATTCTATCAACCTTGCCATTTCATGGTCACCCTGCCACTCCTAAAAGACTCATTAATGGCTTGTGCCTCTCATCTCCATCCTTCTTTCCTACCTATGACCTCAATACTCTATTTTCCCCTTGCCCATAACTCCACTTTCCATCTAGGGTTACCTATAGCCTAACTCATTCCCATGATCCCCAAGTTCCTCAAGCATTGATGGTCTCAAAAATATCTCTGTGGGCTTTTTATATAAATCGAGTACATTAGATTTTGGATCTTCAATACAGCAATTTGACAAATACTCTGTTTTCCACTTGAAGCCTCCAAGCCAATTTTTAGTCAAAGATCATGGTCAAAGGACCCTCCCACTAGGTCATTAGGGTTTCACAGGTTTTAAAGTCGTCATTGGTGTTCCAACGAGTGCTTTTCCTTTGTTGTAAGTTGACGCATATGTAATAGAAGGTCAACACATGGTTATTCAAGGAAGACCTGGAAGTTTCCAAAAAACCATTACGCTATTAGCTCAAAGTCTGCAAGAGGTAAATGCAAATATTTTGACACTTCTACATGAGTGTTGAATTTTCCATCAGTAGAAGGTGTTGGTAAGGTAGGTGGTCTACTCTTAAATGAAGATAACTTACAACAGGAGAAAGGGAACCACTTGGTCTTAAGGAAAATTAGGGTTTTTGAGCTTAATGGACTGAGTAGAATGCCAAATAGTGGTCAATTGCAGAATGGCAATGGAGGAGGCACACCAAATCAAACATGAAGAAAGTATGTCAAAAATATTAATGAAATAGGAAAAAAGGTAAGGTGAACTAGACAGAAATGAATGAACTTGAAAGGGCTATAGAGAGCTTAGAAGACAACACTGATTATTGTCTTAAAGCACTCCAGACACCTAAGGTTTTGGGAAAATGGCCAAAGAATATGAAATGATGAGTTGAACTCCATGATGACAGCAAAGGATGGATTGTGAAGGTGTTGTTGTGTGCAATCATCCCAAAGTTTCCCAAGGTGAATATGTCAATGCGTCATAGAGAAAAGGTATAAAGAATATCAGTAAGAAAGGTAAATTTAAGGTTTTTAGTCACATGCCAAAAATAAGATGATTTGAGCTCCAATGTAGGAACAAAAGAATTTTTTAGAGATACTGCTACTGTGTAAGCATCCTAAGGTTGTCAAAGGTGAAGTTATCATGTTTTAAGGAGTAAGAGAAAGCCAAGGTAATGTTTTCAGTCACTCGCAATACAAAGTGCCAAAGAAGGTAAAAACATGGTTTGAACTCCATGGTGTAGCAAAAAGAAGGTTTTAAAGGTGTTGCTATGAGAAATCCTCCCAGAGGTGTCAAAATCAATCTGCCATGCCTCCATGACCAAAAGTAAATTCAAAATTCATCATTTGTCAACCTGCATACAAACAGTGTAAAAGGGTCAACAAAAAGGTGAAAGGGTTAATTTGAGTTTCATGGTGGGGATTACACAAGAATTTGAAGAAACTGCTATTTGGCTGAACCACTGAGGTGTCAAAAAGAAATTTTTATGCCTCAAGGAACAAAGGGAAAGGTCAAAATCATCATCTCAATCACCTACAAAGTAGAAGTAGTCAAATATGATGAAAAACATGAGTTAAACTCCATAGATGGAAGTAAAAGAAGGCTTTGAAATTGCTACTGTGTGAAGATCCCAAACTTTTCAAGGTAAACCTAACATGCCTTAAGGAGCAAAGGAGCGGTCCACCTCAATGTTTTTAAGTCACCTGCAAACCAAAAATGTCAAAGGAGTTAGTGAGAAAGGCAAAAATAAAGTGACTTTGAAAACATGAGAGAGTGGGTTGCAAATATTAGATCAAATTACCTAGTCCATAAAGGCTCATTTCCCATCTCATATCAATAATTGTTGCCTTGCCAAAGAATTATAAATTTCTAAAGGAGAATAAACTGTGAGTTTTTTAGTCAAATTTTGGCTAAGTGTTGTGGTGTTGTGTGCTTGGAACGGAGCGCTACACATTCAGCATTTTCTCCCCATACAAATTGCAAAGACGCTGTGTGCCTGGAAGGGAGCACTGCACACTAGGGAAGGAGTTGCACCCTTGCTCAACTCACCCACAACAATTTTCTCAAGGTGCTGCACGCCTGGGTCTGAGCATTACGCGCTTGGAGTTGAGCACTGTGTGCCTGGCAGAGCATTGTGCCCTTGGCCAGGAGGGCCTTCTATAAAACTTAACCATCCAAATCAAGTCAGAACACCTTCAAGCTTCCTCGAAGGTTCCGCAAGAGAATGCTAAATGTTAAGTGGATGCCTTCAGCCCTTCTTCAAGAATTTTTGGTGATTTATAATTAAAGGAAATTGAAGACCTAAGAAGGAACCCCAGATTTGAACTTAAAACCATTGTTTAAATACTTCTTCATTTGACTGCAAAGGTAAATCATTGATAAACAGAGAGATTTCACTGTTGAAGGTTGGCTATTCACCTAGGTTTTCCCCACACCCATCCCACTCATAACACTTCGTCCCTTACATTGCAAAAACATTGACATTACACGCCCTCCGTCATCTCAAATTGTCATCAGTGCAAGGTCTTTCAAATCCAAGTTTAAACAATCAACATAGGGTTTTCATTAAGTTTAGCCTCTCATTCAGCCTAACATACTTACACCCTCACTCATTCATCTCATTCACTTGTAAAAGTTTCCATTCCACCATCCCTTCATCTCATTTCCATTTGAAGTCTTAGGGTTTCTCAAAGGCAGAGTCAAAATGTCAGAAGACAATGGTAGTGGAGGAGAAGGCCAAATGCCAAGGAGGCAGGGGCACAAAGGTGGAAAGATCAACAGATTTGAACCTCCAAACACAAGGGAGCTAATGGCATCTCCCCTTACTATTCAATGTTTCAAGCATGTAGGATGCTTTGATTTTTGCGAAAGGGTACAGCAGGTGCAAAAACGACCTAAGCTAACCAGTATTTTCATCATTAACTTGCATGAAAAACAACTTAACCTTGTAGGGGTAAAAGTTGAGTTGTCTTCAGATGCTATTGCCAATGCCACTTGGATACCAAGTTTGGGTAAGAAATGGTTCAAGCAATAAAATCTAGACATGATCTACTTTGAACCCTACCTAAAGCCTAGATACAAATACCACAATAAATTTGTCTTTCCTTTCTCACATTTGCTTGATAGATATGCACCTATGATGATAATAATTATGAAATATTTCACATGTGAAGGAATATTCTCGTGCATTTACTCCTATCACATCAGGCTTCTCATGCACTTTACTAGGGTGAGGATGTTGCACCTACCCTATTACCTCTACACAAGAATTGACAAAATGTCCTATATTGTATGAAAGGGAGACTATCCTCAATTTCAGCAGAAGGGTATTCCATGGGAGACCTTCATTTCCGATGAGGTGTTCACCAATCCACAAGGCCAATAGCAACAAGATGCCCCTTCTTCTTCGCATCCTCCCATTCCTCCATCCACTCACATTCCCTCACCTCATGATGATTCTGTCACCTCACCATCCACTCATAATCCTTCACATCATGATGATCCTCCTCCTTCATCACCTATTCACCATCCCTCACCATCATTTCATGGTATTAGTGTAGAAAATAGTGAGGCAAGTGGTAGTGAGGCTCATATCAGTGAGAATGATGGAAATGAAGCAGAAATAAGTGAGGATGATGATAGTGGGTCAAATATCCATGAAAGAAGTGATGGTACAAATGTAGATAGCAATCATGATGGAAACAATGATGGCAGTGAAACAAGTGGCACAAAGTGGGGGAAAATTGAACCTTTTCCTTTGAGCTACCAAAGGGGAAATAGGCATGTGTTTGTTTCCCTTAAGAGGCAAGGGGCCATGCTTTCTACATCAACCAAGCAGCTTTATAAAGGTAAATAAAAGGTCATTTATGCAGAATAAGAAGACCAGCATGAGACTAAACAAGAATTTCAACTTATTCATGTTGACAGTAATGATGAAAATGAGCAAAGGATCACAAGCATGTTGCTCAAAAGAAAAGATGCCCAAATCAAAGGTCCGCAAGCCAATATGGGTAGGGCTAAGAATGTGATTCAACACAAAGGTAAATCTAGATGAAGTCTTGGGCACTTATGATGACACGGAGGAAGAGGAAGAACAACTTCCTACAAGGAGGCCAAGAACAACTGGCTTGAAGAAAGCTTAGCCAAGGAGAGAGAGCAAGAGGCAGCCTTGGCAGAGCAGCTCACTCCAAGTGAGTTTCTTGCCATGGAAAGAGACTATGATCAAGAACCTTGGCTAGATAGGGCAAACATACACTTACAGGGTTTGTTGGAGAAGACCAAGAGGGACCTTGACCTCCAAAATAAGATGGCAAGGCACTATGCCTTAAGAAACAAGATTGCAAGGGCCAAGCTCAAAAGAGCCATTGCAAAGATTCAATCCCTAAAAGAATCTAAAGAAAAAGAAAACCTTTAAATCCTTGTTGATGCATCCCTACATGCATCCCAAACATAATTAGCAAGGTAAATCCATATTTTGGCACAATTTTGAAGTTTTTCGATTTTTTACTGTTTTAAAGGCCCAAAGGCGCAACGCCACTGGTGCTGCGCTTTTTTTGGGGCATCAAATCGAGGAATGCCTTAAATTTTAATGTTAATATTTCCAAGGAAATCACTCACAAAACATTTCAGCTCATTTTGAGAAAAACTGGTCCTCCAAAAGTGCCAAAAACGCCCAAAAAATCACCTTTCTGCGCTATTTTCAGAGTTGGTGTTGCGCCTTGAGAAATAGTGGGAGAATGAGTTTTTGGGCAGGAAAATGGACACAAAATGGTAAACTACAAGTATATTTTGAAACTAGACAGCATATTCTTTCCAATGATCTATCATGGAGCTCATTTGGACACATGGAAGGCCTCCAAATCTTGGTTACAAAATAGGAAATGTTTCCGAGTGTTGGCGCTACTTCCTTGAACCTCTGTGCTGTGCCCTTGCAAAAAGGTCTACAAAACATAGTTGGAGATATTTTGGAAGTTATTAAGGAGCCTCTAAGTCAGTTTTTTTTCCAAAATTGGTTGAGGAGTTATTTTTGCATTTAATGAATTAGGATATTTGTGCCTTGACCTTGCATGGTCTAATAGGCAAAAAATGGCATTTATGAGTAATTAATGGTTTCTAAAACTCTAGTTGGGGTTTTTTCATCCTTGCTAGTTAAATACTACATTGAGGCCTGATTGTACATGTTGGTTGGTTTTTGAGCTCAATATTATATAGACTTTGAGTTTTTTGAAGAAATTGGCTTTGGTGTGTTGTGATTGCTTTGGATTGAGCATCAATGGATCAAGCACATTCCTAGGATTCATGAGCTCTGTTAGATGGTGATTTTATTCCACTCTTGTACTTGTTTACTTTAGTTTTCATTATTTTAATGGTTTCTTTGATCATAGGACAAAAATTTTAGAGTAGGATATGCTTTCTTGGCACCCTAATTATGTCTGCATCCTTTTATCTCCATGCCTTCTTCCTTGAAGTTTAATTAAAGAATTCTTGAATGCTCTTTAGTTTCACTAAAATGTTATGTTAAAAGCTCTCTTTGTTTGAAAGTAATGTTCAGAGAATTCTTAACTGATCTCTAGGATTACTCGTCTGTTGTTTTGAGGTCTGTTTAGCAAAAGTCTAGTTGAAGAATCCTTTATTGATCTTCAATTTTGCTATGCTATCATCCTGAAAGTTTTTCTTGTTTCTAGTATGTTGAAGGATCATTAATTTCCCTTTGAACTTATTGCATTCATAACTTCATGTTCATTTCACACTCACTAAACCTACTTAGATCCATTTTGCATTGTTAAAATTTCCCTATGAAACACCCTTGACCTATTATTGTACTTTTCAAGACCTTTGCAGACTCCATAGACCAATGGATTTAATTTCTCTTACTCTACCTATTCTTCTTGACAACCTGTCCAACCAAACAAACAAACAAACAAACAAACCCTATCACTATAACTAGCCTAAACTCAAAACCCTAAAATTAACCAAGTCACATCCTTTACACAAACATAGAGAGATCCCTCTCTGAGTCCAGGAAGACTAGGTCCTAGGACTCCAAAGATTGGTTTAATGTTACCCTTGTCTATTTTTTCATTTCCAATCTGCCAAATTTCAAGGACCTAACATAATGGCGATCACGATGGGACTCTGAGTAAGTAATAGCCTAAATATTCCTTAAAGAAGTTTCAAACCCTTGTCAAACTTAGAAAATCAAGTGTTAGCCAAGAGTAGTATCTAATTGATTGACCATACTAGCAAAATGATGACTCAATTGGAGAACACCCATTGAAAATATTAGTGTTACATAATGAAACTCAGAAAACCCAAAACATCTCTAGATTGGTTTTTTAATTGTTGATGGTGGACAAACAGAAAACCCTCAAAGTAGTAAAAATCATCCACCTAGTGACTCCACTGGCCTCCAGTAGGCCTACTAACTCCACTAGTTCTCATAGATTCCTCTAGGACTCTGTCAATCAGTCCTAGAAGTTTAAAGCCTAGTCACACACTATGTGAGTTCAATAATTATTAAGAGAGCTTTGTCTTTTCAAAAACATTCATAAAATTTCATCCTCTCTATGATTGGGTCTGAAATATGGCTTCACAAAGGATCAACACCATATATCACGCTGACCGAAACCCTCCTACCATAGTTGATGACCCAAAAATAATCTTGTGGAAAACTTCTAGGACTGAAGACTCAACTATTGTTAGACCAATTCATAGAGCAAGTTCTGTCCCTGAAAATCGCACAGCCTTGCAAGATACCCAATTTGACTTACATCATCAAAGAAACCTATTCAAAACTAAGTCTCAAAGTGGGATAGACCAGACAAGTTGTGCGCCTATCAGAACATAGCATAGCCCTAGTAGAGAAGCCTCTCCTTCCACTCCTCCTGATTTTCAACTTCTCCAACACTTTGGCTCCTTTCATTCCAAAGCCGCTCAAAATCAGCTAGTTGTTCCAAGTACATCTGCCACACCCACTCATACATCCACTGTGAAAACCACTCCACTTCATCCTCCACCTCCGCTCATAAAACCTCCTCTTGTAAATCCTCCTTGGATTCCATTACCTCCCGTCATGGTAGCACGGTATGCCCCCCTGGTGGTACCACAACCTTTACTACCTATGCCCTAGGACTATCAATCTAAAATACCTCACTTTACTGGAGTTGACTCTACAACTGCCTAATAGCATGTAGACAAAATGAATGATGCTTTTGACTACCAAGAAATAGAAGAGGAGACCATAAAAATGAGAATGTTTTCCCAAAGTCTAGGAAGAGAAGAAAAGAAATGGTTCAAAAACTTAACTCCTAACAGCATACATGACCTCCCTTCCCTTTATCAAACATTCATAAACAAGTGGGAGGTTAAGAAAACTCCTCTTCAAATCCTCTAAGAGTATAATAACCTTAAGAGAAATGTTGGGGAAAGTGTCTAAGACTACTGCACTAGGTTTAATAGTGTATACAATGCACTCCCACCTCACATGAAACCCCCACAAGGCCTAGCCTTAGTAAAATTTCCAGAGGGCTTTGATCCAAACATGGCCTACCAATTGAGAGAAAGAGATCCCCTAACCTTAGAAGACATGCAAAGGGGAGATGTGAGTGTAGAATCCATTTTAGTTGAGAAGAGGGTTAGGATGAGGACAGAAAAGAAAATTACATATAAAGAGGAAACTATGGCATCCACATCTGATGCTAAAATTGACAGCCTAGTTAGGACAATGGAAAGGATGATGGAGAGGATCAACTTAAATGAAAGAGCACTTCCTAGGGAAAACCAAGAAAATCCTCAAAACAGAAATAGGAACTAGAACTTTAGAAGAGACCCTCCTCAAAATAGACAAAGAGACAATGACCAGCAAATCAGACCTCCTTTCCAAGAAAACTATGTAGAAGAAGAATAAATATAGACTGAAGAGCAAGAAGAAAACCATGTAAATATGATAGGCTATGATAATGAGGGTGATGTTTTTCTCACAGAAGAAGAACAAGGGCTCTTTTCCTCAAACCAAATTGATAGAACATATGAGGATTCTGAAGAGTTCAAGTTAGGATTTGAAAATTCTATCATGGAGGTTCATAGGTAGTATGATGTTAGGAGTAAGAAAACCCAAGATGCCTCCCAGAAAAACAAACTAGAAACTGTTGTTAGTAAAACACATGAAAACAATCGTAAGAAGATAGCAGGAAACACAAAAACCATGGCTAAGACTCCTGATCAAAACAAAGAAAAAACCAACCAACATAATGGTGACCAAATCTACTCTAGTACATCAACTAGTGGCCCTGGAAAAACTGCTCTAACTGATAGTCCAAATAAAACTTAGCCAACTAAGGTTGCTAAAAATACTGTGTGTGATAAAACTGATGTAAATATGCAAAAAACACCAACACATTTCATTTTTGAGGGAGAACTTGCCAAGATCAAAATAGCCATACCCCTCACTAAACTGGTAACTCAAGATGTATATAGAGTCCAAGTTTTCAAAGCTTTAAACATAGGAAATGGCATCGATACTCTGAATTTGACTGATGACAAGCTTAAGTTGTTGTTTGGACCTGAGGTAGAGGGAAAATATCAAGAAGGAGTTGTCCCTCCATTCTATGTCAGCTTAAAGATTCATGACAAAATCTTGCACAATGCTCTTCTAGATTTCGGTGCCTCACACAATATCATGCCAAAGGTAGTGATGGAGAGATTAGGCCTTGAAATAACCAAACCTTAAGAAGAATTATACTCTTTAGATTCGAGTAGATTCAAATGTTTGGGTCTAATCAAGGATCTATGTGTCAATATGGCACAAATACCAACTAAGAGCCTAGTCATGGACATTGTAGTGGCTGACATTCCCCTGAAGTATGGCATGCTTTTATCTAGATCATGGGGAGCCAAACTCCAAGGAACTCTCCAAATGGACATGACATATGCTACCATCCCAGTCTTTAACCAAACAAGGGAATTGTACCGGGAATCTCACATGAAATACATGGTAAGCAGCCGAGACAAGCCAAACAACACCCCTCTTTATTCTATCCATTCAGATCTTGAATTATTTATCTTGTACAATGAAGATGACATTAATGAACAAGTAAATGAAAATGAGAAAGAGCTAGGCCTACTGGAACAGTCAAACCAAACACAAAATGAAGACCATGACAACCAAAAATCTAGCAGCCCTGAACAATAACATAATGGTGAATTGAACTTGAAACTCTTTGGAACATGAGCTTTGATGGCTCTTGTGGAAAAGTTGGTTCAGGAGAAGGTGTTTGGATATAAAACACCAATGAAGGTAATTCCTACAAACTATATTTTCAATGTACAAACAATATTGCAAAGTATGAGGCTCTTCTCCTTGGTTTACATTTGCTAAAGAACATAGGAGCTAAGAAGATTCCTGTTCAAGGAGATTCAGAGCTGATCATTAGGAAAATAAAAGGAGAGTATTCAGCCAAGAATCCTAGGATAAGAGAATATAGGAATGCTCCCTTAGATGTCCTAAAAACTTTTGAGAAGTACGAACTTACCTCTATCCCTAGAGCTCAAAACAGCCTTGCCAATGAACTTGTCTTTGCTACTAGCACTTTCCAAATACCTCATACCAATGAACAATACACAGTAAAGGTCAAGTGAAGACTAGTAGTCCCTGATAACATAGATTATTGGCAAGTATTTGAAAATGACAAACAAATTGAAGACTTCTTGCAACCCAAAACCAAGTTTGAAATGTCAAAGTCAGAATTAAACCATCAAGAGGATTTTTTTGCTGAAGAAAAAACCCACAAAATAGAGTTGCCTTGTACTGCTGATATAAATCTACTAGAACATCCTCTTGAGGCAGAATTTTTTGAAAATTTAGATCAAAAAGACCTTGAGTTATTGCAATGCAAAGATAACTCATTACCAAGAGGTCTTTCCCCCTTAGAAGAGTTGTTTAATTTCAATGATGTTGCTGGGAAGCCAAAAATGGAATCCACTAGAACTGATGTAGAAGAATGCAACATAGGCAGCATAGAAGAACCCAAAATGATAAAGCTGTCCAAAACTCTGCCACCTCACATAAAACAGAAATACATTGAGCTTCTTAAAGAATTTAAAGATGTATTTGCATGGGGTTATGAGGACTCGAATGATCCGGATTTATGCAGGAATGTAACAGAATACAGAAATAACCATAAACATAGAGATTCAATGGAAATAATGCTTCATTTCATTAATATCAAATAACAAAAATATGCTTACAAACATAATGGAAATAAACTAGCTAGGGTGTTGGTAGCGAACCTCTGAGAAGAGATGTGGTGGCTACAGACCTCTGAACTATGTTATAATGAGGCTCGAGGGCTTATTTATTATTGAGAAACAATGGAGAACTCTAAATGTCCAAAAACCTAACCCTAGGAGATGAAGCGCCAAAACTATGGGCCCCGTTTGGGTAAATTGGTGTTTCAACTTCCCAAGGACGTAACTTTGGCATACGATCTCCGTTTGATGTGTATGATACATAATTATAAATATCTATCCAAGGAATAAACTTTTTGTTGCAAATATAAATTTTTAAATGGAATCATACTCTCTCCAGACAAACGATGCCCAAAAAACATCATTTAGGGCCTCAAAACAGCTCCAGAAGTTCAAGACCCGAAAAAATGCTAAAAATAGTAAGTTGTGCTACAACTTAAATATTGAAAGAACTGATGATGGGGGTTAAAATGGAATAGGTGGGTGGCCACCAATGTCCACCTTGATCATTAAGGCCCCAAAACGGCTCTGGAAGTGTAGGACCCGAAAACCTGCTAAAAATAGTAAGTTGTGTTGAAAGTGAAAAGCTACAGGAATTGATGGTACGGGTCCAAATGGAATAGGTGCATGGCCACCGATATCCACCTAGATAATTTCTCCCTCCTTAAGAATAAATGTTCCCCATTTCATTGATATCCTCCATGAGATGAGGCACATTCTGTGGTCGAAGATGTCATGGACCTACGAGCGGAGATGCTGGATGCAATTAGTAAATTTGGTTTCTTTATTAGCATCAAATAGTACATGTGTGGATTCTGTCTGTGTAGTCGCATGAGGTATGACAACATTAGGTAGCAGTGTGTCGGGGGTCAAATCAATGGAGTTCTTGTCCTGATAGTGTAGAGGAACCTTTGTGAGTGAGGAGAAAGTTTCCTTGTATTCCTCCATTATTTTCTCCATCTACTGCAGCCGTGCAGGGGAGCCCTATTTCAAGGTTGTGGCCACAATATTCTACTTTCCCTGTGAACGAGTTGTAAGGAAAATAAATTTTCTGGTTTGGGAAACAATCTTACTACGTTGTTTTGCAGTAGTCAAAGAGATGACAGGAGGCAGTACTACCTCCGGTATCTTGTACAAGTTATTTCCCAAAGTAATGACAACAGCACAAGGCCTAGAATCATACATAGCATGTTGTGTCCACAAGTATGGTTGGCCCAATAATACATCAGCTACATCAAGAGGAGCGGCATCACACAATACCTCATCCATGAATGGCTTGATACTATAAGGAAGGCGACATTGTTGGCAGATGCGGAGATCTCTCCCTGGGTGGAGTGACCCGATGGTATACGGCTATGGGTAGGCTATGGTCAGTAGGTTGAGCTACTTCACGACCTCTGCTAAAATGAGGTTCTTTTTGCTTTCGCTATCAAAAATAAATTGCAACAAAGAACCCTTCACCCACATCTGCGAATGGAAGAGGCACTCCCCCTCCTCTGGATCCTCTGGATCCTCCCTCTGGATCTTGGTCATGGCAACAATGGCACTGGGATCCACATCAATTATTTTCTTCCCTTTGTCATTGCCTTTGTTTGGTTCTGACTCAAGATCAGAAAATGCATCTGATTCAGGTGCCTTTAGTTCGGCCACCAATGACTGTTTGGCCCGACACTTGTTTGTGCTGTGAGTGGGGATGTTATGAAATTCACACCACTTCCCTGTGTCATTTTTTTGGATTTTTGGTGTTGTTCTAAGTCACACTGCTTTGGCCTTGACCCTTGTTCTTCAGTTCAAGGGCACCTTTCAGATTCACAGATCCAAAGTCTTGCTTCTTCTGATTAAATTTCTGATCGATCTTGGTGGCATAGTGATATTCCGTGCCAAGCGATGTAATGTCATGGAACTCCATTTCCTCCTAAATGTGTTTCTACAGACAGTCGTTGAACCGGATTTATGCAGGAACGCAATAGAATAAACATATAACCCTAAATACAGAGATGCAGTGGAAATAACACTTCATTTCATTAATATCAAAGAACTGAAATTTGCTTACAGACAGAATGGAAATAAAACTAGCTAGGGCGCTGGTAGCTATCTCTGAGAAGAGATGTGGCGGCTACAGGCCTCTGAACTGAGTTACAATGAGGCTCGAGGGCCTATTTATTATTTAGAAACAATGGGAAATCCTAAAAAGCCAAAACCCTAACCCTAGGAGATGAAGCGCCAAAACTATGGGCCCCGTTTGGGTAAATTGGTGTTTCAACTTCCCAGGGGCGTAACTTTGGCATACGATCTTCGTTTGACGCTTACAATACGTCGTTAGAAAGATCTATTCGAGGACTAAAAATTTCAAATGAGAAACATCAGTCCATGGATCCATTTTTCTCTTCGTTTTCCCAAAAAAACGTCATTTAGGGCCTCAAAACGGCTTCGGAAGTTTAGGACCCGAAAAACTGCTAAAAATAGTAAACTGTGCCGAAACTGAAAAATTGAAAAAGACAATGGTGGGGCCCCAAGTGGAATAGGTGGGTGACCACCAATATCTACCTAGATCATTCCTCCCCCCTTAGGAAGCAATGGTCCCCATTGCGTTAAGTTCCTCCATGAGATGAGGAAATTTCTGCTGAACTTGGTCCCTGGTGAACCACTTTCCTTGGTGCAGGAGTTGGCCAGCTTTGACAACCCGATATATTTGGATCTTCTGCTGGCGAGTGTTCTTGATTTGCATGTCCATGATGCAATCTGTGGTGGCCTGTTCCATGCTGTCTGGATTTAACTCAGTTGGTGTGAGTTGTTCTGCAATGTCCGAGGTGTCCAGTAGAGGTGGGAAGTAAGGACGAAGGCGATCCACATTGAAGACTGGGTGCAGACCAAGGAATGGTGGAATACCGAGCTCGAATGCATTGTTCCCTACAGCCTTGGTGATGGTGTACGACCCGTATCGGAGCGGGCGAAGCTTGCGGTGGGGTCCAGTGAGGCGCTCCTTCTGCAAATGTAGCCATACTTTGTCACCCACCTCGAAGTTGTGTGGCACCCGGTGTTGATCATGGCGTTGCTTGTACTTGGCATTGGCTCTGTCCAATATATCATGAACCTGTTGGCGGATGTGTTGAATGCGCTCGATGAAGCTACTGGCTTTGTCAACTTCAGACTGGACATGAGCTGAATTGGCCTGAGCAGCTGCAAATGGCATGGCTACGCCAATGGGGCATAGTGGCTGGAATCCCAAGCCCACCTGAAATGGGCTATGGCCGATTGAACTGTGGAGAGCCCGATTATAACTATGTTGTACATAAGGGAGGCTCTCGTCCCATGTGCATGGATGCTTTGAATTGTACATGCGCAGAATGTGTACAATCATTCTGTTGACGACCTCTGTCTGGCCATCTGTTTGGGGATGGAAAGCTGTGGACTTGGTGAGCTTGGTATCCAACATCGACCAGAGGCTGGACCAAAATGTGCTGAGGAACCTGCTATCCCGATCTGATATGATAGATTGTGGGATCCCAAAGTGCACCCACACTCGTTCAAAGAAGAGTTTAGCAGTGGCTTCTGCTGTGATATTCTTCTTGCAGGCCGCCATAATGGCCATCTTCGAGAATCTATCAACGACCACAAAAACACAGTCATTTCCCTGCTTAGTAGAAGGCAGGCCCGACATGTAATCCATGGAGATGGATTCCCAAGGTCGACTAGGGGTAGGTAGAGTAGTATATAGGCCTTGCTTCTTGATGGTCGGTTTGGCAATGGCACAAGCAGTGCAGGATCTGATGTGCTTCTCGACATCCTTTCGAAGGTTCGGCCAATAGAAATACTTCTGCAGGATTGCTACTGTTTTCTCGACCCCGAACTGCCCAGCGACTCGACTGTAGTGTGCTTCCCATATCATCTTGGCACGCTCGCTTGAAGGAACACAAAGGTGTCCCATGTGACATAAAAGTGCATCTTGGAGGTGAAAATTTGGAACTTGCGTACCCCCTAAGAGTGCCTTGTAAGTTTGGCCGAATTCTGGGTCACTCTCATAGAGAAGCGGCCAATCAGAAGTCTCGTGCCCACAAGAGTTGAGCACAGTGGTGAGCGCCACGATCGGTGGTCGGCTGAGGCAGTCTGCAACATTATTGGTGCTACCCTTCTTGTACTTGATGTTTAAATGAAACTGTTGCAGATATGTGGACCACTTCTGATGGCGATCATTCTGCAACTTCCCTTGTGTCTGTATGAACTGCAGGGGCCGGTGGTCCGTGTGGATGATTGTTTCCTTCCCCAAAATGTAATGCTTCCATTGTCGACAGGCTTGCACAATGGAATACATTTCTTTGTCATAGGTGGGATACTTGCGAACTGTCTCAGACAATGTCTCACTGTGATATGCCACTGGATGTCCCTGTTGAGTAAGAACTGCCCCAATAGCATAGTCAGAGGCATCCGTCTCGATCTCAAATGGTTGTTGCAAGTCTGGTAACGTGAGCACTGGGGCAGAACGAAGGCGATTTTTCAATTCTTTGAATGCCTTCTGTTGAGGTTTCTACCAAAAGAATTTTTCTCTCAGTCCTCCTTTGGTGACTTAACTCAAGGGCCAAGTGATATGAGAGAATCCCAACATGAATCTACGGTAGAAATTAGCAAGACCCAGAAAGCTACGAAGCTCTGTTATAGTAGTCGGGGCTGGCCAATCCCGAATGACTTGGATCTTGGCTGGATCCACATGCACCCCCCTTTCATCAATAACGTATCCCAGATATTGAACCTGGGTCATGCCAAAAGTGCACTTTTCCAAATTGGCACACAACTTGTGTTGCCGAAGTGTTTGGAGGACTTGTCGGATGTGGTGAAGGTGCTCTTCCCAAGTCTGGCTGAAGATCAGAATATCATCCAAGTACACCACTACAAATGAGTTGGTGAATGGCCGCAAGATGTCATCCATCATCCTCATGAAGGTGGCGGGAGAATTCGTCAACCCGAAAGGCATGACCAGCCATTCGAAAAGGCCTTCCTTGGCTTTGAAGGCAGTCTTCCACACATCGGAGGGTTCAATTGGTACCTGGTGATACCCAGACTTTAGGTCGATCTTGCTGAAATATTTTGCACCTTTGAGTTGGTCCAGAAGGTCATCAATCCATGGGATTGGGTACCTATTCCGGACAGTGATCTTGTTCAGCGCCCGATAGTCAATACAGAGTCTCCACATCCCATCCTTCTTCTGTACCAACACGATCGGGCTCCCACAGGGCGATGAACTTGGTATGATGTGACCTTTCTGCAACAGCTCCTGAATCTGCCTCTTGATTTCATCGTTCTCCAGAACAGAGCGCCGATAGATCGGTCCATTAGGTAGCGGCGCACCGGGGGTCAGATCAATCGGGTGCTTGACCTGACAGTGCAGAGGAACCCCCGTGGGTGAGGTGAATATGTCCCCGTACTCCTCCACAACCTTATCCATTTGTTGTTGTTGTGCAGAGGAGCCCTGTCTGGAGGTCGTGGCCACAGTCTTCTTCTTGCCCTGGGGGCGGATCATTAGGAAATGAATTTCCTGGTTTGGGAAATGAGCTTACTGCATTGTTTTGCAGTAACCAAAGAGATAGCGGCAGGAGGTGGTACCTCTGGTATCCTGTACAACTTATTTCCCAAAGTAACAATAACAACACGAGGTCGAGACTCATACACAGAATGACGCTTCCACAAGTATGGTTGTCCTAATAATACATCAGAAACATCAATAGGAGCAACGTCACATAATACCTCATCCGTGAAGGGCTTGATGCTATAGGGAAGGCGACACTGCCAGCTGACGCGAAGATCTCGTCCTTGGTGAAGCCATCCGATGGTGTATGGATGCGGGTGAGTTGTGGTCGGCAAGCCCAACCGCTTCACGGTGTCTGCTGAAATGAGGTTCTTTTGGCTCCCATTGTCGACAATGAACTGTACCGGGGAGCCCTTTACCCACATCTGGGAGTGGAAGAGACGTTCCTCCTCCTCTGGATCTTCCGATTCCTCCTTTTGGATCTTTGTAGTGGCAACAGTGGCATTGGGCTCCGCATCAATAATCTGTTTCCCTTTTTCATTCGCCTTTTCAGGTTCTGATTCGGAGTCAGAGCATGCATCCGACTCAGAAGCCCTCATCTCGGCCACTAGCGACTGCTTGGCCCGACACTCACTTGTGTTGTGAGTGGAGCTCTTATGGAACTCACACCACTTTCCCGTGTCCTTCTTTGGCTTTGCGGTGCTGTTCTTTTCTTGTGGCTTTGATGAGTTGTCTTTAGCCGCCATGCCTTGGCTCTGTCCTTTGTTCTGCGGTTTGGAAGCACCTTTCCCTTGCTTTTGATTCGCAGATCCAAAGTCTCGCTTCTTCTGTTTGAATTTCTGCTCAATCTTGGCAACATACCGATATGCCGTACCAAGCGAGGAGATGTCGAGGAACTCCATTTCCCCCTGAATGTATCTGTGCAGACAGCTGCGATACTTTACCACCAAATGTTTCTCTGAATCTTTGATACCCAACTTTGTGCGCAGGGTATGGAACAGATTCGTCAGCTCATGCACATCTTGATCCCTTTGTTGTCGCAGCGTGGTCCATTGTATGTACTTGTCCTCATAGCCCCCCACGGGATAGTACTGTTCCTTGACGGCGTCTCGGAAAGAATTCCAAGTTGGTACGGCCGAGAACAGAGAGGGTTCTGTCTGGTCCTTGTTCTCACAGTAGGTTTCCCACCAGTCCTTAACATGGGGGGTAGCTTTGAGGAGTGCAAAATAATCTTCTCCCGGTCTGAAAAGTCATGAACAGAGAAATATCCTTCTAATAGATTCAACCATCTATCTACGGCATCTGCGTCTATTTGACCCTCAAATATGGGAATGTCAAAATTTACTTATACCTTAAAGGGAGTCGCAACTCCAGAGTGGCTACTGGATGCAGATGCGCCGCCGGTGGGCAGCCGTTGAAGGATCTGAGCAAAGCTATCCATCATCGCGTTCCTTTGTTTTTCGAGGGCCTCCTCGAGCAATATTTTGATAGGATCTACTGCTCCCTCATCTTTCTTTTCGTCCCCCATGGGCGTCCGTCGAGGTTTGCGAGGCTGATCTTGCAAAGGTTCCACCAGATCAAGCCCTAGCTCCTTATACCCCGACCTCGTTGGGGACATGCAAAGAAGGATCGAGAAAAAGCAGACTGCTCTGATACCACTGATCCGGATTTATGCAGGAACGCAACAGAATAAACACATAACCATAAAGATAGAGATGCAGCGGAAATAACACTTCATTTCATTAATATCAAAGAACCGAAATTTGCTTACAGACAGAATGGAAATAAAACTAGCTAGGGCACTGGTAGCTATCTCTGAGAAGAGATGTGGCGGCTACAGGCCTCTGAACTGAGTTACAATGAGGCTCGAGGGCCTATTTATCATTTAGAAACAATGGGAAATCATAAACAGCCAAAACCCTAACCCTAGGAGATGAAGCGCCAAAACTATGGGCCCCGTTTGGGTAAATTGGTGTTTCAACTACCTAGGGGCGTAACTTTGGCATACGATCTCCGTTTGACGTGTACCATACCTCGTTAGAAAGATCTATCCAAGGACTACAAATTTAGACTGAGTAAAATTAGTCCATGGACCCATGTTGCTCTCCGTTTTCCCAAAAAACGTCGTTTAGGGCCTCAAAACAGCTCCGGAAGTTTAGGACCCGAAAAACTGTTGAAAA
The DNA here is from genome assembly GCA_034641835.2 of Pinus albicaulis. Taxonomy (NCBI): domain Eukaryota; kingdom Viridiplantae; phylum Streptophyta; class Pinopsida; order Pinales; family Pinaceae; genus Pinus; species Pinus albicaulis. The sequence continues at coordinate 601,190,071 of CM076574.1, forward strand.
TAGTAAACTGTGCCGAAACTGAAAAAATGAAAAATACAATGGTGGGGCCCCAAGTGGAATAGGCGGGTGACCACAAATATCCACCTGGATCAGCCGTGGTACTTTAGCACCAAATTTCTCTCTAAATCTTTAATACCCAACTTTGTGCGTAGGGTATGGAACAGATTCGTCAGTTCGTGCACATCTTGATCCCTTTGTTGCCACAGCATGGTCCATTGGATGTATTTGTCCTCATAGCTCCCCACGGGGTAATATTGTTGCTTGATGCCATCTCGGAATGAATTCTAAGTGGGTGTGGCCAAGAATAGAGAGGGTTCCCCTTCTTCCTCTTTCTCACAGTAGGTTTCCCACCAATCTTTAATATGGGGGACGGCTTTGAGGAATGAAAAAATAATCTTTTCTCGGTCAGAGAAATCATGGACCGAGAAATATCCTTCCAGCAAATTGAACCATCTATCTACAACGTCTGCATCTATTTGGCCTTCAAATACAGGAATGTAAAAGTTTACCTATACCTTGAAGGGAGTGGCACCTCCAGAGTGGTTGTTGGATGCAGATGTGTCGTAGGTGGGCAGTCGTTGAAGGATCTGAGCAAAGTTATCCATCATCACATTCCTTTGTTTCTCGAGGGCCTCTTCGAGAAATATTTTGATAGGATCTCTTGCTCCCTCGTCTTTCTTTTCTTCTGCCATGGGAGGTCGTCGGGGCTTACGAGGTTGATCTTGCAAGGGTTCAACTAGATCGAGCCCTAACTCCTTATACCCTGACCGCATTGGGGACATGCAAAGAAAAACAAAGAAGAACAGACTGCTCTCATACCACTGATCTGGATTTATGCAGGAATGAAACAGAATACAAAAATAACCATAAACATAGAGATGCATCGGAAATATTGCTTCATTTCATTAATATCAAATAACATAAATATGCTTACAAACATAATGGAAATAAACTAGCTAGGGTGCTGGTAGCGAATCTCTGAGAAGAGATGTGGTGGCTACAAACCTCTGAACTATGTTACAATGAGGCTTGAGGGCCTATTTATTATTGAGAAACAATGGAAAACTCTAAACATCCAAAAACCTAACCCTAGGAGATGAAGCGCCAAAACTATGGGCCCCATTTGGGTAAATTGGTGTTTCAACTTCCTTGGGACGTAACTTCGGCATACGATCTCCGTTTGATACATATGATACATCGTTAGAAATATATATCTGAGTACTACAATTTTTTCTGTGAATATCAATTCCAAAAGAGGATCATATTTGCACCGGACAAACGATGCCCAAAAAAATCGTTTAGGGCCTCAAAACAGCTCCGGAAGTTCAAGACCTGAAAAAACTGCTAAAAATAGCAAGTTGTGCTGCAACTAAAAAACTAAAAGAACTAATGGTGGGGGTTAAAATGGAATATGTGGGTGGCCACCAATTTCCACATGGATCATTCAGGCTCCAAAACGGCTCTAGAAGTGCAAGACCCGAAAATCTGCTAAAAATAGTAAGTTGTGCTGAAAGTGAAAAGCTGCAAGAATTAATGGTGCAGGTCCAAATGGAATAGGTGGGTGGCCACCGATATCCACCTGGATCATTGAAGTCCTATGACACAAACATTATTCAACATAATATTCCTCTCATGGAAAACCAAAAGCCATTCAAGAAGAAATTGAGATGAATAAACCCTGTCCTAATGCCTCTAGTTGAGAAGGAAATAAAGAAGATGTATGATGCTAGAATCATAGTCCCACTAAGGTACTTAGAATGGGTTTCAAACCTTGTGTCGGTAAGAAAGAAAACATGGGAGATTAGGCTACGCATATACTTTATAAACTTAAACGAAGCCTCCCTAAAGGACAACTACCCTTTACCTAAGATGGATCATATACTGCAAAGGGTGGCAGGCTATAAAATAATATCATTTCTTGATGGTTTTTTAGGGTATAATCAGGTGCTAGTACTTCCAAGTGATCCACACAAAAATACCTTCACCACACCTTGGGGCACCTTCATGTATGTCAAAATGCCTTTTGGGTTAATGAATTTAGGGGCCAATTTTCAAAGAGCAATGGACATTGATTTTTCCAAAGATATAGGTTACTTCATTGTGATATACGTTGATGACATCACTATCTATTCTAAAACTGATGAAGAACACCTAGTTCACCTGAGAAAGGTCTTTAAAGAGTGTAGGAAGTATGGGCTATCTTTAAATCCTAAGAAAACTCTATTTGGTATTCAAGAAGGAAAACTCTTAGGCCACATCATATCTGAAGAAGGGATTAAGATAGGCCCAAAAATGATTGAAGGAATATTTCATATCAGCCACCCTAGGAACACTAAAGAGCTGCAATCTTTCATTGGAAATATCAACTTCCTAAGAAGTTTCATACCAAACCTTGTTGAACTCCTAAGGAACATTAAAAACATGCTGAAAAAAGATATAGGAGTCAAATGGACCATGGAAGCAAAGAAATCCTTCGAACTGGTAAAACAAACACTTACTCAAACACCAATTCTAATCAGCCCTGACTTTACCAAGTACTTCTTCATCTTGTCATTTGCATCAAAACACATTGTTGTTTCAGTATTGCTACAAAATAAAATGATGGGACAAGAACAACCCATAGCTTTCTTCAGCAAGGAATTGAGAGATGCACCTCTAAAATATAACATCACGGAGAAACGGGCCTTTGCCTTGATCAAAGCATTGAAAGATTTCAGAGTTTACATCTTGCATTCCCATGTCATTTCTTTTGTTCCACATACAATTTTTAAGGAAATTCTAAATCAGGCACCCTGCTGGTAAAAGGGGTAAGTGGATTGCTATCATCTTAGAATATGATATAGAAATCAGGCCCACAAAACTGATGAAAGGACAAGGACTTGCCAAACTGATGGCTGAAGCAAACTTTCAAGCCTTAGACATAAACATGATACATTCCTTGGATGAACAAGAGGAACAAGCGACTCCACCTATTGAAGAAGCATTTTTAAACTCAATCTGGTATGCTGATATATTGTATGTACTTGTTAATATAAATGATCCTCCTGATTTGTCCAAAATAAAAGCTAGATTCCTGAAACAAAAGGCTTTAAATTTTTGCATTCTAGATAGAGCTTTGTATTGGAAAAATTTTGTTGGTATTTTGCTTAAATGTTTGCTTGAAGATGATGCAGATAGAAGCATGCATGAGCTTCATGAAGGAGAGTGTGGAGGTCATCTCTATTGGAAAACCATTGCCAAAAAAATCCTTAGAGCTGGTTACTATTGGCCCACTCTTTTCCCTGACATACACAAGCTAGTAGTAACTTGCCATAAATGCCAAATATTTGATGGGAAAAGAAAACTATTTCCTTTTCCTCTGCATCCTATCAGTGTTGAAACTCCTTTTCAACAGTGGGGTTTAGATTTCATTGGAGAAATCTACCCTTCCTCATCTTCCCAACACAAGTGGATCCTCCCTATAACTGACTATTTCACCAAGTGGATAGAAGCCATCCCCTCTAGGAATGCCACTGACTTATTAATCATCAAATTCCTTGAAACCAACATCTTTTCCATGTTTGGTTGTCCAAGAAAGGTCATCACCCATAATGCTACTGCATTTAAGTCCAAGAGAATAGTGGACTTTTTCTACAAGTACCACATCACACTAGGGCACTCTACAACATATTACCCTCAATGTAATCGGTTGGTTGAGTCCTCTAACAAAATTTTGGTGAATATCATCAAGAAGCTGCTGGAAGAGAACAAAAATTTATGGCATGGAAAACTAGTGCATGCACTATGGGATGATAGACTAACAACCAAGAAATCAATCAATATGTCTCCTTATCAGCTGGTGTATAGCATGGATGTAGTTTTCCCAACATCCTTGAGATTTCCAATTCTGAAGCTTCTTAAATAGGTACAATCAAAAGAAAATGATATGAAAAGGAGACTAAACCAAACCATTCACTTGCAACAATCAAGGGAAGAAGTTTACAGCAGAACACAATCAGTGCAAGAGAACATAAAGAAGATCTTTGAGAAAAGAACCAAGCCTAATGATTTCCAGATTGAAGACAAAGTTCTGAAATGGGATTCAAGGAGAGAGGACAAAGGAAAGCATGGAAAATTTGAAAATTTGTGGAAGGGTCCATACATCATCCATTCATTTAGAGGTAACAATGCATTATTTTTACAAGAGCTGGATGGAACAGAGTTATTTGGAGGTCTTGTCAATGGTAGGATTCCCAAGCACTATTTTTGTTAAAATTCCTAGTTTGAAGCTTTCATTCATTGCACATAACATTTCTTGATGAAAGATCAAAAAAAATGAAAACACAAAAACAGAGAAAATAAGAAAAATAGGGCTGGAAAAAAGAATAGGTATAGCCCCATACCAAAAAAGAGTATTGCTGAAAGTGTGCAAGCCTAAATGCCACTACCTTTGAGAAAAGAAATTCGTGTGCAGTCATCAAGCCTAATCATGATTGAACATGTTTTAAATTTATGCTAATAGGTTAGTGAAAGTATATTTTCCAAACCATGAAAACTTGGCTTGTCAATAGATTAGATTAGGAAAATATGCTAGGTACCATAGCTTAAATCTAAACTAAAGAGAAATGAAGGGGATTCATAACCAATTCTAAATCACAACCCTCAAGTTTCTAGTTTTCACTTGTAAAAAAATAAAGTTTGTGTGCAGTTTGTCCAAAATGCCACAGCCCATGACAAATCAAATTGCTTAAACTCGATTTGATCATGTTTTAATTTTCACGTTAGTAGGTTAGAGAATAAAATCTATCAAACAGCTTAATCTTGATAGATAAGTAGACTAGGTAGATAATAAAAGAGCTCTTCAGCCTAATTTGAACTCTTGGAAGTGATAAGCATAGAATTATATAGTTTTTATTCTTTCAAAAGAAAAAATAATGTTAAGGGTTTGCTAATCCAAGTGCACCCAAGTGAAGAAAAAATGCTAGGCAAAGTTTTATGGGTAGGTAGAATTGAGGTTGAAGCAATCATGTTTTCTTTCAGATTTCAGATCACAACTTCATAAGAACATCAGCAAATGAAGGAAGAGAGATATGCCAAGTACAAGTAAGGTGTTGATATTCAAAACTCATAGATCTGAACTCTGAGGTTCTTGACACCTCCTGAAAATAAGCTGCCCTCCCCAAGTGGAGCCACTATTAGTCATCAATATTTTTCACTATTAGTAGATGACTATAGATTGGTTCTAGATTTCTAAAAAAAACGTTCTTTGAAGATTGTGAGTTTTAGAAATCTTAATGCCTTCATTATCCTTATAGAATTTTTTTCACTATTCTATCAACCTTGCCATTTGATGGTCACCCTGCCACTACTAAAATACTCCTTAATGGCTCATGCCTCTCATCTCCATCCTTCTTTCCTACCTATGACCTCATTACCTCTTTTTTCCCTTGCCCATAACTCCACTTTCCATCTAGGGTTACCTATAGCCTAACTCATTCCCATGATCCCCAAGTTCCTCAAGCATTGATGGTCTCAAAACTATATCTGTAGGCTTTTTAGATAAATCAAGTACATTGGATTTTGGATCTTAAATACAACACTGACAAATACTATGTTTTTCACTTGAAGCCTCCAAGCCAATTTTCAGTCAAAGATCATGGTCAAAGGACCCTCCCACTAGGTCATTAGGGTTTCACAAGTTTTAAAGTCATCATTGGTGTTCCAAACACTAATTTTCCTTTGATGGAAGTTGACTCAGATGTAATAGAAGTTCAGCGCATCGTTATTCAAGCAAGACCTAAAAGTTTCCAAAGAAGCATTACCCTATCAGCTCAAAGTCTGCAAGAGGTAAATGTAAATATTTTGACACTTCTGCAGGAGTGTTGAAATTTCCATCAGTAGAAGGTGTTGGTAAGGTAGGTGTTCTACTCTTAAATGAAGATAACTTACAACAGGAGAAAGGGAACCACTTGGTCTTGAGGAAAACTAGGGTTTTTGAGCTTAATGGACCAAGTAGAATTCCAAATAGTGATCAATTTCAGAATGGCCATGGAGGAGACACACCAAATCAAACATGAATAAATTCTTCCAAAAATATTAATGAAATAGGAAAAAGGTAAGGTGAACTAGATAGAAATGAATGAACTTGAAAGGGCTATAGAGAACTTAGAAGACAACACTGATGATTGTCTTAAAGCACTCCAGACACCTAAGGTTGTGGGAAAATGGCCAGAGAAGATGAAATGATGAGTTGAACTACATGATGATAGCAAAGGAAGGATTTTGAAGGTGTTTTTGTGTGAAATCATCCCAAAGTTTGCCAAGTTTAATGTGTCATTGCCTTAGAGAGAAAAGGTATAAATAATATCAGTAAGAAAGGTAAATTCAATTTTTTCAGTCACCTGCCAAACATAAGATGATTTTATCTCCAAGGTAGGAACAAAATAATTTCTTAGAGATACTGCTACTATGTAAGCATCCTAAGGTTGTCAAAGGTGAAGTTATCATCTTTTAAGGAGTAAGAGAAAGCCAGGGTAGTGTTTTTAGTCACCTACAATCAGAAGTGCCAAAGAAGGTAAAAACATGGTATGAACTCTATGGTTCAGGAAAAAGAAGGTTTTAAAGGTGATGCTATGAGAAATCCTCCTAGAGGTGTCAAAATCAATCTTTCATGCATCCATGACCAAAAGAAAAGTCAAAATTCATCATTTTTTCAACCTGCATACAAACAGTGTAAAAGGGTCAACAAAAAGGTGAAAGGGTTAAGCTGAGTTTCATGGTGGGGATTACACAAGAATCTGAAGAAATTGCTATGTGGCTGAATTACCTAGGTGTCAAAATGAACATTTTATGCCTCAAGGAACAAAGGAAAAGGTCAAAATCATCATCTCAGTCACCTACAAAGTAGAAGTAGTCAAATATGATGAAAAACGTGAGTTAAACGCCATGGATGGAAATAAAAGAATGTTGTGAAGTTACGACTGTGTGAAGATCCCAAACTTGTCAAGGTAAACCTAACATGCCTTAAGGAGCAAAGGAGAGGTCAACCACAATGTTTTTAGGTCACCTGCAAACCAAAAATGTCAAAAGAGTTAGTGAGAAAGGAAAAAAAAAAGTGACTTTGAAAACATTAGAGAGTGGGTTTCAAAGATTAGATCAAATTCCCTAGTCTATAAAGGCTCATTTTCCATCTCATATCAATCATTGTTGTCTTGCCAAAGAATTATAAATTTCAAAAGGAGAAGAAAATATGAGTTTTTGAGTCAAATTTTGGCTAAGTGTTGTGGTGTTGTGCACTTGGAACAGAGTGCTGCGCATTCAGCCTTTTCTCCGCATACAAATTGTGAAGGCGCTACGCACCTGGAACAGAGCGTTGCACACTGGGGAAGGCACTGCATGCCTGGAACGGAGCATTGGTCACTGGGGAAGGCGTTGCGCTCTTTCCCGACTCACCCACAACAAGTTTCTTAAGGCGCTACGCGCCTAGGTTTGAGCATTGCGTGCTTGGAGTTGAGCGTTGCGCCCTTGGCCAGGAGGACCTTCTAAGAAAATTAACCATCCAAATCAAGTTAAAACACCTTCAAGCTTCCTCAAAGTTCCTCCAAGACAATGCTAAATGGTAAGTGGATTCCTTCAGCCCTTCTTCAAGAATTTTTTGTGATTTATAATTAAGGGGAATTGAAGACCTAAGAAGGAACCCCAAATTTGAACTTAAAACCACTGTTTAAATTCTTCATATGCCTGCAAATGGAAATCAATGATAAATAGATATATTTCACTGTTTAAGGTTTCCTATTCACCTAGGTTGTCCCTACACCCATCCCACTCAAAACACTCAGTCCCTTACATTGCAAAAAAATTGACATTACATGCCCTCCTTCATCTCAAATTGTCATCAGTGCAAGGTGTTTCAAAGCCAAGTTTAAGCAATCAACAAAGGGTTGTCATTAAGTTTAGCCTCTCATTCAGCCTGGCATACTTAAACCCTCACTCATTCATCTCATTCACTTGTAAAAGATGCCATTCCACCATCATTTCATCTCATTTCCATTTGAAGTCTTAGGGTTTCTCAAAGGCATAGTCACAATGTCAGAAGACATTGGTAGTAGAGGAGAAGGCCAAATTCTAAGGACACAAGGGCACAAAGGTGGAAAGTTCAATAGATTTGAACCTCCAAACACAAGGGAGCTAATGGCATCTCCCCTTACTGTTCAATGTTTCAAGCATGTAGGATGCTTTGATTTTTGCGAAAGGGTATAGCAGGTCCAAAACCACCCTGAGCTAACCAGGCTTTTCATCATTAACTTGCATGAAAAACAAGTTAACCTTGCAGGGGTAAACTTTGAGTTGTCTTCAGATGCTATTGCCAATGTCACTGGGATACCAAGTGTGGGTGAGAAATGGTTCAAGCAAGAAAATCCAGACATGAGCTAACCCTACTTAAAGCCTAGATACAAATACCACAATAAATCCATCTTTCCTTTCTCACATTTTCTTCACAGATATGCACCTATGATGAGAATCATTATGAAATATTTCACATGTGAAGGAATATTCTCCCGCATTTACTCCTATCAAATAAAGCTGCTCATGCACTTCACTAGGGTGAGGATGCTGCACCTACACTATTACCTCTATACAAGCATTGACAAAATGTCATATATTGTTCAAAAGGTAGACTATCCTCAGCAGATGCAAAGCCTCTTTCACTAGTCTCTTATTAAAATGGTTGTTTTGCATCAATTGGAGCAGAAGGGTATTCCATGAGAGACCTTCATTTCCAATGAGGTGTTCACCAATCCACAAGGCCAACAGCAAAAAGATGCCCCTTCTTCTTCTCATCCTCCTATTCCTCCATCCACTCACATTCCCTCACCTCATGATGATTCTCCCACCTCACCATCCAATCATAGTCCTTCACATCATGATGATCCTCCTCCTTCATCACCTATTCACCATCCCTCACCATCATCTCATGGTATTAGTGCAAAAAACAGTGAGGAAAGTGGTAGTGAGGCTCATATCGGTGAGGATGATGGCAGTGGGTCAAAGATCCATGAAAGCAGTGATGGTATAAATGTAGATAACAGCCATGATGGCAACAATGATGGTAGTGAAACAAGTGGCACAAAGATGGTGAAAATTGAACCTTTTCCTTTGATCTACCAAAGGGGAAATAGGCATGTGTTTGCTGCCCTTAAGAGGCAAGGGGCCATGCCTTCTACATCAATCAAGCAGCTTGAGAAAGGTAAAGAAAAGCTCATTGATGATGAAGAAGAAGACCAGTATGATACTGAACAATAATTTCAACTTATTCATGTTGACAGTGATGATGAAAATGAGCAAAGGATCACAATCATGTTTCTCAAAAGCAAATATGCCTAAATCAAATATCTGCAAGCCAATCTAGGTAGGGCTAAGAATGTGATTCACTATTTTGAGGTTGAAAACAAGAAGCTAGAGGAACAGAAGGCCATCTATGAGATCAGAGCTATCAAAGCTCGGAAAGAGGCTACAAAGACAAAGGTAAAGCTAGATGAAGTCTTGGGAACTTATGATGACATAGAGGAAGAGGAAAAACAGCTTCCTAGGAGGAGGCCAAGAACAATTTTCTTGAAGAAATCTTTAGCCAATGAGAGAGAGCAAGAGGAAACCTTGGCAGAGTAGCTCACTCCAAGTGAGATGCTTGCCATGGAAATATACTATGATCGAGAACCTTGGCTAGAGAGGGAAAACATACACTTAGAGGGTATATTGGAGAAGACCAAGAGGGACCTTGACCTCTAAAAGAAGATGGCAAAGCACTATGCCTTAAGAAACAAGATTCCAAGGGCCAAGCTCAAAAGAGCCCTTGCAAAGATTCAATCCCTAAAGGAGGCTAAAGACAAAGAAAATCTTGAAATCCTTGCTGATGCATCCCTACAAGCATCCAAAACATAATTAGCAAGGTAAGTCCAAATTTTGGCACAATTTTGAAGTTTTTGGATTTTTTATTGTTTTGAAGGGCCAAAGGCGCAGCGCCAGTTTTGGGGCACCCAATGGATGAATGGATTACATTTTCATGCTCATATTTCCAAGGAAATAACTCACAAAAACTTTCAGCTCATTTGGAGTAAAACTGGTCCTCCAAAAGTGCCAAAAACACCCAAAAAATCACCTTTTTGCCCTATTTTCAGAGTTGGCACTGCGCCCTGAGCAGTCTTGGGAGAATGTGTTTTTGGGAAGGAAAATGGACACACAATGGGACACTAAAGGTATATTTGGAAACTAGACAGGATAGGATTTCCAATGAGCTATCATGGAGCTCATTTGGACACCTGGAAGGCCTCCAAATCTTGGTTACAAAACAGGAAATTGTTCTGAGTGTTGGCACTGCGCCCTTGAACCTCTGTGCTATGCCCTTGCAAAAAAGTCAACAAAACAAACTTGGATATATTTTGGAAGTTATTGAGGAGCCTCAAAGTTAGTTTTTCTTGACAAATTTGTTTAAGGAGTTAATTTCTCATTTAATGAATTAGGATATTTGTGCCTTGGGCCTTGCATGGTCTCATAGGACAAAAATGACATTTATGAGTAATTACTGGTTTCTAAAACCCTAGTTAGGGTTTTCATCCTCCTTGCTAGTTAAATACTGCATTGAGGCCTCATTGTAAATGTTGGTTGGTTGTTGAGCTCAATATGATATATACTTTGAGTTTGTTGAAGAAATTGGCTTTGGTGTGTTGTGATTGCCTTGGATTGAGCATCAATGGATCAAGAACATTCCTAGGATTCATGAGCTCTGTTAGATGGTGATGTTATTCCACTCTTGTATTTTTTTACTTCAGTTTTCATTATGTTCATGGTTTCTTTGATCATAGGACAGAAATTTTAGAGTAGGATATGCTTTCTTGGCATCCTAATTCTGTTTTCACCCTTTTATCTCTATGTTTTCTTCCTTGAAGTTTAATTAAAGAATCCTTGAATGCTCTTTAGTTTCACTAAAATTTTATGTTAAAAGCTCTCTTTTTTTGAAAGTAATGTTCAGAGAATTCTTAACTGCTCTCTAGGATTACTTGTCTATTGTTTTGAGGTCTGTTTAGAAAAAATCTAGTTGAAGAATCCTTTATTTCTCTTCAGTTTTGCTATGTTTTCATCCTGAAAGCTTTTCTTGTTTCTAGTATGTTGAAGGATCATTAATGTCCCTTTAAACCAACTGCATTCATAACTTCATGTTCATTTCACACTCACTAAACCTACTTAGATCCATTTGGCCTTATTGAATTTCCCTGTAAAACAACCTTGACCTATTATTTTACTTTTCAAGATATTTGCAGAATCCATAGCCCAATGGATTGATTTTCTCTTACTCTACCTATTCTTCTTAACAACCTATCCAACCAAAAAAACAAACAAACAAACCCTATCACTATAACTAGGCTAAAATCAAAACCCTAAAATTAACCAAGTCACATCCTTTACACAAACATAGAGAGAGCCCTCTCTAATTCCAAGACGGCTAGGTCCTAGGACTCCAAAGATTGATTTGCTGTTACCCTTGTCTATTTGGTCATTGCCAATCTGCCAAATTATGAGGACCTAATAAGGGGTACAAAAATAACAATAAAGGGGCTACATTAGCAATAGTAAGGGGATACACCAGTATTATAGGGACCTAACATCTATAATGATAAAAAATAAGACAAGAATGTGGACTCTCGTACCAGGGACAATGATCCACAATACAATATGATTCACAATTATTTTCTTGAACTATACTAATCACCCAATCACACTATGACCTACAAACCAACCATAATATTATCCAAGAATGACTCATATACCTACCAAAAATGCCTCTTCAACTCTAGGCATATTGACACTTTTCAAATAATCAATCTTTTACAATTTTAAAATGATTATTTTTATAACACTAACTTTTGACATGACCTGATACTTGACTTGACACTGCTTCTTGGATCACTAGTAGCTCCTGAGGTGTTGTTGTCCTTGATTCAACTAATGGTACGTTGGCACTGCATGTCCTTATAATATGTGTCTGAGTTGTCCTATTGTGTCCTCCATCCTTCACATGCATTAATGATGAAGACCTTAAACAATATACAAACAAATACTTACAATGTCCTGCAAAACATATGTCAGATAATTATTCAAAATTGAAATGTAAATATGTACAACATTTATGAACAAAACCCAAACAAACATACATACAAAATACTTAAATTTTCCTACAAAAACTCATGTCAGAGATGATATTCAAATTAAAATTCAAACAGTAATCATACATACCTTGTTGTAGCATACTTTCTCTTGATTGTTGATGTGTGGTCCTTACTACAATGATCCTTAAATGCATATTTTTTCTTGCCTTATAGAAGCTCTATATTGAATCTTTTGTATCTATGTAATTTCGAATCTCCAAGGTATGCAATTTCGTCATGTGGTATTCCTTTGATTTCTCTTTCCAACCCCATAGGTCTGATCGATATTGGATTCTTCAATAAATATTTATGCCCAATCTCCCACGATGACCTGATTATAGACAGGTTCAATAGAGTGAACTTATATGAAGTACCATGTGTCACTCTTTCAACCTTCGGTCCTGAAAATGATTCCAAAAAAACTAAAGCCCATCCTCTTTCTTTCACTTATTATGAGATTTGAATCCAATGCTCAGAGAGAAAGTTATGACAATTTCGCAAGGTCACTTGTTTGACATTAAATTTGGTATCCTACAAAAACACTAACTTCCTCAGGTAATATCTCCAAAAATATAGCGAACCAATATCTTAAATTTTGTCACGAGGTTCATCAAGATTTCAACTCAAATGGCTTTTAATTTTAGCTTCTGAAGCTTCGTAGAAAAAATGTTATAGCAAAAATTCCACGATGGCCGATTTGAAGCAGCGAAATCCTTGCATGAGGAGGATATGAGGGTCACCATTTATAGAAATGATTAGGTTGAGAGGGTATTAAAAAAGTGAATGTTGAAAGGATTTTATGAGCTTATAAAATTATTAATTATTGACTATTTAATGACCACAACCAATTATTAGTTCCATGCCACAACCCCATTGGTTTTTAGCCCACCAGCTGGGGTTACTAACGTCAAACACAAATATCTCTCAAACTGTGAAGAATTACATGGCATGCCATATATCAACGAAAGCTTATCGACGAGTAGAATCCATGCAAAAGATCCTTGACTCAGAATAGAGTATGTTTTCAAGTCAAAATTCCCATGCAAGATCGAGGTAGCCCTTGGTGCTGCTTGGGTTGACATCAATGACAACCATTGATCAACAATATCCCCCTTTCGCATTGATGGCAACACAAGTACTCCCCCTGTGATCATGAGACCTATTTCTACTACATTCTTTCCCCACTTTTCATCAATGATAAAGGGTAACTCCCCCTGAAAAACTATCATCCTACAGACCTGTACACACCTCCACTCCCCTTTTCTACTTAGTTAGACAAGAGAAAGAGTCTGATGAGAACTTGGGAGAATCCCAAGCTTTTGGAAAATATACTCAAATGCTTCATGAGGTAATGGCTTGGTAAAGATGTCAAAAATTTGTTCCTTTGTGTCAACATATTCAAGCTTTATATTTTTTTCCTTGACCTGATATCTAACTTTGATCAGAATGTGCTTTGTTTTGAAATGCATCATAGGATTCTTGGAGATAATGATGGCACTGGTGTTATCGTAAAATATGGAAATAGTCTCATCAAACTTGACTTGAAGATCTTGCAATTTTTTCTGCATCCAGGGAGCTTGAGGAAGGCAAGTTGTTGTTATGATATATTCTATTTCTGTTGTGGGTAACGAGATTGAAGACTTATTTTTAGTTAACCATGAAACAACGCAAGCGCCTAGATATAATGATGCTCCACTGGTATTCCTTCAATAATCAACACTTCCTGCCCAATCTGCATCTGTATAAGCTTGGATAACTAGATCATTTCCTTTGGGATACCATAAACAATATTTTGTTGTGCCCTTAAGATATCGAAGAATTATTTTGACGGAAATAATATGAGATTCTTTTGGTGATGCTTGGAATCTTGCTACTTGTCTAACTGCTTGCATTACATCTCACCGAAGAGCTATCACATATAGACGACTGCCAATAATAGATCTATACAACTTATGGTCCACATCCTTTGATGAATATTCTAAACTTAACTTGCAACATGTTACCATTAGCGTATGGACAAGCTTGCAATCTTCCATCTTGAATTTCTTGAGCATTTACTTGATGTACTTTGTTTGATATATAAATATTCCTTATCCTGTTGAGATATTTGCAGCCCTAAAAAGTATGTTAGCTTGCCAAGTAGAGAAATTTCAAAATCACTTTGCATCTTTGTGGAATTTTTTTTACTTAATATGTCATCATTGATTCCAAATATTATATCATTTTCATATACCTCAAAAATTGTTACGTTATCTTAATCCACTTTCACATAGAAATTGTTGTTGATGCTTCCTTTCTTGAATCATGGTTGATGTAGATATCCATCAAGACGAGCATATAGAGCTTGAGGAGCTTGCTTGAGACCATATAGTGCCTTCTTTAATCTACAGAAATATTCTTCCTTTCAGAGAGCAAAATTTTTTTGGGTTGTTCAATGTAAACTTCTTCTTCCAATTCACCATTTAGAAAGGCTGACTTAACATCCATTTGGTAGACCTTGAATTTTCTCGAGCATTCATAAGTGAGAAAAATTATGATAGCTTAAATTTGGCAACAAGAGAAAATGTTTCTTCAAAATCAATTCCTTCAACTTGTGCATATCCTTTGCAAACTAATCTTTCCTTATTCCTAGTAACTTTTTCTTCCTCATTCAATTTGAACATGGTTACCGATGAAATAGGTAACTGAACTGGTATCTCCTTTTTCGAGGTGGCAAAAAAAACACCCAAGTTTGAAAAGTGGCAATGTAGAAACACCCTTTTTTGTGTGTGCATATTTTTGAAACATTAATTTTTATTTATGAAGTATGAATATCTGTTTTCAAACGTTAGTGATTTTTTAAAGGTGGTGATACAACATCAACCACATTTTTTTGGAGTGGTGATTTTCATGTTGGTAATAAAACATAAAATTAAAATTAAAAAACATGATAAAAAAAAATCAAATATAAAAAAATAATAAAAAAACCAATAACAATGTAATAAAAAACAAAAAAAACAAAATTAACTTGTAAAAATAAAAAATTTAAAAAATAAATAAATAAATAAAACGCAAAAGAAAACTAAAAATTTCGAACTTTAAATTAAAAAATGGGGAAAATTTAAAAAAAACAAGAAAAAATATTTGAAAAAAAAAATATAGAAACAATTTTTCTAGTTATTAAAAAAACAAAATGATAAAAAAAAATTAAAGAGAAAATTTAAAAACAATTAAAATTAAAAAATTAAAATACAAAATAAAAAATAACTAAAACTTAAAAATTTAAATTTTAAAATAATAAAAAATTAAATTAAATAAAAAAATTAAATAAAAATAAAAATAAAAGTTTGAAAAAAAAAATATTTAAAAGAAAAAAAAAACATTTAAAAATAACTTAAAAAACAAAAATTTATTTTTTATTAAATTAAACCATTTTAGAATTTTTAAAATTAAAAAATAAAAGTAAAAAATAAAATAAAAAACATTTTATCCATTAAAATTTAATTAAAAATTAAAAATTAAAAAAAAATTAAACAATCTTAAAATATTAAATTAAAAAAAAAACAAATTTAAAAAAATAAATAAATAAATTGAATAAAAAAATCAAATATTAAATTTAAGAAATAAGAAAAAAATTTAAAAAATGAAATTTAAAAAAAAATAAAATTTGATAAATTAAAACTAAAAATAAAAATAAAAACAAATTGATGAAAATCGCGCCGCCCAGGTGGTGGCAGAGGCCTGCCACTGGACCCCGCCTGCCCAGTGGCCGACCTCCGCCGCCACCTGGGTGGGAAGTCGATTCCGAGTATCACCTCCCGGCCCAGGTGGCGACGAAGACCGACTGCTATGCGAGTGGGGGGCTATGGCGGGCCACCTCGCCCATCCAGCGATCAACCTCTGCCGCCACCTAGGCAGGGAAAATACAATTTTATTAACAAAATTAATATTTTTTTAATTTTTATTTAATAAACTTTTATATTTTTTAATTAATTTTAATTTTATATGTATTTTTTTATTTTTATTTTTAAATTTTGTTTTTTTTAATTAAATAAAATATAACATTTAAACTTTGAAATTTAATATTTTTTATTTAATTTTCATTTTTATTTTTTAAATTACTTTGTCTTTTATTTTATTTTTTTAATTTACTAATTTTAATTTATTTATTTTTCCCCGTTTTTAGTTTTGATTAATTTTTTGTTTTGTTTTTAATTTTAATTAAAAAAATGTTTTTTAGTTTTTTTTTTTTTTTTTTTTTTTTTAATTTTCTTTTTTATTTTAAAATTTGTTTATCAATTTATTTATGTACTAATTTTTTATTTTTTTTTACATTTAATTTTTTTAATGATAATATTAATTTTTTTAATTATTATTTAATAAAGTTTAGTATATATTTTTTTAATTTATTTTTTATATTTAAAATTTATTTGTTTCTTTAATAATGGTTTTTTAATTTAATATTATTTTTTATTTTTTCATTTTTAATTTTCAATCGATTTTTTTAAAAAAAATATTAATTTGAATTTAAGTAATGTTTTTTATTTTTTATTTTTTTTTGTTAATTTTTAATTTTCATTTTAATTTTTTGAATTTAATAAGAATTAATATATTTTTTTTAATTTAATTTTTTATTTTAAAAAATAATTTTTTTTTTAATTTTGTCAAATTTTCCTTCTTAAATTTAGTTTTTTTTTTTTTTTTCAATTTTTAATATATTTCTAATTTTAATTTTAATTTTTAATTTATTTATTTTTTGTTTTTGTTTTTTTTCTTAATTTTTTTTAAAAAAATTTTTTTATTAGAATTTTTCACTTTAAAAAATATAATGAATTTTCTTTTTTTTCTAATTATTTTAAAATGGTTTTTTCATTTTTAATATAAATTTTTGTTCTTCTAAAATTTTTGTTTCAACACTTTCCATTTGTGGCGTGTTTTTTGCAGCAAAAACAAAACAGTTTTTACTTCTATTTTAAAAAAAAATTGAAAATTTACCATGAAAAAGAGAAAGTTTACTCCAGAATAAAACATTTTTTAAAGATGTTGAAAATTTACCCCAAAAAAAAGAAGGTTATTCCATAATACAAATTTTTGTTTTCGGGTTGTTTTTTCATGGGTTTTTGATGTTTTTTTTGTTAAAGTTCCCGTTTTGAGGTAATAGTTCCCGTTTTGAGGTAATTGTTCCTGTTTCATCGGTAACTATGTTTTTGTTTCTGAATACCCATTTAGTTCCAATAACATTTTTATCCTTTGGTCATGGAACAGATTCCAAAGTGTTTTTCTTCTAAGTTTGATCTAGTTCTTCATTCATAGCTGCTACCTAGTGTTTATCTTGACTAGCTTCCTCAAACTTGCTAGGCTAAAAATTTTCTTAAAAGAAAGGTGAGCTTGTTGTTATGAACGAATATTTCGACTTCTTCTAGTTCCAATTCCTTCATTTATGTTGCCGATGATTTGATTTGACAGATGATTCTCTTGACACCATTTTTTTTTTTTTTTTTTGCTAAATTGCGCTATTTCTATTATGAACATAATATTACAAAACTGCTACGGCTCAGCTGAGGAAGCCTGAGACCGGGCTTGATTGCCACATTCAGTCTAAATATGGAACTGCCCATAAACGGGAAACCAGTTCTTTTGAAAGTGATTGCACCGCCCAGGAACTGGGAAACCGGCGAAGAGTCAACTATATTCAACATAATAAAACTAGAGAAATACAAAATATGCATGCAGCTGTATCTGCTATGTGTTAACATTGAAACTAAAAACCTTGCAAAAAGTCTAAAGCATAGTTCATATTGGAAACTGGTCATGGAAGAGAGTGAACAATTAGTCTGAAGCAGTTTGCTCCTCCACAATTCTGCAGCCATACTGATTGTCTGGTTCTGCTTCAGCAATCTTGTCTTCTTCATCGCCTGACAGGCCTGCTTCCATCTGCATATAAAAAAGTCCCGAGGAAGAGGGGACGGGGGCATGTGGAACACCAAAAGAGGGCATGAACGGAGTAGGTTCAGGACCAGAAGGAGGGTTGAAGGCGGGCGCAGAAGGAGTCTGCAAAGGACCAAGGGGCGGAGCAGGAGGGATGGAGACTTCTTCGCGCAGGGTGACTGTTATGAAGGCAGTGATGGAAGGGCGGTCAAATGCACAGTCGAAGCGCAACTCATCTTGTTGCGAGGATTGTCTCAGGATACGACTGCCAGGGCGAGGAGGGGAAGCGGAAACGTGAGGCTGGGGCGAGGACAGAGGTGGCGCCGTGGGAGCGAGGGGCGGAGGCATAGACAGAGGAGGCGCGGTGGCATGGTTGTCACGGAGAAGACCAGGAGGGTCAAAAAAGTTCTGAGCGGAGCGCCTTGCAGAAGGCTCCGAGGAGAAGTCAACACTGGGGTTGTGGGGAGGACGTTCGCCCATGGGTCTGCCCCGAGAAGCACCCCTTCTGCAAGTTATTCTTTGCCTGAGCCTGGGCATGGTGAAATTCTCAAAAGAATCCACCCAAACTCTAGAGGGAGCTGCAAGTATAGGAGTAAGATGACCAACAAAAACAGGAGAAGCTTGAAAATTGAAATTAACAAGACAGAAGTTACTGTGCGAGTAGTGGAAGCCCGGAACGGTTTCCAGGCAGCAATGCAACGAGCACCGTCGACCTATAGCTGTTCGTTCACCACCTATAGCACAACCTCCCGGGCAGAGAGAGCTCAATGGCGACAGAGGTCGGTGGCCATCAACAGAACGATCTGGAGAATTCGAGCTGTAATGCTCCATTTGATAGAGTATGCATTGATCAAGGCGGAGGAGGTGACGGCGAGGAGGATTAAATGCCCATCGCAGATGGTTAATGAAGACAGCATTTAAGGCACCATGGGGGGCCATGTGGCCACCCCAAGTGAACTGCCTTGGGAGTAGAACCAGGCCTAGTGGCCCCTTAACAAAACTAAACATCCACATCCGGAGGATTCTCTTGACACCGTTATTTTAAAGCTTTTAGCGAATTTTCTTGTCCATCCTAATGATCATTTCTTATTTCCTCTTGGTTGACTTTTGATTCCTTATATGAGTGGCCTTGTTATGGAGCTTCTTGTTCATCATTCACAAATTCTCCCTCATATCCCTTACATTTTCTTGAAGGGACAATCTCATATTCATCCTTTGTAACACAATATTCATCAAATGTAATATTTATGCTTTCCAATATTTGTTTTCAGCTCAGATTGTAGCATCTATAAGCCTTCCTTTTGCATGAATAACCAACAAAAATACCTTCATCGACATGGGAATCGAAATTGCCCAATTTTTTATATTCTATTTTGACGTAGCATTTGCTTCCAAATATTTTGAAGTGTTTGATGTTAGCCATGTTGGTTCAATTTACTAATTAAACTAACACAGATGTTTTACTTGTTAATCTAGGTTTGTAGACTTGGAAGCATGTCCGAAATTTATGGATTTTAGGTGAATTCAATTTTAGACAACAAAGTTTAGCAATTGAAAGAAATGCATATTACAAATATATTCTAAATTTTAATATTAATGACAATGCATATTACAAATATAAAATCTAGCTAAAAATTTTCCGATTCAATATGTAGTAAGTAAAGGAAGAGGCTCCTAACTTAGGAGATCCTGGTTGTCCTTCCCCACAGTACTATATTTAAGAAGAGAAACTCAAGAGAAATAGTTTATGATGTGTAGAAAGTAAGCCCGAAGAGGCTCCTAACTTAGGAGGTCCTGGTTGTCCTTATTTACAATTCTATTCCAACATTATTACCATTGCATTAAAACTCGAAATTCAAGAAATAATTCAAGAAAGGAAACTAAAGAGGATGAATTTTAGTTGTTGTTCATGATTTGATAGAAAGATAATTTAAGTTAAATTATTTTTTTTCCTTTTGTATGAAAATTATATTTAAACCAATTATCATCCAACAATTATAAGAAATCATAACACATCAAAATCACTGAATCATAAATTTTAAACCAGAACTATTGCATTAAAACTATGCTAATTTAACCAAAGTGTACTTAGCTTGGTATGGGGGCCCTCCACTTCTGCCTTGCACACTTGAAGAACTCTTAAGCTATAAAATCTTAATCAATCATCCATAGTATGAAAAAAAATAGAACAGTATAACTGGTTCTTCAAATTATCTCAAAGAATTCAAAAGTCTCAATATAAAATTACACATATTCTACATGTTTGAATGGTCCATAAACTTGGTTTAAATAGACAAATAATAAAAAAACGTAGCTATAATGTCTCTAACAGTCCTATCAATCCTAATTCCATCCATATAGGTCGAACTCATCCATTCTGGTTCACAAAATTAGGAAATATCCCCAAAAAGTCTAATTTTGCACTATTTCCTAGGGATTTCGGAATGACAGATCAGGTTTGACCAATGTTGACCAGGCCCATTTTAGCTCAGTTTGACTGAACCAATAGGTATTTTTCCATACGTGGTTCCAAATATTTCCAAATATATTCTTAGCTCTCACCCAAGTTTCCTTCACATATGACTTCAATGAAGCTATTATGGGAATTTTTAGTGCAGTACAAAATCACTCTTAAAACCAAATTTTTACAAAAATTTCTAAAAATTGAAAAACTTAATTTAATTTCCTGAATATTTATAATAAAGCTAAAATGAGGCATATATGGATGATATAATATGGAATATGGTGGTAAATAGGTGGGTTTATGATAGGCAAAAATGACCAAAATGGAGGGCCAACATCTCCCCCTTGCTGATGTTCAAGCATGTCCTGATGCTTGCCTCCTCCATCTAGATCTCCTGAGTGATGATGTCCCTATTGTTCCTGATCCTGTAGCCTCTTCTTATGCAGCCTGAAGAAGACAATCAATACCCTCATACTTCCCTTATTTGTAGATGGCAACTTTCACCTTTTGCCTCTCATATTTGTACTGCCATGTCTTCTTCTCATTGAGCCATCTGTAAGCTTGTTTAGAGATGAGGATATTCTTAGTTTCAAGCTTATAAATTTTCTTGGTCAATTTATTGTTTTCTTTTATTATGTTTTTGTTGTTTTCCATGTACATCTTATTTTCCTTTTTCAATTGTCTTTCCAAGATCTTGTTTTCATCCAACTCTTTTGTTAGTTCTTCTATCTTCCTAAGGTACTCTTCATTATGCAGCTCTCTAAATTATTCTTGGGCATCCTTGGCATATGAATGAGATGATGTAGCTCCTACCCAAGCATTCTAAAACTAGGAGTCCCTCTCCATAAGTTCTTCTTGGATTTCCTCTATATTCTTTGTATTATCTCATCAATTTTATTTGATGTTGGTGGAGGTTAAACAATTTCAACTTCTGGGTATTTTTCCTTGTTGCTTGGCTCCTCTTGTGTTTTTCTTCTAGGCTTCCTAGGAATAGATAGAAAGGATTTTTTTTTCAACCATAATATTATCTTGCTTCTTCTTTGATCTAGTCCTAGGATACATAGGGGAGTTCATAATGCTTCCTGTCACATGAAATTGTTCAAATTTTTCTTATGTTATTTTCTCTCCAAGATGATTCTCAACTAAAAATTCCTTCCAGCCTGTTCCCTTATTTCTTATTTGATATTCGACAAGTATTTTGATTAATCCTTGATAATAAATGTTAGCTTCCTTTTCTTCAATTTTTTTTTTGACACTGTCTATCATTTTAGTCAAGCTTATTGAAAAGAAATAAGGTAGATTGACTTTGGAATCTACCTTCATGTGTTGAAGAAACCTTATGTGATAAAGATAGACCACATTATACTGTTTGTCACAGGTGAAATATTTTTTAATAATCAACACTAATTTTGACCATGGCCCTCTTAACCAATCTCTTGTAATTTGTTTTTCCATGTAAAAGGATCCCTTCCTTTGTCTTTCTACGAAAAAGGTCCATCCCTTCTCCTTAAAGTGTAGACATTTTTTATATTCCTCTCATGTCAAGGGAGGATCTAGAGCTTGAGAGAGAAAGTCTGGGTTTAATGGTATGGAGAGCTCACCCACTCTAGTTTTCCCATACTCATAATGGTTTATAAATTCCTGTGTGATTCTGTCATTATGTCCATTAAAATTTTGAAGAAATTCCAACAATCGTACTTGGTATAATATTTCTATTGTTTCCTTTCCCCATTTTGCTAGTTTGAATTCTTTTGGCTTTGGTTCCCATTTTTCTCTGCTCTATATACCAATTTATATATCCTTATACAATCAAAATCCTCATTATGAAGAAACACAATATATATATATATATATATATATATATATATATATATATATATATATATATATATATATATATATATATATATATATATATATATATATATATATATATATATATATATATATATATATATACACTTGTCCTTTTTATTCATGCAATTTCTAGGATAAATACCATGGTAGATGGACTTACTAGATCGACGAAGCTTTGAAAAATAATGAGGCTAATTCCTCTACTTATAACTCTTCAATTTCCCTTTGTTCTGTTGCAAATGATACCCAAAAGGAGTCCTCTGTATATAAAACTGATAAAAAAATTATTTTACTGTGTGCAAGACCATAAAAATATCTCAAAATTATTTCACTGCTTTGCAAAATTGTTCCACAATCTATGTTTGCAAAATTTTCTCATGGAAACCCATCTTTGTTTCAAAAATCGCATAATGTGTATATAAAATAAGACTGTTTGCATTTTCATGTGAAAATTTTTTGACAAATATGCATGAAGAATTTTTTTAGGATACTTGAACTTCGATTGACTTGAAGAAAACTTGTAGAGGTTTCTTGTTAATGGTTTGTTTTCCCTGTGTTAAATAATACAATTTCAATTAAAACTCCTCTCTCAGCATCTCGAAGATTCATGGATTCTACAGCTGGAAGTGTATGTTTATGGTGACAGAGCATTACAAATCCTTAACTGGAGTCATGTTTTCTCATATTATGACTATTATTATACGAAATCTTGAGTTAAACATCCTCCAAATTTCGAGATTAACTATTACCTACCACTTGCGAAATACTTGGAATTTGTTGGAAAAAACGGTCTGCTCAACGCAGAAAATCTCGATCTCTATCTCTTCATTTAAACAGAGTGTCTCTCATTATTTCTACACGTAGACACTTTAATTTATTCGCCCAATTCTATGTTATTTCTCCACTTCTCAAGGCTCTCCTTTCCTACAT
Source organism: Pinus albicaulis (assembly GCA_034641835.2). Classification (NCBI taxonomy): domain Eukaryota; kingdom Viridiplantae; phylum Streptophyta; class Pinopsida; order Pinales; family Pinaceae; genus Pinus; species Pinus albicaulis. Next base: position 601,213,408 of record CM076574.1, read on the forward strand.
AGTTCTCTTTCAAATATTTTTTGTTCTTTCCTACGTATTTCTATTTCAACGAGGGTTCTTCTATGCTGTGGTGAATGCATAGTGTTGCTCTCCAACTCTAAGCTGGGTTTAGATGTGATGATGGAGGAGAACATACGCAAAGGAATTTTTGTTTTCAAAACTTTTTTGCCATTTATGTGTGTGTTCCCAATTCGTGCTCTTACCTTTGTAATCGTGGTTGCCACTTGTGCTTCTGATGTGTCATGGTTTGAGTGCCTTCTCTACTATATGAATATCCTTTCTACCACAGGTTTTCATGCTCGGTCTTGTCACCATTATGTTTGTTTATCCAGTTTTGTCTTTTGTACAGTCTCGATGTCATATCATGGCTCTTGCACTTATTTAAGGTCTTTGCTTTATTGCTTGTATGCCTATTGCATGTTTTCGTAATCATGCATTGTCATGCATTTTTCATTTCATTCTTATTTCATGTTGCATATTGTATGTTTTCATTTTGATTCTTTTGTGTGTCATTTTTTATATGTTTATATATTAATTTGCTTTGAAATGACCATAACCATAGGTCATTTCAAATAAAATTCATTTTTTAATGACACTAACTCCTTTGTTTTGGTCTTGTAGGCAAACTAATCCTTCATTTTTTTGCAGGCAATTTCTATGAGGCAAAAAAATTTGGTTAAAAATGCTCATGTAGGAGGATGAATGTAGGATTATGATGAGTGAATGTAGGGTTATGATGAATTTGGTTGATGAATGATTTTTTTTTAATGTAGGATGATAATGTAATAGGATGTAGGATAATGTAATAGGATTTAGGATGATGAATTCATGAATAAATGAGTATTCAATATTCAAGTTTTTTAAATTATTTTAACAATCCTATAAAAAATTTCAAAATCAAAGGTTTTAAGAACACTTTTACACTTACAGTACTTTCCTTCTGCTTAGTATCTTATTGTCAATTCTTGTTCTATTGATGATGACCTTTGCTAGTTTGTCAACACTTGATTTTTTCAATGATGATAATTATTTTGACTTCAAAGATGAATTTTTATAAATTATTTGGATGTATTTTAGGTGCTTGTAGCTACTTATTAGGTTCCCTTAATGTAGACTATGTTGTTTCTGGATCTTTCTACAATAACATATGATATTGATTTTGTTCAGGTCCCTCACTGATGAATATTGATGTCTCAGGTCCCTTCTACAATCATATGATATTTGATTTTGTTCAGGTCCCTTCTACAATGATATTTGATCGATGTCTTAGGTCCCTTCTACGATACAACTGCTTGTTATTAAAATATTTGCATAGTTTTTTTTGTTATCTTCCCCCTTGCTTATTTTGAGGCTTGTCCTCAAGTCTTTGAATTCCGAAGGATGATTTTTGCAAAATGAAATTGAAGAAAAATTAAAACAAAATAGAGAATTCATATTGGTCAAACAAGTTGGTTTTCTGAGATGACTTAGTTTTTGTATTGTGTCAATTTCCTAGATTTTCACAACCAAACTCCTTTATTATTATTATTATTATTTATTTTTTATTTATTTAATTTTTATTTATTTATTTTTTAATTTTATTCTCGAAGTAGGGAATGCATATCACTATGTTGTTCCATTATTTCCACATTGTTTTCTGCTGAGACTCTTGTTATAAAGTCTTCTTTATTGATAGGCTTATTATAAACTTTAAGTCTATGTCCATTAACTAGAAATGAAATTGTTGCTTCATCAATTATCTTTATGTTAACTGCTCCATTTTCAAAGATATCTTCTATCTTGTATGGCTCAAGCCAATGAGTTGTAAATTTAGCTTTGAAGTATTTGTACTTGGAATAAAAAATAAGTGTCCAATATCCTTTATGAAAAATTTTGTTTTTGATAAATATGTCATGCTATTTGATTCTTTGTTGTTGTACTTGTGATGTATGTTCAACTTTTTGTTGTTTGATTTCATCTAATTCAATTAGATGCATAACTATCTGTTTTTGTGTTTCTGACAATTCCAATCCCAATTCTGCTGCAAGTTTAAAAGGATGAATTTGAAATTCGATTGGTAGCATAAATTCCTTACCAAATACAAACTGATATGGGTTGAATCCAGTTGTATTTTTCCATGTAATTCTATATACCCATAATGCATCTCTTAACTTATCTGACCAATCCTTTCTGTTCATTTTCAATGTCTTTTTCATGATGTTTTCTAGAACCTTATTAGCAGATTCTACTTGTCCATTTGCTTGAGGATGGTATAGAGTATACTTTCTGTCTTTGATTTTATACTTTTCCGTAAGATCCCGAACAAGTTTAGAAGTGAACTGTGATCCCTGGTCTGTAACAATCTATCTTGGAACTCCAAATATTACAAAGGTTTCTTCAAAGAGGAATGAAACCATTGTTTTTTATGTTTCTCTTTCCACTGCTTTTTCTTTTAATGATTTTGTAACATAGTTTGTACACACTAAAATGTACTTATTTCCATTTGAAGGTGGGTTAATAGGTACCACAAAGTAAAGAGCCCATTTTTCAAATGGTTCTATAAGTACTTGTGATTTCAATGGAATTTCATCTAATATTATAGGTCTTCCAGGTCTTTGGCATCTATCACATATTTTGACATAGGCTTTTGATTCCTTGAAGATTGTTGGCCAATAGTAGCAAAGTTTGAGCACCTTGTATGTTGTTCACTTGTCTACAAAATGAAAACCACATGTATCATCATGCCATGCTTTTAAAATATCAATAATTTCATCTTCTCTATCACACTTTCTTATCAAAATATCAAAACTAGTATAAAATAGGTCACCATTGACCCAAGGATATCTAACACTTTCTCTAATTATTTTTCTTTTTTGCTTGCTAGTGAAATGAGATGGTAATATTTCGGATGATAAATAATTAGCTACATATGGAAACCATGGGGTTTTAGCTATTATAGAAAATAAATTTTGATCGAGAAATTTTTCTGAAACAGGAATAGGATCACTAGGTGAATGAAGTCTTGACAGGAAATCTGCTACTTGATTGTCTTTACCTGGTCGATCTAGAATAGTGAGATTGAATTCTTGAATTAATAACAGCCATCTAGTAATTATGCCATTGGTAATTTCTTTGTTCATTAATTATTTAATGGTTGAATGGTATATATGAATAAAAACTTGATAACATGTTATATAATGCCTAAATTTTTTTACTACATGCACAACAACTAGCATTTCTTTTTCAGTTACAATATAGTTAAATTATTCCAGAGTTAAATTATTGCTTATGAAGTAAATGGCACAATTAAACAGATTTTATTTTTGTCCAAGCGATTCTCCTATAGTTGTATCAAATGCATCAGTAGATATGTGAAATGGCAATGACCAGTTTGCCCATCTAAGAATGGGTGCTATTGAAAATTTTTCTTTCAGTTTTTCCAATGCATTTTGACAATTTGTAGTCCATTGAAACCCGATGTCTTTTGCAATTAATTTGAATAGGGGCAGAGCTATTTTACTAAAATTTTTAATGAATCTTTTATAATAGCCTACATATCCCAAGAAACTTATTACTTCCTTTTGTGTTGTTGATGGCATTAAGTTTACAATGACTTGTATCTTTGCTAGGTCTACCTTTATTCTTGAAGAAGGAATGTGGTGTCCCAACACTATCCCTTCAGTTAACATCATAAAACATTTCTCATTGTTGAGGGATAAGTTTGTCTCTATGTATCTCTTTAGAACTTTTTCAAGGTTGTTCAAACAATCATCAAATGTACCTCCATAGACAGTAAAATCATCCATGTAGACTTCTACACATTCATGAATTAAATTAGCAAAGATGGCTAGGAATTCTCTTTGAAAAGTAGCAGGTGAATTACATAATCCAAAATGTAAAACATTATAAGAATATGTTCCCCAATGACAAGTAAAAACCGCTAAATCCATCAAGAAAATAAAAGAATTTATTTCATGTTAGTGAATCTAGTACTTTGTCAATGAATGGTAATGGGAAATTTTCTTTCAATGTGGATTTATTTAGTTCCCTATAGTCTACACATATTCTCCATTTTCCATTTTTCTTTAGTACCATAACCAAGGGAGCAACCCATTGAAAATCCCACTTGTAACAAATTTTGCAATTCTTCTTTGACTGTTTCTTTCATCATAGGATTCATTCTTCTTTGTGGTTTTCTAACTGGTTTGATATGATCATCAATATAGATATGGTAAATACATGTCTTTGGATGAATTCCTTGCATGTCTGTATAGTCCTAGGAAAATTATTTTGAATATTTCTGCAATAATGCAATTACCTGTTGTTCTTGTGATGATTGTATATTATTACCAATATTTAGATTCTTTCCAGGATTGATTTCAATTATTTTTCTTTGTAAATTTGTAATTGAGGTAACAGGAAAAATGCCTTCAAATTAATTTTTCAATGATTGAGTAGTAAAATTTCCCTAAAACATTGATTCAAAAGATGATTTGCAGCTTCATATTGTGTTATTCATAGCTTCTCATAAATATCGGGTTCTAAGATTAAAAAAAAAGGTCTATTAAATCCTAATTTTCTTCCTCTTCTCTAAAATTAAAGACTTGATTAATACTTAGATAAGATTGAGTTTTCTATTGTTGTTGGTCATCAAGCCATGATAATAAAGAAGGATATTGAGCTGGAGGATAGAGTGTAACATGTTTCCTTTCATCTCCATGTGCTATGATCATGCATCCAGATTTGTATCCAATGAAGGCATCTGTTGTGGCTAACCATGGCTTGCCTAGAATTAAAGGATGGCATCCTAGATTTTTTTTTGGTTGCGATATTAGAAATTCTACACGATATTCCCATGAATCCAAAGAAACAATTACGTCCTCTAATATTTCCTCTGGTACAACTTTAGATGTATCTGTTAGTTCTAAAATTGTAGTAGTAGGTCGAATATTTGGTAATTTTAAATATTTCATAGTCTCTATTGTCATGAAATTTATCGCAACTCCCAGATCAATTAAAGTGTTAGGAACTGAAAAATTATTGATTGAAATGGTAACCATAGGTATCCTAGGATCAACATACTTTTCAATTCTTGTTTTTGCAAACATGAGACTAGCTAATTTTCCAATGACTTGGATTATGGGTGGATCTCTTTTCTTTCTACCAGTTTTATTAATACATAATTCCTTTATTGTTTTTTCATAGATTGGAATATATTTTATAGCTTGGAACAAAGGAATTTTGACATAATAATTCTTTAATTCATCCAAAATATCAAATTCGGGAAGAGAAATTGAATTTTTCTACTCTACTAACCTTTCTACAAAAGGTAGTGTTTGAGTTATAATAGTTTTTCCTTTTTGAATTTGATTTTGTGGATTAGATTTTTTAGATTTTTCTCCTTATTCAGTTTGTTCTTCTATGATTGGTGGAGAATATTTGTGTAATACTTTTCCAATCCTTAAGTGGATGTCTTGAATAGAAAAATAGAATATGTAGGAAAATTTGTTGCGTCTTCCACATTATATGTTGGTCTTTCCACTTTGTTACTCGGATTTTCTACTGGCTGAGCTAGTAATTGAGTTGGTCTAGGTGGGGGTTGGTTAGAAGGAAGTTTAAGTTATTGTGGTTCAGTTAGTAAGGATGCAAGATTTTTTTGTGGAAATGGCATTGGGTGAGGATGTTGCTGGAATTTTTGATATTGAAATGGTTGTTGATATGGATGTTGAGGATAAGGTTGGTAGTTTTGTTGAGGATATATTTTTTGAGGTGGCTCGGTCCCATAACTATATCCTTGCCAACCATGTCTAGGTTGGTTTTTGTATTTTTGTGGAGGCCAAGCTTGCTATGGCATAGGAGTATTCCATGATGTTTGAGAAGGATATTGATAATTCTGAGGGACTTGTTGAGCAAATTACTTAGGTAAATTTTCGGTCATACTTGGAAACCGTGGTTTCCAAGGTCTCCTTGGTGCCATATAGTAAAGAGAATCAATCCCTTATACTTATTCCATTGAATTTACTTGAAATTCTGTAAGCTTTGGACAACTTTTAGTTGAATTATTTTCTGTACAAGGTCCACACATGTGAATAATATCCAAAGGAAATTCTATTAGTGGATGCTTCTTTCTACACTTAGGACAAAATATGGTTAGGATTTGATATTGTTCATCTTGCTTTTTCTTGGCTTTCAATACATCAAATTGTGTTCCTAAAGTTCTCAAAAGATCAATTTTAAATTTTTCTAACAAAATCCCTATTTCTTCTCTTGTTACTCCTCATGTTGTTGATTTAGAAGCTCTTGAATTTACATGTCTTTTTCCATTATTTTCTCTTCCCCTAGAAAATTTTTGAAATAGTTCAGAAATCTCATCAAATCTAAAATTTGAGATGTCTCCTTTTGCCATTACATTGAGAATATCAAGGTATTAATCTCATATACCTTTGAGAAAAATTGTATGAATGTATCATGATTTAAAGAGATTTTTTGGGTTTTTGTAAACTATAAAGAAATAATTCTAAATATTATTCCAAACTCTCATCTTATTGTTGAGCAATCCTGAAAATATCTTCTTTTGAATCTCTAGGCCTGTCATAGGCTTGATACTTTTTAAGAAAAAAAAAATTCATGTCATCCTAAGAGGCAATAGTGTGTTATCCTAATCCCATAAACCATTTCAATGCAGCTTCTTTAAGAGTAGCAAGAAAAAGATTAAGTTTATGTGTGGCATATGTATATCCATAAGTACGACATAAAATATCAAACTCAAACATGAATGAATCAGGATCTTCATTAGACATTCCATAAAAAATGGGTAAAACAGATGGTGGAATATTCTTCATTTTTACCTCCTATCCAGGAATTTCTCTTTTGTCTAGAATTGGGAAGCCAAAGGTATCTTCCTGATCATTGGCTAGTTCTATATCATTACGTATCTTATTGTCGTTTTCTCTTTTTGCATCTTCTTCTCTTTTTCTTTCTGCTTCTATTCTCCTTTCTTCCTCTCTTTTTCTCTCCCATTCGTTTTGTTGCCTTTCATACTGAATTATTTGTTCTAGATTTAATACTGGTATATTAGATCCTTCTCCTTTCTTCGTCATTTTCTTCTCAGTTGTTTGTAATGTTTCAATAATAGGATGGGTTTTTGTTTCCTCAACTTTCTCTATTTGTTCAAGAATTGGTTGATCTAATTTTTTAACAATTGGTTTCCTTTTCTCCTTTTGTTTTTCTATGAAAGATGTTTCTATCGGTGTTTTTTTTCTTTTCGCTTCACAGGCTAACAAGGTTTGTCTTTCAATAAGAGTTAATCACTATCCTGATAATTTTTTTTCTTCTAATTCTTCTAAAGTTGGTTTTCCAGCAACTGGTGTAATTAGTCCTGTTAGTGTCAGTATTTGCATACTTCCATCAGTGATCAAAATTTTGTCTTTTTCATTTTCATATTAGGATTCCCATAACATAAATTTTCACCATTCCGTTAGGTCATGGATTCATTGATGGTAGTGGTCTTTCATCAGTTTTCCCTCATGCGAAACTTGTTGATTCTCCTCTCTATGGTCTTTATTCATGAGCAAATTTCACTTTGTAAGTCATGTTAGTAGGTCATAGGATGGGTCTCATTAAGTTCTAGGATCTCATCATGGTCAAATTAATGAGTCAAGTGTTAATAAATATCAGCAAGGTCATGAGGAAGTTAATAAAACCAAAGTCACACCACCTGGAAAGATCAAAGAAGTTTTATCCAGTTTGACGTAATTTTAGTTTGCCTTTATTATCATTCATTATGTAATTTTATGTCAGCATATGTAATAAGTCACACTTTAGAAGCTGCCATCTCCACAAAGTCATCACCCTGCACTTCAAAGAGGTTTTCCACAACGTTTTCAATTTAGAATCATGTTCCGAGTATGTTCAGTAGGAAGAGCCTAGAAAGAGCTTTCCAATGGTATATTACACTCTCAAAACTAACTTCTGGATTGAAATTTATGCCTAAGTGAATTAAAAAGTCCCCTATACCCTTAAACAATCCATTTTCCCACCTTTCCCTAAACTTTATTTTATTAAAGTTTTATATTTTATTTAATAAATCCCTTTTTCTCCCCTTCCGATTTACAAAATCGCATTATAAAAATCATTTAAATACATATGCAATTTATTTATTAACTAATTCCCCTCCATACCATTTACTTTATAATATAATTAAATTTTTATATTATAAAATAACCCCCCCCCCTTCGGTCGCATCGTAATACATAAACCACTTCCCCTTTCATGACCCCTTCAAATTTATAACAAAGTTTAAGTTTTATATTATAACATCCCTTTGTCCCAAAACCCTTCCATCGCAATCGCAACATTTCGATTGTGCGTTCCGATTAGCCTGTAACAAAAACTCTGATGTGATTGTATTGGCCCCTCCGATATACATTCCCACCATCAATTTGATCCATGATCTGACGACTCTCATACCATCGGCACCTTTGATTGCCCCACTCCCGATTGTATATCCCCGATTGACACCCTTCGACCACTCCTCCGCCGTCGATCTCATTATTTGATCTAACTGCCCACAGCCAATCGGAACCTCCCAATCAGTGCAATCACAAAACTTTCCTCTGCTCTACTCCGATCTCTGATGCCAATGGATTTTGGGTCCCTCCATTTAACGTTACCTTACGCCATTCATATAAAGGCCTTTCCCTTTGTTAAAATTGGATTTTGTTTTATTTCATTTATAAGAAGGACCTCCCCCAATCGCATCAGCAATTTCATATATATCACTCTGCCCCGTTCTCCTCTGATCTCCCAACACGAATTGATCCTAGTCCCACCATTTAATATTCTCCGCCCATTCACAATACAATGGCCCTTTTCCTTTGTTAAACTTAAATTTTGTTTATTTTGTTTTATACAAAGGCCTTCCCCCTTCGCGTATATCCCATCGCATCGGAAGTATTTTATCATGTAATACGCCCACTCCAACTTCTAATTCCGATTGCGATTATTCATATCCCGGTCCCACCATAAAATTCCTCCACCCTTCCCAAATAAAAATCATTCCTCCCTTTGTAAAAAAAACAAAAACTGTTTCGTTTGTTTTAATAAAGGGATTTCTCTCCTTTGAGTTTTCCAATCGCATTGGAGTTTTTTGTGGGTTGCCTCACATATATCCCAATCCCCGATCCCGATTGCGATTGTTCTATCACTACACGTATTTTAAGACCCCATTGTATATTGTACTCCCTTTCCCTATTCGTTCCGATTGCGAATATGGACCCCACTTCCCTTCATTCCGTTCATTTAAATCGGTTTTTCCCTTCACAAGGCATAAATTCATTTTATTTTATTTCAATAGCATTTTATGGAAGTAGGTTTTATTCAAATGAATAATGGAAGGCAACAGTCAGCTGGCCGCAAGCTAAAATGAGTTAGATATTTCTACAGCAGCATAAAAATAGGGTTTTTCTCCTCAAATTTCCTATTTTCCATTCAACAGTGTAACTGTGAATCTACCCAAATAGTCAAATGTAATGTTGTTACTTCTTTAAGGCAGATTGTTGGTTCTCTTTTCTATCTTCAAATTTCAATTCTTGAGCTATAAAAACATCTCCTCATTCTGTGGATCTATGTTCCCACAAATCTGGTCTATTTAATGTAATTCTAAATCATTTGTAAAGTAGTCTGTAACTCAGAAGTAGGGGAATAGTGTGGAAAAGAAAGCTCTGTGCTCCATTGTAACAATTTTGGATAGGGAATTAATAAAGAGATGTAGCTTTGATTTGTGCGATCCATGTGGTATAACTTTTAGCATTGGTTTTCTCCTTTGTTTCATATGTAAATTTGTTATGTTTCACCTTTCATCCATAAACATTTCCTGTTGAATGCTTTCAAGATAGAGAGGTAGGATCCATTTTTATGCCCTGCCTTGGGAAATAATTCATATTTTGTGTTTTTCTTCTGTTTGAAAAGCATCCATCCTCCATGCCCTTTTCAACTCTTCACCAGTCTTTTCATTCCATCCTTATTTAACTTTATTTTCTAAAATTTCTTGCCTACCCTGACCCATGAAATAACCTATGTCCTGATTTAATTCCCAGTTTCATACTGTCCCTTTATCCCATACATCCCTGAAAAATTCATTCATCTTATTAAACATTTTTTTCCATCATTTTACCTAGCCTAATATCATATCATTATTATACTTTTTTGAATATCTTTCACGGAGAGAGCCCTCTCTTGACCTTGTAGGGAAAGCTACAAGGCTGAGCATGGTTTAGATGTTACCCTAATTTGCCTTTTTCAGTCTGAGGTCTAGATCGGGTGCTAACATCTCTAGCGACCATACTGGGGAAAGTTTTTAGCACAAAATATTAATCACCCCAGTAATACCTTCCCTATTAAAGAATGATAAAGTATCATATCTAAATGTTGAAGGTGGACAACAGTTGGATACATATGAAGGCTGAATCATTCACCTGGCGACTCCATTTACTGAAAGATCCAGAAATCAACACTTCAAGGTGACTCCACTGCAGGAAGATCAGTAGCTTTAAGATTTTTTAAGATGGAACGTATTTCCAGAAGGTATGCTCCCATGAGCCGAGATCACATTCCAGGTTTTCCAAATAAGATGCCTAAAGCAAATTGGTAAAGGAACTTAGCTATGTTCAAAAATGTGAAAGGTAATGATGCTGCTCTTCACCTGGTGAAATTTCACATCCATGTGCATAAGTTAAAGATTGATTTTCCTGAAGATTACTTGATGAAGATGTTCATGGCTACTCTGGAAGATGAAGCTCGATCTTGGTATGAAAGTTTGCCACCTACTTTATTTATTTTCTAAGAGATTTTCATACCATATTCTTTGAAAGATATAAAGAATATTGTCCATCCTTAATATTAGATCAAAATTGTTGCAAACATGTTAATAGTTTCATTGAAAATCTTGAGAAATTTTATGGAGATGATGAATTCATAGACGAAGAAATCATGGAAGCACTGTATGAAAATCCATTTCAGCAGAATATAAAAATCTTAGAAGACACTTATCAAGATCAGCAGGATGAAGATCTTTGTACAAGTAAAAATGATAGAAAACAAGGTTTTATTTCAGATCTGATTGAAACAAATGACAGTATGTAAGAAAATGATGTTCCAGTCTCAGATAGTGATAAAGTTAAGCCAAATCTAGAGTTGAAATACGATGATGAAGAGGATGATGTTCTAGATATCATGAAGGAGATTCATATTGTTGAAGTCACCTCAAATGAAGAAAACAGAGTTATAGGCCTAAGTTGTGTCATCCCATCAGAAAAAAGTCTTCATGAGGAGGTAATCTATTCTCTCTATGAAAAACAAGATGAGGTATGTTTTCAAGTAAGTGAAAAAGTTTCTTCACATGAATCTTTGGTAGATTATAGAAATTTCAGTCTTGGTTTTCAAGAGTCATCTGAAGTTTCTTCTCTTATGATTTATGAATGTGATAAGAAACATGATAATCTGGTTGTTATATCATATGAATATGATCAACAATGTATTCAGAATATAGAAGATGAGAGCATTCAGAACTACCATTCAGATTCTTCTTCCTATGTTTCATGTTTTGAAATGTATTTTCAAGAGGAAATCTTCTTGCCTACTTGTTCAGATTTTTTTGAAGACTAGGAACACACTCTTACTATGGTACATTATGAAGAAAGATCAGAATCAAGAGAAAAAGACACCTTGTTTCTTCAGCAGGAGGTAAATCTTCATGTTTTTCAGGATCCAGTAGCAAAGCTGTTGCAGTCAGCAGTGAAGGTAATTATTGCAGTATTCAGTGATGAAGGAGATCATGGTCAACCATGCTTTTGGATGCCCAGTTGCAAGTATCTATGGTTTTCCAGAGGATCTCACCAGGAGAATCAATCAAGAAGGCATCTGCTTGATTGGTTACATTGGCATTTTGATATAACTTGATGGTATACTGTATTGTAAGAAACACAAGTGGTCATGTACTGCCATCAAGATTTAAATTTAAGTTTGGTCTTAGTCACTTTTGAGTTAGTTTGTTGAGTCAAATTTCTTTCAGTTTCGTTTTTATCTATTTACTCCATGCCCAATGGATAAGGCTACTTGGTCTATGGTGTTCTTGGCACCTCCAAGGAGCTACCATCCCCATTGGAGCCAATGTTAGTGTCAGTATTTTCATACTTCCATCAGTGATCAAAATTTTCTCTTTTGCATTTTCATATTAGGAGTCCCATACCATAAATTTTCACCATTCTGCTAGGTCATGGATTCATTGATGGTAGTGGTCTTTCATCAGTTTTTCCTCATGTGAAACTTGTTGATTCTCCTCTCTATGGTCTTTATTCATGAGCTACTTTCACTTTGTAAGTCATGTCAGTAGCTCATAGTATGGGTCTCATTAAGTTCTAGGATCTCATCATGGTCAAATTAATGAGTCAAGTGTCAATAAATATCAGCAAGGTCATGAGGAAGTTAATAAAATCAAAGTCACAGCACCTGGAAAGATCAAAGAAATGTTTTATCCAGTTTGATGTAATTTTCACCTCAAAACCATGTTTTGAGGTGAAAACATGATACTTTGCCTTTATTATCATTCATTATGTAATTTTATGTCAGCATATGTAATAAGTCACACTTCAGAAGCTGCCATCTCCACAAAGTCATCACCTTGCACTTCAAAGAGGTTTTCCACAGTGTTTTCAGTTCAGAATCATGTTTTGAGTATGTTCAGCAAGAAGAGCCTAGAAAGAGCTTTCCAACGGTATATTACACTCTCAAAACTGACTTCTGGATTGAAATTTATGCCTAAGTGAAGTAAAAAGTCCCCTATACCCTTAAACAATCCATTTTCCCACCTTTCCCTAACCTTTGATTTATTAAAGTTTTATATTTTCTTTAATAAATCCCTTTTTCTCCCCTTCCGATTACAAAATATCATTATAGAAATCATTTAAATACATATGCAATTTATTTATTAACCACTTCCCCTCCATACCGTTTACTTTCTAATATAATTAAAGTTTTATATTATAAAATACCCCCCCCTTCGGTCGCATCGTAATACATAAACCACTTCCCCTTTCATGACCCCTTAAAATTTATAACAAAGTTTAAGTTTTATATTATAATATCCCGCCGTCCCAAAACCCTTCCATCTCAATCGCAACATTTCGATTGTGTGTTCCGATTGGCCTGTAACAAAAAATCTAATGCGATTGTATTGGCCCCTCCGATATACATTCCCACTGTCGATTTGATCCATGATCCGACGACCCACATACCATCGGCGGCTTTGATTGCCCCACTCCTGATTGAAATCTCCCGATTGTATATCCCCGATTGACACCCTCCGATCACTCCTCCGCCGTTGATCTCATTATTCGATCCGACGGCCCACAGCCAATCGGAACCTCCCAATCAGCACAATCACAAAACTTTCCTCCGCTCTCCTCCAATCTCCTATGCCGATGAATCTTGTGTCCCTACATTTAACGTTACCTTCCACCATTCATATAAAGGCCTTTCCCTTTGTTAAAAGCAGATTTTGTTTTATTTCATTTATACGAAGGACCTCCCCCAATCACATCAGAGATTTCATATATATCACTCTGCCCCGTTCTCCTCCGATCTCCCGACTCCAATTGATCCTGGTCCCACCATTTAATATTCTCCGCCCATTCACAATACAATGGCCCTTTGCCTTTGTTAAACTTAATTTTTGTTTATTTCGTTTTATATAAAGGCCTTCCCCCTTCACGTATATCCCATCACATCGGAAGTATTTTATCATGTAGTACGCCCACTCCAACTTCCGATTCTGATTTCGATTTTTCATATCCCAGTCCCACCATAAAAGTCCTCCGCCCTTCCCAAATAAAAATCATTCCTCCCTTTGTAAAAAAAAAAAAAAAAATTGTTTCATTTGTTTTAACAAAGGGATTTCTCCCCTTTGACTTTTCCAATCACATCGGAGTTTTTTGTGGCTTGTCTCACATATATCCCAATCCCTGATCCCAATTGCAATTGTTCTATCGGTACACGTATTTTAAGCACCCCACTGTATATTGTACTCCCTCTGCCTATTCGTTCTGATTGCGAATATGGACCCCACTTCCCTTCGTTCCCTTCATTTAAATCGGTTTTTCCCTTCACAAGGCATAAATTTATTTTATTTTATTTCAACAACATTTTATTAAAGTCAGTTTTATTCAAACAAATAATGGAAGGCAACATTCAGCTGGTCGCAAGCTAAAATGAGTCAGAGATTTCTACAACAGCATAAAATAGGGATTTGCTCCTCAAATCACCTATTTTCCATTCAACAACATAACTGTGAATCTACCCAAATAATCAAATGTAATGTTATTCCTTCTTTAAGGCAGATTTTTGGTTCTCTTTTCTATCTTCAGATTTCAATTCTTGAGCTGTAAATACTGCTCCTCATTCTATGGATCTATGTTCCCACAAATCTGGTCTATTTAATGTAATTCTAAATCATTTGTAAAGTATTTTGTAACTCAGAAGTAGGGGAATAGTGTGGAAAAGAAAACTCTTCGCTCCATTGTAACATTTTTGGACAGGGAATTAATAAAGAGATGCAACTCTGATTTGTTGGATCCATGTGGTATGAGTTTTAGCATTTGTTTTCTCCTTTGTTTCATATGTAAATTTGTTATGTTTCACCTTTCATCCATAAACATTTCCTGTTGAATGCTTTCAAGATAGAGAGGTAGGATCCATTTTTATGCCCTTCCTTGGGAAATCATTCATATTTTGTGTTTTTCTTCTGTTTGAAAAGGATCCATCCTCCATGCCCTTTTCAGCTCTTCACCAGTCTTTCCATTCCATCTTTATTTAATTTTGTTTGCTAAAATTTCTTGCCTACCTTGCCCCATGAAATACCCTATGTCCTAATTTAATTCCCGGTTTCATACTGTCCCTTTATCCCATACATCCCTAAAAATTCATTCATCTTATTAAACATTTTTTTCCATCATTTTACCTAGCCTAATATCAGATTATTATTATACTTTGTTGAATATATTTCACAGAGAGAGCCCTCTCCTGACCTTGTAGGGCTAGCTACAAGGCTAAGCATGGTTTAGATGTTACCCTGATTTTCCTTTTTCAGCCTAAGGTCCAGATCGGGTGCTAACAAGTCCTAATGGTCTTGCTCCTATGGATGGTTGAGTTTTGGGGGGTTTTTGTTTAGAAAATATACCCATTTTATCTCTTTCTCTAGGCATAAATAAACATAACTAAAAAAATAAATTTTTTTATTGTTTTTGTTGTGTTCTATTTATTTATTTATTTATTGAATCTTCCTAATTGACTATATTGAAATATGCTTCCCCGACAACGACGCCAAAAATTTTGCGTCATTTTACTAAGTAAACTAACACATGTGTTTTACTTGTCAATCAAGGTTTGTAGACTTGGAAGCATGTCCAAAATATATGGATTTCAGGTGAAGTCAATTTTAAATGACAGAGTTTAGAAGTTGAAATAAATTAATATTACAAATATATTATAAATTTTAAGATTAATGTAAATGCATATTACAAATATAAAATTTAACTAAATTTTTTCCGATTCAAGATGTAGTAAGTGAAGGAAGAGGCTCCTAACTTAGGAGATCTTGTTTGTCCTTCTTTATAGTTCTATTCCAACATTATTACCATTTCATTAAAACTGGAAAATCAAGAAATGAAACTAAAGAGGATGAATTTTAGTTGTTGTTCATGATTTGATAGAAAGAGAATTTAACTTAAATTCTTGTTTGTCCTTTCATATGAAAATTATATTTAAACAAATAATCATCCAGCAATCATGAGAAATCATAACACATCAAAATGACTGAATCATAAATCTGAAGCAATAACTATTGCATTAAAACTATGCTAATTTATCCAAAGTGTACTTAACTTGGTAAGGGGGCCCTCCACCCTTGCCTTCCACACTTGAAAAAATCTTCAGCTACAACAAACTTAATCAATCATGCACATTAGAATAGAAAATATAACATTATAATTGGTTCTTCAAATTATCTCAAACTCTTCAAAAGTCTCAATATAAAATTACACAAATTCTACATGCTTGAGTGGTCCATAAACTTGGTTTATATAGACAAATAATAAAAAAACATAGCTATAATGTCCCTAACAGTCCTATCAATCCTAATCCCATCCATATAGGTCAAAATCGTCCATTTTGGTTCAAAAAATCAAGAAAATTCCCAAAAAATACTAATTTTTCCCTTTTTCCTAGGGATTTCTAAATCTCAGGTCAAGTTTGACCAACATTGACTGGGCATGTTTTAGCTCAATTTGACTGAAACAATAGTTATTTCTCCATCCATGTTTCCCAAGCTTTCCAAATATAATCTCATATCTCGCCCAGGTGTCATACACATATGACTTCAATGAAGCTATTACGGGAATTTTTAGTGCAGTCCAAAATCACTCTTAAAACCATTTTTTTACAAAAATTTCTAAAAATTGAAAAACTTAATTTGATTACCTGAATATGCATAATAAGGCTAAAATGAGGCATATATGGATTATATAAATGGAATATGGTGGTAAATATGTGGGTTTATGATAGGCAAACATAACCAAAATTGAGGGCCAACAAGCCAGACTTCCTTTCCATAGTTCGTATGGATTCATGTTAGAATTTTTCCTTAGCAGACCTATGTTTATAATGATTAAAGTTATCATTGCTTGAACCCAAAATTTTTCATCTAATTTTGAGTCATTTAACATTGTTCTGGCTATTTCCTGTACAGTTCTATTTTTTCATTCAACAACTCCATTTTGTTGTGGTGTTAAGGTTGTTGAGCATTTCCTTTTTATTCCATTTTCATCACAGTACTATTGAAATACCTTGGAAGTGAATTATCTGCCATTATCTGATCTCAGAAATTTGATCTTCAAATCAGTTTCATTTTTGACCAATTCCTTGTAGATTCTAAAACACTCGAATGCCTCAGTCTTTTTCTTTAAGAAGCTGCGACTCTCATTCTAGTGTAATCCTTTATCATTAGCATAAAATATAATTCTTCATCTAAACCATTTGTTCTCATAGGAGCACATAGATCAATATGTATTAATTCCATTGGATGTGATGCAAAGTGTTATTTTGTCTTGAACTCAACCTTTTTCTGCTTGTCATGCCGACAAGATTCACATATCGTATTTGTAGGTTTTGAAATTTTAAGCATTTATCTTACTACTTCCTTCTTGGTGATCCTGACCAAATTTTTGAAATTTATATGTCCCATTCGTTTGTGCCATAACCAACTTTTGTCTTCTTTCGCAAAAAACACCCTTTAGGCATCTCATCCAAAATATATATGTCCTTTGGAGCTCTTCTTGTTGTAGCCATAATTTTACCGAACTTGCCTTTCATGATTTCACATTCCTTATAGTTAAATGGCATCATCTGTCCTTGATCGCACATCTGTCCAACACTGAGTAGATTGTGATTCATATTTTCAGCCAACAACACACCCTTCACTAATTCATTCTTGCTTCCAAGTGTGCCTGTACCTACTCCTATGACATTTGAAGACTCGTCATTTCCATAAGACATTGTTCCATCCTTCTTTTCCTTCAAGGATATAAACTTATTCCTATATCCAGTCATATGAGTTGAGCAACCATGATCAACATACCAAGCATTTCTATTTCTTTGAGCCTTGAGAGTGATATCACATTTTTTAGTCTTATTTTTCCATATTTTTTCATCCTGATTTTGTGAGAATTCCTTTGAATAACTTCCAAGTCTGCAATCTTTAACCACGTGTCCAAAATTGTTACATTCATAACATTCGACATCATCTCTCAAATGATCAAATCTTTTAATATTTTGCTGGGTTTCGGAATATTGATTTCTGAAATATCTCTCGAAACTGTATGTCTTCCAAACATATGTGCTACATTCTATAGCTATATTTACAAACCTTCCACATGAATAACAATGACCATAGAATATAGGTTGATACCCAGGAGGAAATATTCTTCGAGGGATTGTCTTCCATGGTTCTTCGTGCGAGTCTTGATCTCTTGAGTTGGCTGGGATTTCTACCTACTTGTTAGGTTTTTCATAGCCATCTTCTTTTGTATTCATAAAAGGACTTGGATCCTTTTCAGATTTTTCTTTGTAAGCAAGAGAAGTTTTCTCACTATTTGATCATTAATTGCTGATGATTTCTTCCAATGCCTTTGAGTTGTCGACATATTTTTGAATAGTTTTTCCATTTTTTACTTGATTTCATAAAGAAACTATTTCATCTTCCAATGCTTGTATTTCCTTATTTCTTTCCTTTAAGTCTTCCTTTAGCGATTCTTCAACTCATTTATATTCTTCAACCTTGATTTTAAGATTTAGGACATGTTCCCTTTCCGTCTTTAATTCATCTTCAAGAGTGTTGATGTGCTTCTTCTCAGCCTTGAGCTCTTTGATAACCTGATTATTTCATTTTTAAATTCAACCTTAGTCATATCTTCTTCTTCTGTATCTCCTTCTTCATCAGATGCCTCTTTCTTATTGTGCTTGGCCATAAACAATACTCTTCCATTGATTTCTTCATCGTTATCATTATCTTCATGAGATGAGGAGTTATCTTCTTTGGAGAAGAAACTCTTCTTAAACCATTTCTTCTTGCATTGCTTATTGAACTTTCTCAGACCTTTCTTTCCTTTCATAACAACCTCATTTTTGTGAGGACACTTAGCTACAAAATGTCCATCTTCACCACAATCAAAACATAGAAATAAAATTTTTCATTTGAATTTCCTCATACCTTTTCTCATTTTTCACGTGAAGTAGGAAAATTATTTATCTGAAAATTATTCTTCATATTCTTCTTTTTCTTCTTCTTTGCAACTGCAAGTTTTCACTTTTGGAATATGCTTGTCCTTACTAGTCTTCTTGGATGTTGCTAATGTTGTTTCTAGGTGAGATGTGTCCTCCTATTCTTCAATACTCATTTGATATGTTGTAAAGACTCCTTGCAATTAATCTTTGATGAGATTGGTTAGATTTGAATATATATTCTAAGATAGATACCTTTGGGTTGAATTTTATCGTCAGGGTTCTAAGGATATTTCAGACAATAATTTTTGTGTCGAAAAGTTCTCCCAAACCTTCCAATGCATTTTTTGTTTCATCAACACGCTGAAAGTATGCAGCAATATTTTGATCTTCCTTCAATTTGAGTTGGTCAAATTTTTCCTTGTAAATTTGAAGCTTTACTTCTTTCACATTTGAGTCACCTGCATATATATTCTCAAGCTTGCCCCATATTTCTTTATAAGTTTTTCAACTTCGTACCTTAAGATAGACAAATTTGATAAGCCCATTGAAAATGAGATCTTTAGCATTTGCATAATATACCATATTTTTCTTACCTTGTTCATCCTGGGTCATTGTAAAGCCTTTTTCAAGGATTTCCCATACATATTATCCTTGCGCCCGTAAATGAACCTACATTCTTCCACTCCAAAGTGTGTATTTATTTCCATTGAATAGAGGAACTCTATTCTTATTATACTCCATGATCTCCTTCTAGTTGTTATACTGCTATTGAATGAACCAATATTTGATACCAATTATTAGAAATGCTAAGGGGGATTGAACCAGTATTCCTTGGAAATTAGCACTTTTAAATATATTCAAAGAAATAGTTAATCTTAAATTATACTTAATGTTTATCCAGTAACAAGATTAAACAATAGAACACAATAGGCACATGAATTTTAGATGGAAAACCCTCCTTGGATCAAAAACCACCAAACTCTTTTGTAATAAATTCTTTAATCTTCATCCCCAACTGAAATGAAAGTTACAACTTCCTATAATTCTAGAAAATCATTCTTCTCTAGCTCCCATTGGAAGGATGCCCCAGTGTCGTAGTTTCTTTAGAATTCAACTTAAAGGATACCCCAAAATCCTAGATCGACCTACCACCCTGAAGTGTTCACAAGATCCAACCTGTAGGTGACTTCATGCACTAACCTTGCACCTCCCTGCCACCCTATAATGATCTGAAATAAGACAATATTGTGGACTCTCGTACCAGGGACAATGATCCATGCCACAATATTATTCACAATGATTTTCTTGAACTAGATCAATCGCCCAATCACACTATGACCTGCAACCCAACCGTAATGTTATCCAAAAATCACTCCTATACCTCCCAATAATTCCTCTTCAACTCTAGGAAGATCGAATCTTTTACACTAATGACTACTTTACAATTTTACAATGATGATTTTTACAACATTAAATTTTGACACGACCTAATACTTGACTTGACACTGCTTCTTGGATCACTAGTAGTTGTTGAGGTATTGTTGTTATTTCTTCAAGTAATGGTAATTTGGTGCTACATGTCCTTCTAGTATGTGTCCGAGTTGTATTATATTTTCCTCCTTCCTACACATGCATTAATGAAAAAAAACTTGACAAATATAAAAACAAAATACTTACATTTTCCTGCAAACCACATGTCAAAGAAATATTCAAAATTCAAATGTAAATATGTTCAACATTTATAAAAAAAAAAAAAACATACATACAAAATACTTACACTGTCATGAAAAAACTCATGTCAGAGATGATATTCAAATTCAAATTCAAACACTAATCATACATACCTTGTTGTAGCAAACGTACCCTTGTCTGTTGATGTATGGTCCTGACTAAAGTGATCCTTGAATGCATAATTTTCTTGCCTTATAGAAGATAGATATTGGATCTGTTGTATCTATGTAAATTCATATATCCAAGGTATGAAATTTTGTCTTTTGGTAGCACTCTGAGTCCTCTTTCCAACCCCATAGGTCTAATCCATATTGGATTCCTCAAGAAATATTTATGCTCAATCTCTCATGATGACCTGATTATAGACTGGTTTAGTAGAGAAAACTTGTGCGAAGTTCCACGTGTCATTGTGTTGACCTTCGGTCTTAAAAATAATACCCAACAAATGAAAGTTCTTCCTCTCTCTGAAAAATTTTACTAAATTTGAATCCAATGCTCAGAGATAAATTTATGATGATTTTCCCAAGGTCGCTTGTTTGACATGGAAAAACCCTAACTTCATTAGATCATATCTATGAAAATATAGCAAACCAAGATCTGAAATTTTGTTATGCAGTTCATCAATATTTCAACTCAAATGGTTTTTAATTTCACCTTCTGAAGCTTCATAGAAAACAATTTATAGCTAAAATTCCACGATGACTTGTTTGAAGCAACGAAATCCGTTCATGAGGAGGATATGAGGGTCCAAATTTATAGAAATGCTTAGGTTGAGAGGGTCTTCAACAATTGAAAATTGGAGGGATTTTAGAAGCTTAAAAAATTATTAATTATTTCCTATTCAATTACAATAACCAATGATAAGTTCCATGCCACAACCCCATGGAGTTTTAGCTAACTAACTGAGGTTACTAACTTCAAACATGAATATCTCTCAAACCGTGAAGAATTACGTGGTGTTCCATATATCAACGGAAACATATCGACGAGTAGAATCCATCCAAATTATTTTTGACTCATAATAGAGTAATTTTTCAAGTCATAATTCCCATGCAAGTTCGGGGTAGCCCTTGGTGTTGCTTGGGTTGAAATCAATGACAGCATTTGATCAATAATAAATCATGTAAATATGCATGTTTTCCTCTTGAAAAGTGCATATTCATACAATTTTCCTTCTCGAGGGTCACATGGGGTACCTTTTGTATAGATTTTGGTTGTATTTGTCATTTTTTGGCCTATTGTGTGACCTATATGCAGGCTACCTTCACAATAAATTATATATGTGTGTGTGTGTGTGTGTCTGTGTGTGTGTGTGTGTATTTCTCCTTCATATTAAATGCATATGAATTCATTCATAATAGGAACACATAACTCCTAAACTAGTGCATTTTCACATCCTTTTCCTATTTTTCACCCTCTTTCAGGTTATTTTTGTTGCCTAAAATGGTATGATATATTGAGTGAAGTTAATTCTTATTTGTATTAAATTATGTTTCATGCTCACTTGAAAGAGAAAATAAGAAAAAATGCATCCTATTTATTTTTGCTAACCTTTCTTGCAACCTAGGTAGGAATTATTCATGCTTTATGCCTATATGAAAATGAATTTATTTAAGGATAAGTGTTAAGTTCTATTTTCTATTTTTCTTATAAGTTTTTTTTTTTAAGTCTCAAAGCATCATATGTTTCACTGTTATTACCTTGAGTAAATAAAAGATAATTAAAATTAATGTTTAATATAACATATACTGGACCTTTTTTCTTTTCCATAGAAAACCAACAAGTTTGGGTTATTTAGGGACACTCAATAGGTGTCGATATTTAACCCTATAAGGCCACTAAAATTAAAACATAGAAGTTTTTTAAATACTGGTAAAATTTTATTATTGTATAAGTTGATAGGTAAGCTCCTTTAACACAAAATTCAAACACTAGATCGTGTTAGGGTAAGTGAAGACATATAAAACCTCTCCAAATTATCTTAACATTTTGACCCACGAATGTCCCAAATTATTCTTATTATGAGATGGTGACTTAGTTTCCTTTCTTAGTTACCATCTAAGTGACTATAGGGGGGAATACCTATGGTACCTGAGGTTGACATAGTACCATTGCTATAGTTCTCCTAGAGGATGTAACATATGTGATGCCTTAATGCTCAATTAAGGATACAAGGTACCAAAAATTTGTATTCTTCAGGAGCTTAAAAATTATATTTGAGAGCACTTTATAACATACCCAGCCCCTTAATCCTTCATTAAGGGTTTTAAGAACCATAGCTTCGCTAAACAATTTTATCGAACAATTCTGACCACATTATCTAATCACAATCCACATAACCACATTTTTGTGGGGCATTTCATCAAATAGTTTTTGTGAAATGTTTATTTCTATCAAAAAATAATCTTCCATAGAATATATATTGGAAATTTAGATGACAAAAATATAAAATTTCCACCATGGGTACTTTGAGATATTTTCTATGTCTCCTCCAAGATTCACATTTTAGAACCTCTCAAAAGGAAAGGTATGACAAGAATTCCAAGCTAATCTATTTTAAAGTCTAATTTTAGGATCATTAGGGAGACATAAATTCCTAAATGAATATATAAAAAATATATATTTAATGAATATTGGAAACATCTACTAGAATGTCCTCAATATTTTCCCTAAGTGTGGTCCAACTTTCAGCCTATAAAACCTCCTTGAGGAAAATTTATAGCGAAAATGCCAAATTGGCCTTTTTTTAGGAGCATTCAGGAAGCTCAAATTTATTAGAGAATAACTCCAAGAAAATAGTGAATTCAGATATAAAATATCCAAAATAATTTCCTCAATATTTATCCTAAGTATCATCTATTTTCAACCTCTAAAACCACCCAGAAGAAAAGTTATAGAAAAAAATCCAAACTGGCCTTATTTCAGAAGCATTTAAGAATCTCAATTTATTAGAGAATAACTTTGAAAATATAGTAAATCAATTTTTAAAAATTGAACCAAATGATTATTCTTATTTCCCCTCACTATGCTACAAGTTTCAACGTTTGAAACCTCTGAGAAGAAATTTTTTAGTGAAAATCCCAAGATCGTTCATTTATCCCATAAATCACATTTTTGGATTCCACCATTAAACTCCACGAAATCACCTATATCCTGTTGAGGAGAAAAGAAAATAGGATTTAATTAATATGTAAAGCATGAAATTAACATGGAAGGCATGCAATTAATAGGTAAGGTATGCAATTACCTAAAAGTATCATGCATTACCCATGCATATCAATTCATTTAAATTCCACATCAAAGTGTATTCAAACCTACTGCTTCAAACTTTACTATCATAACCAACATAACGGTAATAATTAAAATCATATAATAAGAACAATAACTATTGCATATCACTAAATCATTTATGAGAGAAGTATCAATAACATAGAAATAAAAATATATCTATGGTAACCAGAAAATATTGGAACTGAAGTAGGGTCAGCCACATTCCAGCCCACCTTAGGCTTAGTTGTTCTACAATTTTTGCCACATTTGGCCACCCCTATGCTAGATCTTGATTTATTATGGAAAAACTAAAATCATGGAATTAGCACACAATTTTCAAACCACATTTAACATAAAAAGTGAAGGCTACTTTCCTCACACACAAGAGAACTAAGTCTTTTTCACATAGGCTACTTGCAACTCTTAACCCATCACAAGCTATAAACCTCTCTAGGTTCTTCCACAATTTCTCTTGCCAAATTGAATTTTCGATTGAGATAGTATGGGAGAAAAACTAAGGATAAAATAAGAAACAAGAAATCCTTGATGGTTTCTCCTTATTTTTATAATCACACCTTGAACCTTCATCTTCCAAAACTTTTACTAGAAGATTCTTGGGAATACTAACCATAACATTTATGGAAAATAATATGTATTCAAGCATGGCTACAATTTCATCCACCGCCCCTTGCATATTTTCCCTTGTATTCAAGTTTGTCCCCCTCCCTAAGGAATCATGATATGTCAGTTGCTCCCTTCCTTCAACTCTAGAATTTTTTTTAATAAAATAGAGAAATACATCACATAATAAATTTTAGTACACTAATATAAATATTTGTAACCGAACATTAAAATTATTTAATTACATCACAAATTTTGGGGAAATAAAAAGGGTTTGTCATAATCCCCTCCCCCTTAAAGGAACATTTTCCTTTATGATCTCACTGATCTTGACCTTTCATTGGTGGTAGTAGCACTAGCCTAGGTGTTGTCTCTCACTGCAACAATAGTCATCATCCTTTCATTAGCTACATTAAAAATTTGCCTCTCTTGAATTGTTCTCATTTTATCCCTGTGTATGTTATGTTCAGTTTGGCTACCTCTAGACCTTATATACCTACCTTGTACAAGACCAACGTTTCCTATAATAAAATATATTACCAACATTTACTAAGGCAGACTGAAACAATAAGTTTATATGTGAAAGCCATTATGCCATTACTTATAAACTTAGGAGAACAATTCCTTTTTGCTCTTGCGTATTAACATGCTTACTACCATTAGTGTCTCATTTAGTTACAATTAATCTTCTTGCTCAACTAGTAATCCTTTTGTTGGAAACTTGGATTTTTCCCCAAAATAAGTTGAATTTTATAAGAGGTGGGGTGTTAATCTAATACTCATCTATATGGATAATCTTCGTATTTTTTTCCTCCATAGATAATAAGTTCAACTCCCTATATACATTGGAAAACCCCTCTTATACTCACATTCTAGTGAGTGTATGAAATTTTTCTTCTCCCATTAATTACTCACCCTTCCAAGCCCAGGAAACCACCATCCTTGGGTGATATACCTATACTAGGACTTTCCTATATGATATTATTAAATATATTTTTAGTATTATATCCAAGTTCCATTTTGGTGTGCTCTAACATAAATTACACTACATTCCTCATGGATTCTAATAGTCAAGGTTCCATTTATGACTTTATCCCACGAGGTACTCAAATTGTGTCATAGGGTTGTAATTTCACCATAGTGGCCTTGCTCTTGGGATCTTTGCTTCATCATCTCACTAGCATCACAACATTTAGTTCCCATGAGATATACTCAAAATTTTCAAATCAGAAATATAAATTACCTAAATTTGCTTCATTCATAAGTTATATCTCGCAAATATGAGACTTTTAGTTATGATGTTGGGCTCATTTGCAAGTGGCAATATTTTTATCTGTTGTAATGGATTCTACCTCACACCCTATTCCAACTCTCTAAATGTAATCCAAAATTCCAATTACCCAAACAATGGTAATTGTTCATACATAAAATATTTCAATCACAAAATTTACAACATTCGCTGAAGTGATATCATAATTATTACACACATAATAATTATGTCACTTTCCAGTGATATTAGATATATTAAAATGAAACTATCATTGCATTATATATTTTCATCGGAATCATTCTAATAATTTCATAATGCAATAAAAACTTTATTCCAACAACCAAAAGGGTAAAAAATAAGAGTTACATAACCACTTTCTCCACTAAGATACACATGTCTAAATTCATGGGTAGTTAGTTTCCACTTTGTTTTTTAGTATAGGGATTCATTCCAGTCATTTTACTACTCAACAATTCCTTAAGAGTATTACAAGACATTTTTTTTCATGACATTCAATCATGCAATTGATTGTTCTATACAAATATGCATGCACTCAATGAACCAAGCATATGTACCATCATGATTCACAATATGGGTACTGTGACCAAATAATGTCATAGTAATTTATGGATGCATAACAAGTATTCTAGTAATATTTACAAAATGAAGGTTTCTTACCTTTTTCATAACCCACCAGGTATTAAGGACAAACTTTCTTTCATATATCAACAATTCCAAACAATTCTTACATTGACTAGGAAAAACCATTCCTTCAACTACATGTTCCTTATCAAAAAAATAAATAGTATATAATGGAATCACTTGTATTAAGATAAGAAAATATTGTGCCAATACTCATGGGCTCATGAGCACAATGCAGTTCCTACATTTATTTCATACCTCCCACATTTTCATGCAATCTCTCAATGCATTACCAAACATATTCATTCTCATGAGAGTAGTATTTATTCTTTTAATTTCTATTAAATGTGGAATCTAAATGTATGCACATATTTCTTATATTTTACTAAATACTTATGTGCTAGCAATTTTTTTCCTTAACCATACCCCTTCCTAGGCATCCATGCAATACATGAATTAAATTAAATAAACATAAGATATCAAATTTAGCTAAAAAGTATTATTTCTAAATTCCTTTACATTTTTAGCTTCACTTGTTGTTTTCACTACATTCTTGGCTACCATCAACATGCATTCTTAGATTCAACTAAAAATAAATCTCACCTAATTCCTTTACATTTTTACCTACACTTGTTGTTTTCCATACTTACTTGGCTACCATCAACATGCATCCTTAGTGATCATTGTCTTCATCACTCATAATTATGCATCCTTAATATAATTTCCATGAGGTCCATTCTCATGTGAATACCTTAGTATACTTGATGTTTCAGCACTATGAAACCAAGAAAATGATCTCAATATCACATGTTATTCACAAATAAATTGATTCATCTACTGACATACAAATTTCAATGAATATCCAAATGGGGCACTTACACTATGTATCCAATTCATGCATTCAAATAATTCCTTCAGACATGCACCCAAACATGTACATATTGTAATGCATGTTCCATATTTGCATACATTCCATGCCATTCATAAACACATTAATTGTTAGTCAATTAATTTATGCATGAAATATAAAATCTCAATTCAACAACCAATTCAATATTATTAAATTTTGATTTCATTATTTCAATTATATATTTATATATTTTCACAAAAACAAACTTTCTCATGCTTATGGTGTTTTGTAATTCACTGTACAACTTGATTTTACCTATTCAAAATTTTCCCTCTACATTTATTGCAGCAAAGGAACTTAACATAGTATCATATGCACCAGTTTTAATTAGAGTGTTTCCTAAGGTCTATAGAAACCTTGAAATTCCAAAATATTTATAAATAGTTCAAGAGGAACCCTTCCACATGCATTCCTATGCAAATAGATTACCTTATCTATTCATCATTACTTATTAAATTTTATAATCCTATTTTGGACCTTTCATTGAGTTCATAATTATATTATATATGTTTATGATGCTCCGTCGTTTCTATTCACCTCACCACCAAAGGTAGGTGACTCAACCTTAATTTCTTCAGGAACTATCCAACTCATGTAAAGCTCTATTCTCACAACTAGGGATTCTTCCTACAGATTTCCCACTTTTGTACCAACCTCTAACACACTTATATATGTTTTTTCATTGAAGTGTTATGTCGACATAAAATATTCATGTGTCCTTGTGTTTCTTATAAGGGAAGTAATGAAGTGGATGTTCTTTTTTACCACCCAGACATTTCAAAGTATTCTTATTTATTTACTTTTCTATATTGTTGGTTTCTCACCCATGTGTTTTTAGTTTAAATGGGATATCCTTCTTTTGTTTTTGGTGATTGAATTCATGGAGAAGGTGTTCTACTCCACAACCCCAACATTTCAATGGAATTCCCTCCTTCCAAACCTTATGGGATTTAATCTCAATTTCTAACTACTTATAGCAATGTTTTTCCTTTTGAATTATGTCATCAAGTGTCTTGGTCTCCTCAAACTTTATCTTATCCCAAAATGGTATTAGTAATCCATTAAGAAAATATTGTATTTTCATCTCTTCATCTTTGACAAATGGAATGTATTCCAATAGTGTTAGGAACCGATTAGCATAGTCATCCAAGGTGAGGTATCCCATTCATAGATCATGGAATTACCTAATCTTATAATTATGATACCCCTCTAAATCTCCAGTGGTTGGCTCATGTTGCAACAACCCTTGCATGTATGACAAGTTCTGCAGTAGTATCATGTTTATCTTTGTATTATCTTCTTGTTATCTAATTATTCTTTCATTATATACTTCTCAACTCTAAAGGTCTTCCTTAAAAATATTCCCTTTTCCTTTTTCCCTCAGAAGAGATCATTTTAGTATTTATTTGTGCCTTTATATTGGACATGCTTCTCTTTCTTTTTAGTTTTATAAAGTATTATTATCTATTGATATAATATAAAACTACTAGTACCATTAAAATCACAACAATTAAACATATTTATTACATTTAATTCAATTGTTCCTAGGCCTATGGTAGGCTGCATGTTTATCTTCATCAAACTCAATCCATTCTTCAATTATCATTAGTGTATTCATATATACAACAAAATAATTTCAGATGAGTACACATGAATGCATAAATATTAATTTAAAACTTAAATTGTTTCCTATACTCGATCCCATCTAGGTTTGATGTTGAACCTTACTTCTAATACCACTTGTAGCATTGTAATAGAGCTCCTATTTCATTTTTTTTATCCCATCCATTTCTATAATTGGACCATGCTATGATACCACTTTGTAAAATATTATTAGAGATCTTGTTTCATCTATTATTGATCCCATCCTAGTCCAGTGTTGAACCATTATTTGACACCACTTTGTAACATACATAGTGCCTTAATGCTTGATTAATGATACAAGGTATCATTTTTTTTTCTTCATGAGCTTAAAAATCACCTGTGATACCACTTTGTAACACACACTACAAGAAAAAAGGACATTGGCGAGGTTCATGCTTATGATGGACCATTAAGGCCCGTCATCAATGTCACATATGGTGGCGGTCCTTAAAAAATCGTCGTTGTAAGTGTATATAGTGATGGTCCTTTAAGATCCATCACCAAATCCATTTTCACTAACACTTTTGGTGAGGGTCATTAAAGGCCCATCACTAATTCTCTCTTTGGTGACACTTCTAGTGACGAAATTTTAATGACCCTCACTGATGCTCCTTTTGTTACTTTTGGTGACGATCAAAAAATGTTCGTCATCATTGATCATTCCAATGAGTTTTTGATGATGTTATGTGCTTGTTAATATATTTTTTGTTAAAATATAATGATTTAATACCATTATTGTGGAGTCTTTTTTATAATATGTCCAAGGCCATAGTGGTTAGATTCAGTCAATATTTTAAGAAGCAATTAGTGTGTATCATTAATTCCCTCAAGTAATGATTAGCCAAATAGATTTTTCCTATGAGTTAACACATGATTCATATCTATTAAGTTTATTATCTAGAAAATTCCCTTTAGATAAATTCCCACTAGTGTGTGTAGGAAATATATTATTTAATACATAATCAAGATCTACTAATTTTATTAATGAGAAATACCTAACACTCCTGAACAATCCGAACACACCTTAAATTAATGATTTGGCACACACTAACATTTATTAGAACCTCACATGTCTTGGAAACTCTTTGTACCTAGACAATATTTTCATGACACTGACGCCCAAGCACATGGTGGCATGTGCTAGCACAACATATAACTCTCCTATCATGTGTTGGCATGCATGTAGTCCCTAGCATGCCGTGGAACACCTTGGTCGAATGCATTAACATACATTAGCACTTGTCACATAATGCCACTTGGAATGTATTGGGACCTATTATTAGTGTGGATATCATACCCCTTTTTAAAAAGATAAAGTCCTGACTTATTAACCCTCTTCTTGGTTCTTCATTTTGTTTCCTTGAAACTTCTTGACACATATTGACATACCCTGGTACCCTGCACATCCTTAGCACTTGGCATGTATTGGCATATCTTGGCACTATTTGGCACATATAATTAGCACATCCTGGAACTCCCAAGCACAATTTCATACTTCTTAACATGCCTTGATATTCCCTAGCATGCCTTACCAATCCTTAGCATACCTTGTCACTCCCTCCTTGGCATGACAACTAGCACTCATTAACACTAGTCCCTGGCACGCGTTCCTCATATTCATTAACTTCCATGAATTTTGAACTAGTGCTACCTTAATGTTTTGTCCTAGTAATCCTTAACACTCCTCAACATGCATAAGCACTCTATAGCACACCTTAGCACTCTTCAACATGCCCTTCCACTTCATAGCATGCATAACACTCTATGACACATATTGGAACTTGGCATGTATTGGCTCTTGGAAATTCTTAGCATGTATGGAATATGTTGACGTGCCTTGGTATGATTTGGCATGGTTTGATATTCAATTTATTTGAGATCAAATGTTGAAAAGTAGATGAGAAGAAACAAAGGAAGACTTGGCACTTAGAATGCACTAATACTTTGCACTTGGCACCTATTGGCACCTAGTGTTGGTGTGCCTAGCATGCCCCTCTTGGAAAAGGTAAATTGATGAATTATTAACTCTCTTGTGTGTTCAACATGTTTCTCCCTTTTGTTGCCTTGATAGTCCCTGGCACGCATTGACACACCCTTGCACACCTTGGCATGCCTTATCACTTGGCACATATTAGCATATTTGACATGCCTTCGCACTATCTGAAATATCTTAGCATTGCCTAGCATGCCTTGACACTCATGTCCTCACAACTAGCCTTTACATTTTTTCATGACTTGGCAACCCAATCAATTCCTTGACTACTGTAGTTCATGTGACAATATTGGCTTGCTTCAACCACAACTACTTTACCAATTGCACCTAATACAAGTATATTGTGCCTTGTTCACCTAAGAACTTCCTATAACTCATCTTATGCATCTGATATCCAAGCACAACTTGTCCCACTTAACTAGTTACCAAGACAAGGCTCACATGATCTAGCCATGGCCATAAAACAACTAAGCAACATAGCTTACATAGGAAATATTTCACATGTATGTTCAATTTGTATAAATAGTAGAACATTA
Source organism: Pinus albicaulis (assembly GCA_034641835.2). Taxonomy (NCBI): domain Eukaryota; kingdom Viridiplantae; phylum Streptophyta; class Pinopsida; order Pinales; family Pinaceae; genus Pinus; species Pinus albicaulis. The sequence goes on from CM076574.1 coordinate 601,244,835, forward strand.
AATGAGATTTTGCAAGAACCACAAGATGCAAAATTCACACAAGATATAAGTTGACACAAGTAGAGCGCCCCAAAACTTATACACAACAATGTACAATATGAAATTATCTAGAATATTTTAAAACATGAGCATGTAGCCAAATTGTGCCACATCTCATATAAAATAATATCTAAAGGAAAAACAATGTTGTGTCTAACACAAAGTGATCTCCCTTTGTCTAAAAATGCTATGTCAAGCCCCATATAACAATTGTAGGCTTTCCTCCTGTAAATCCTATTCTGAAATTCTCCTAACACACTTTGCCCTTAGCACACTTGAATTCAATGACACTCCCTATAACACACACTTATTCATTCCTTTCCATGCATTTTGACCTAGTTATCCCTTGATATGCCCCGACACTCCTTGACACTCTTCAACCTGCATTGACATTGTCCAACATGTGTTAGCATGCATTTTCATTCCTAATGTGCATGCCCTAAACCTCCCTAGCTATCATGGACTCACAACTACCCTTACTTAATTTCTAACTTGAGAACCCAACAAACCCCTCTCTTGACTACAAGAGCTTGACCAAGTTATGGTTACTACAACTAGACTATGTGGTTGAATTGTGTAGCTTGGGAGGTACTCCACAAGCCTAGTGAGATGGGTTTGTGTGAGTTTGGTCACAAAAGGATTTGTGGGCAAAGAAGCCAAGAAAAGGGATTTTGGACCCAAGATGGGGTTTAATATCTAAAATAAAATTAATATTTCCTAAGGTCTAAGTGGATAAAACTCGTAAGTTCTAGAGGGTTCCTAAGAGGTTTAGGAAAAACTATTTAAGGAGGCATTAGGATGAAGGAAAGAACATCAAGTGAGAAGGATCTCATTTGATCAAGGTGGCGAAGGTAGAGTGAGTCATAAATTAGGTCAAGTAAGAGGGCCGAGTAAGGGTTTCTAAAGGGAGGCCCTGATCACCCTCTAAGATCAAGATCGTCATGTGAGGGTTCACAAGAATGTTGCATACTTTAATGGTTGGTTCAAGCTAGAAAGTAGGATGGAATATTTTTGGTTCTCGTATGGCAGATCGAGCTTAAGAGAGGTTGCTCATGAGAATCTGGGTATGTGATTTCAATGGTCTCTTCATGTGAATGCCACATCAAATTCTGAAATTTTGAAATTTGCAACAAGAAACAATGAAATTGGAAACTAGAAAGGACAAAAAAAAATGCACCCACACTGGTGACCAATTTTGATGCACCAAGACTGAGGAATGAGGGGCATCTAATTTATTTTCACCTTAAATAAATTGGACAATAAATTGTAATTTCATCTCATAACAACTTGTGTCAGTTAACTAAGTCCTGATAACTAAGTTAGCTCAAGAATTTTAGTTGAGGGTCTAAGATGAGGCACGTAGAGGGATTAATGTAATATTTTTTGGGTCCAGTTGCATTTGATGCATTAGTGGGGTGCAAGTGTGAATTAGTTGACTCACTTAAATGAGTTAAAATTAGTTTAAATAGTTCTAAGTAAGTGATGAGCTAGTGAGAGGTTTGCCAGTGAATTAAATTATATTTAATTCACAATGAGTGATCAATTAGATAAATGATAATTCATTATTAATAGTTGCGTTCATGTCATTTTTTAGTAAGACCTAGTTGACATAGAGGTTAACGTAAATATCAATTGTATTTATACAAAATTTCCCATGTGCAATTATAAAGTCATTGGGATGCCATTATGGATTGCGCAATCAAGGAAAACTCATTTTCCTAATTAATAGGGAGCGAATTCCCTAGGAATTGCATGAGCAAGGCAACTTGAAGGAAGGTTGAGAATTGGCTAATTACTAGACCGAGTTTGCCTAGATCAGCGGGAGACGATTGAGTGCAAAGTGTTGGAGAATCTCATGATAGATTAAGCATTGTATTGTTTCATAATTCCTTGACATAATACAAAATAGAGATAGAGCGGTTTTGAGCAGTTGCTTTCCCTAGATGCATATTGTGTTGTGCCATTGATAATTTATTTCTCTTACTTATATGTGATTGTGCGATCATGTTTTCTTTCCGAAAATTGTAGGAAGGATTCAGTATCTTGTTTTATTACATTACAAGATCAGAATGAATCTCATTGCAAGTTATATTTTCTACATGGTATGAGAGCAAGAATTTTTTGGGTGGCAATTTTTCAGAGAATACTTGAGTATTTTGGTGTAAAATTAATATATATATATATATATTTGGATTCCTTGTGAAAAACTACCCAAATGGAAAATCAATTCGAAGCTCGAATGAGGGAGATGTCATCAATTTAAAATCAACTCTTTTTTAGAAACTTCTTTAATGGTGGGACAATTACATTGCGTGCAGGTCAAAAACCTATATGCACTTGAGGTACCAGATGCATGCAAAGCTTTGAGGAAAAAAGCATATGTTAGAGACTTGGTTGTTGAGAAGGAGTAAAAATTACCTCTCAACATGCAGCCTTAGAAGTAGTCTCAGAAGATTGTGGAGCAGCCACAATTTGCGAAACAGAGAGGAGACCGAGTGAAAGCGTCAACTCAAGCAAAGACCTCCATGAGGGGGGAATTTCGAACCAGATGGGAAAAGGGAGCACATGCAACCATACCTCTAGGTGACAGGCAGGGTGATGTGTAGACATGATCCCAAGATAAGAAATTTGGTGAGGGTCCATTGAGATGGTGTGTCTCATGGATCAAACGTAGCTAGTAGGAGTCCACACTACAATAGTAGTAGGAAGGATTAGTTAGATTGATGTGGTCAGATGTCAAGAAGACAAAAATTGAGTGACATATGTCAGATACTGGAGCGCAGATTAGAGTTGGAAATAGTGCAAAGGGAACAAATGCAGATGTCAGCAGGAGCACCGAGAGTCCAGTACACAGGTGCAGTAGCTAGTAGAAGTCATAGAATTTGATGACAAATGAATTATATTGATTCAGTTGTTTGGAGGCTATTAATTTTTAGGGTTTGGAGGTGAAAACGACACTAGAGAAGTGTTTCATGGAAAATTCCAAAGGTACCGAATGAGGATAGATTGAATTCATTTCCTGTTGAGAGGAAGTGTTGAAATTTGCAACAAGAAAGAGTGAAATTGGCAACCAGAAATGAAAAAAATGAATGCACCCACACTGGTGAGGAATTTTGATGTACTAGGAGTGAGTAATTTGAGGCGTCTAATTCATTTTCCCTTATATAAATTGGATAATAAATTGTAATTTCATCTCATAACAACTTGGGTCAGTTAACTAAGTCATGATAATTGAGTTAGCTCAATAAATTTTAGTTGAGGTGATTGAGGTGGATATTCGTGGCCACCCCCCTATTCTACTTGGGCCCTTACCATTGTCTCTCTTCAGGTTTTTAGTTTCCTTAATTATAGCGAAATTTACTATTTTTGTTATTTTTCGGGTCATGAACTTCCAAAGCCATTTTTAGGCCCCAAACAATGTTTTTCGGGCATGAAAGGACAATGAAAAGGGCACAGATGCAGATGTCAACAACAACGCCCAGAGTCTAGTATCTAGCAACAGTCATAAGAATTTTATGACAAATTAATTATACTAATTCAGTTGTTCCGAGGCTATTCAGTTTCAGGATTTACAGGTGCAAACAACACTAGAGAAGTGTTGCACGCAGAATTCCAAAGCTACCGTATCAGGATAGATTGAATTCCTTTCTTGTTGAGAGGGAGTGTTGAAATTTTCAACAAGAAACAATGAAATTGGTAACTATAAAGGAAAAAAAAATGCACCCACACTAGTGAGGAATTTTGATGTACCAAGAGTAAGGAATTTGAGGTGTCTAATCTATTTTTCCCTTAAATAAATTGGACGATAAATTGTAATTTCATCTCATAACAACTTGGGTCAGTTAACTAGGTCATGATGACTAAGTTAGCTCAAGAAATTCAAGTTGAGGTGATCGAGGTGGATATTGGTGGCCACCCGCCTATTCCACTTGGGCCCTTACCATTGTCTCTCTTCAGTTTTTCATTTTCCTTAATTATTGCAAAATTTAATATTATTGTCAGTTTTTGAGGTCCTAAACTTCTAGAGTCGTTTTGAGGCCCCAAATGACTTTTTTTTGGCATGAAAGGTTAGATGATTACATATAAATTGTTTAGAAGTTGTAGTCCTCAGAGATATATTTCTAATGAGGTATCATGTGAGTCAAACAGAGATCATATGACCAAGTTACGACCCCAGGAAGTTGGTTTCCCAATTACCCCCAATGGGACCCATACGCTCTTGGTGTTACATCTCCTCAAGTTAGGGTTTTATATTATTTTTCAATAAAAAAAATGCCCTTGAGCCTTATTGTAACACAATTCAAAATGATTTAGCCACCACATCTCTTCTCAGAGATAAGCTACCATCACCCAAGCTAGTTTTTTTTCCATTCCATTTGTAAGCATTTTTTAGTATTTGATATTATCGAAATGAAGTGTTATTCCTACTGCATCTTTGTGTTTATGTTTATTTTTGTATTTTATTGCATTCCTTCATATTTCTGGATCATGAGGGTCTAAGATGAGACATGTAGAGGGATTCTAATATTTTGGGGGTCCAGTTGGAGTTTATGCATTAGTGGGGTGTAGGTGTGAATTAGTTAACTCAATTAATTGAGTTAAAATCGGTTTAACTAGTTCTGACTGAGTGATGAGCTAGTGGGAGGTCTACTAAATTAAATTAGATTTATTTCATAATGAGTGCTCAATAAAATAACTCATAATTCACTATTAATAGTTTCATACATGTTAGTTCCGAGGAAGACCCAGTTGAGATAGAGGTTAAAGGGAACATAACTATCAGTTGTATTTATATAAAATTTCCCATGTGAAATTATAAAGTCAATGGGATGACATGATGGATTGCACAATAAAGGAAGGATGATTTTCCTAATTAATAGGGAGATAACTCACTAACAATTGCATGAGATAGGTAGGCTGAAGGAAGGTTGAAAATTGGCTAAGTACTAGACCGATTTTTCCTAGATCAGTAGGAGACAATTGGCAGAGTGTTGGAGAATCTCATGAGATATTAAGCATTGTATTTTTCCATGATCACTTGACTTAATAAACAATAGAGATAGAGGGGTTTTGAGCAGTTGATTTTCCCAGATGCATCTTGTGTTGTGCGATTGATAATTTATTTCTCTTACTTATATGTGATTGTGTGATCGTGTTTTGTTTCCGAAAATTGTAGGAAGGATTCAGTATCTTGTTTTAGTACATTACAAGATCATATTGAATCCCGTTGGTTAGATTTTATACATGAAATAGAATAGAGGGTTGATACGATCTTCTCTTGTGGTGGTTAGTAGGCCGCAAGGTCTTTGATAAAGATCAACATAAATGGAGGAGGGCTCGCACTCTAATTTAGAGCCAAAACAGAAGTAGACGCAGGCGTAATTTTGAATGAGGTAACCCTAGTTTGAGGGTCAACATTGAGATCTAAAGTTCATGTCAAGTTTCAGTCAAAGAAATTCCCAGAATCTATGGATCCATATGAGCTAGGTCGAGTCTCTTATGGAGGCAAGAGTCATGGTGTTTTTATATAGGTGGATAGGGTTTTTTCTACAACACTTAGAAATACATAAGTATAATGCCCTCGTTAGGACAATTTCCTAGCATGTTTAGTTCATAAGGTATGCCCTTAAGACTGTGACAAATTTGCGTAGAAGAAGAGTGGTTGTGACCCTTAGAGCGAGGCTTATTTATGAAATATATACCACAGATCTAGAAGATGGTTTGCAGATTCATTATGTGTGGAGATAGTGGATCCAAAGGAGGGCGGAACCTGAGCAGAAGATTGAGCATGCAGAAGAAATGTGCCATATGAAGAATGGGTTGACATGTAGAGGAGTTGATTTTGGTGGACTATCCATAGAGTTTTAGATGGAGATCTGAAGCAACCTATAAAAAAATATTCAATGGACTGTTAGTGGCTGATTTGTGACCCTAGTTCAGTCATCTACATATTTTTAGAAGGATGATAAGAGGAGTAGTTCATATTTGTTCATAGATTGGACAACGAAGATCAAATTTTTGATCCACAAGAATAATTATTTTGAGAGGACTCAAACCATTGTTAGGTGGAATATTTGAAGAGCCCTAGATGAAGACAATATTGTGGGCCCTAGATCGGTAAAAAGAATTGACTGTGGTTGGGTAGATTGATGGTAGTCCAAGTACAGTTGGAGGGTTGTTAGGTGACTATCAAAGAAGAGCCCTAAATCTTGTACTTGTGAAGGACAACAAGATTGGTAGAAGGGCATGTGTATAGGGCCTAAGGATGTGCATAATTTGAAGGACTAAAGTAGTAGTCAAGTGGGAAAGCCAACTATCCCTAGTTCACTATATTGTAGAGGATTAATTTAGTGAGAAGAAGGGAAACCTCCATAAACCTAGACTTCTCATCTTGGAGCCATACTATGGAAAAATTGGGCATACAAAAGAGTTGTTCACAAATGGAGTTGTGAACAACAACTTGTTACCACTCAAACTAGTAGTGGGCCTAAAAGGGGTTCCTAAGAGAGCAACTGCTAGAACAAGGGCAAGGGTGGATGCTTAGCCCATTGTCACCACAGCTAAGGCTCCTTGCTCTTCACAGACTTTCACCGATGGGAGGAGTCTTGGTAGTTTAGGAAGTTAATTTTAGAGTATATGTAAATGAATAGGTGGGAAGTGACCCTAGAAACCCTTTCCCTAAGATAGAATAAAGAGTGGGACTTGCTTTCCTTTGAAGCAAGGGAGTTGATCTTCTAGGGAGAGATGAGGGGGATTTAAGGATTGAGGGAGAAGAATAAGACTTATGAAGGAAGTTATCAATCCATAAAATCCTTTTGGAAATTGGATTCCCAAATAGTCCTTGATGAAATGCCTTTGACACAAAATGGGACCACACGAGGCCAAGTGGACCCAACCAAGGTTCGAGGATGGAAGTTAGCAACCAATGATGTTCCTATCCTGGACAATGTGAGGGGAAAGGATCAGGCAAGAGTGCTTACTTTGATGGGTCAAATTGATCTTAATATGTTCTAGCCTTGGGAACACCTAGGCAAAACTTGATCCTAGAGTTAGGGCTTGAGGTATCCGGAGATTCCACCGTTGGAATTGGCCAAAATTCTGAGGAGAGTGAGGGGACACACCAATGCAGTTTCCTTTAGGAGATCTATTTTTTCCTTTGACTAGATTCCTGGTAAATTGATTCCCTAGGTGACCTAACGGGGATATACCTAGGGAAAAATGGAAAATTGTGAAAAAATGGGGGGGAAATCATCACCATTTTTGAGGGAATAGTGCCTAATTCACTCGGTAATATGGAGTTAGGGATCAAAATGAACAAGAATTTGGTTTCTTGATCAAGGAGGCCAAGAAAGTCAACTTCATCCAATGTTAGAGGAAAACGAAAAGTGAGCTTCAAGAATTTATATTTCATACAGATGGTGAAATATTATTGAGATAAAATTTTCTCTAAGACATTTAATTTGTCTAACAATGGCCCATACATTAAATAAGCTATAATATAGACACATAATTCTACATTTCCAGAATGCATCAACTAGCCCTAGTTATAGAGAAATTCAATAGTATCCAACAACAAGAATAATAGCGTTAAATTTTCACTCACAATGTTAGAGATTATATCCAACCAGCTTCACATTTGCAAAAATAAAGCTCCAAGATAAAAATAGACCAAATCCATACGTCAAAATGCATCCATCATCTAAAATATTCCTCCAAGGAAAAATACGAAGTTCTCTAAAGACAGAGAGATCCCAAGTCAAGTGATGAACACATGAATCCAGCTAACTCCTATTTATACATTGATTAGGAGTTGACCGAATTAGCTTATGGGCCTACATTAGCCCCTAAACATAAAATAATATGCAAGTAACCCTAAAGTATGGTGACAATCCCACTAAACTATCTCATACATGGAATAATAAGCCTTATAAGAGGTCAGCTGATGTCCTAGGGCCTTCTAAGAGGCATGTTGGGGTCCATGAGTGCCATAATGATGAATGGGACCCATCAAAAGTGTTGGACAAGGGGGTGGCCCCTTGTTCTCCAAACATTAAACATGTGGTGCTCTCATTAAACCCGTGGACTGAAAGGGTTATGTGTGTCCACCATTAGTAAGTAGGTTGAGTGTTGTCTTGTTCAAGATAGATTAATTGTCAAAGGATTAACACCAAGCCCTATTTGTATTCTTTTTATTAGTGTGATTGTAAAGGGTCATGATCCATGGTACAAGAGCTCTAGACTGTTGCATTGTAGTTTGTAATATAATGAAGAAGGGTTTGAAAAAGGTAAAATTATCATGTGCACTAGTTGATTCCTTAGTTTGTGTAGATTTTGTTGTGCATTAAAGTAGATGTGTTTTGGCACTTGAGTGTGTTTGCATCAAATATTCTAAGACAAAACCCAGATTCTCATGTATCATGGAAATTGAACATATGCCTTGTTCACCTAGGAACTACCTATAACTCATCTTATGCTACTCATGTCCAATCTCAACTCATCCAACTTAACAATTTACCAAGAAAAGGCTCACATCCACCCATGGCAGTAAAACAACTAAGAAACAGAGTTCACATCTTAACATCCCATATCACCTGGCATGTCTTAGAATGCCTTGGCATTATCTGGAACGTGTTAGCATCCCCTACATTCCTTGGCATTCTTTGGCACTCCCTAACACACACTAACACTCCTTTACATGCCCTGGAACTCTAGAATGCCTTAGAATTTCCTAGCATATAACCTTGCTACTCCATCCTTAACACACCTGAAACTCACTAACACTCCCTATCACACACTCTTATTCATTCATTTCCATGCATTTTAAACTAGTTCTCTCTTGTGTTTCCATGGCACTCCCTAGCATGCATTGGCACATCCTAGCATGTCGCCCTAGCACTCTAGCATTCCTTGGAACTACCTATCATACCTTTTCACTCCCTCCTTATCACACCTATAACTCGTTGATACTCCTTGTCACACACTCTTATTCATTCATTTCCATGCATTTGAGACTAGTACTTCCTTGTTTTTCCTTGGCACTCCCAAACACTTTGGCCTATCATGCATTGGCACACCCTGGCACCTGGCACATCTTGGTATGTTTCCCTCGCCTCTAGCATGCCTTAACACTACCTAGCATACCTTGATGTCACTCCCTCCTTACCACACCTGAAACTCACTCACATTTCCTATCACAAACTCTTATTCATTCATTTTTAAATATAGTTTTATCTAGTCCATTATGATGAACTTTCTAGTGGAATATCCATGATATTTTACAAATCACCCCAACATCTATCCTTTATGAAAGTCATATGATGATATTTCTTCACACTTATTTATCTCTAAGTGTCCCAAGACAGTGCAGGTCATCACCACCACCCTTGCAAAATTGAATATGATAGGCTTGTGGTCCTATATAGGCTTGGAAGAAAATTTCAAAACTTAGTTACACAACATGATGAAAGATTATTATAAAGGTTTCCCATGCATTCTAATGAGAAATATCTAGTGGGATTGGAACAACAACACATTTTTTTCATGAGAATTATCCATGATAGTTTATGAATCACCCCAACATCTATCCTTTATGCAAGTCATATGTTGATATTTCTTCACGCTTATTTATCTCTTGTCCCAATACAGTGTAGGTCATCACCACCACCCTTGAAATTTAAATATGATAGGATCGTGGTTCTATCTAATCTTGGAAGATAATTTCAAAAATTAGTTACACAACATCATGGAAGATTATTATAAAGGTTTCCCATGCATTCTAATCAGAAATATCTGGTGGGAATGGAACAACAACACATTTTGTTCACGAGAAATATACATGATAGTTTATGAATCACCCCAACATCTATCCTTTATGCAAGTCATATGATGATATTTCTTCACACTTATTTATCTCTTATCCCAACACAATGAAATTCATCACCACCTCCCTTGAAAATTTGAACATGATAGGCTCATGGTCCTATCTAAGCTTGGAAGAAAATTTCAAAACTTAGTTACAAAACATCATGGAAGATTATTATAAAGGTTTCCCATACATTCTAATCAGCAATATGTGGTAGGATTGGAACAACAACACATTTTTTTCACGAGAAATATCCATGGTAGTTTATGAATCACCCAAACATCTATCCTTTATGCAAGTCATATGATGATATTTCTTCACACTTATTTATCTCTTTTCCCAACACAATGCAAGTCGTCACCACCACCTTTGAAAATTTGAACATGATAGGCTTGTGGTCCTATCTAAGCTTGGAAGAAAATTTAAAAACTTAGTTACACAACATCATGGAATATTATTATAAAGGTTTCCCATTCATTCTAATCAGCAATATCTGGTGGGATTGGAACGACAACACATTTTGTTCACAAGAAATATCCATGATAGTTTATGAATCACCCCAACATATATCCTTTATGCAAGTCATAAGATGATATTTATTCACACTTATTTATCTCTTGTCCCAACACAGTGCAGATCATCACCACAACCCTTGAAAAATTGAACCTGATAGGCTCGTGGTCCTATCTAAGCTTCGAAGAAAAATTTAAAACTTAGTTACTCAACATCATGGAAAATTATTATAAAGGTTTTCCATGCATTATAATCACGAATATCTGGTGGGATTGGAACACTAACACATTTTTTTCACGATTAATATCCATGATAATTTACAAATCACCCTAACATATATCCTTTATGCAAGTCATATGATGATATTTCTTCACACTTGTTGGAGCGGGGTCCCCTAAGGCACAAGTCTAAAAGCTCCATTTTGGGTAATATTATATGTGCGCGCGGTGAAAAGGGAGTCGAAGGGCTTTTGGGGTGGCCAAATTCCCCTATTTTTGTGTAAATCAACTTAAATGTAAAGTGTGGGCCTCAAGCCATGGTTTGAGACCATAGTATCTACGCCCTACGCACATATAAATAGATAGAATATCTCTAAGCTAAATAATTCATAATGGTGACAGATATTTTATGCTTTTAGCTTGTAAATAGTCTGTAAGAGTCTCGTCGGGTTAGAGTTGGGTAAAAGGCTCCTGCTAGCTGTGTGCATGGAGACCTATTTCTGGTTGTGTTCAGATTCTACTGACTGTGTGCACGGAAGGGATAGTAAGGATTTTGTAAGGGTTTCTGAAGGAAAATCCGATGTATTGACATATCTGAAGGATTAATAGAAGGAAAAATTTTGGTGAAAGCTCTGTGTTATGTGTCTAGTTATTGTTTATGCTTGTTGTTACGCTTTGATGAGATCACACTATTTGTTTTCTTACTTATGAAGGTGCAGAGCTAATTGATATGTTTATGTATGAATACTAACTTATGTTAAGCAAGAGCAAGATCTGGTTCTAATCTATTGTCTACGCTAAGCGAACCATATTTCTATAATACTATCTTTGTGCTCTATTATAATTTTTTTCGCAAGTTCTTTGGATAACTTATCTGCTGGTACATAATAGATCTGTTTAAGTATTTGATGTGATGTGGATTGGCTTTTGTTCTATTTTTCTGCACCAAATTGATAGTGATTCTATGGTATCCTGTTAGTATTTTCACAATCTTTGTGCGCACATCTGTATAAGTTTGTTGTGGGTTTTAACCAAGTACCACTCATAAATTCCTCCCTCAGGCTACGGAAACCTAATTCCAACACCCCCATACTGCTTCAGGTGAGACTTTTTTCTACGCAAGCAAACCACTGCCGAAAGGGCTAGTAGTTGGAGGGTTTTTTGGTTTATCCATAAACTCTGAACCTAGGTCAGGACCCCTCAAGCTAACAACACTTATTTATATATTTTCCCAACACAGTGTGGGTCATCACCACCACCCTTGCAAAATTGAACATGATAGGCTTGTGGTCCTATCTAAGCTTGGAATAAAATTCCAAAACTTAGTTACACAACATCATAGAATATTATAAAAAAGGTTTCCCATGCATTATAATCAACAATATCTAGTGGGATTGGATTAACAACACATTTTTTTCATGAGAAATATCCATGATAGTTTATGAATCACCCCAACATCTATCCTTTATGCAAGTCATATGATGATATTTATTCACACTTATTTATCTCCTGTCCCAACACAGTGTAGGTCATCACCACCACCCTTGAAAAACTAAAGATGACAGACTCATGTTCCTATCTAATCATGGAAGAAAATTTCAAAACTTAGTTACACAACATCATGGAAGATTATTATAAAATTTTCGCATGCATTCTAATCAACAATATCTAGTGGGGTTGGAAAAACAACACATTTTGTCCACAAGAAATAACCATGATATTTTATGAATTACCCCAACATCTATTCTTTATGCAAGTCATATGATGACATTTATTCACACTTATTTATCTCTTTTCCCAACACAGTATATGTCATCACCATTACCCTTTCAAAATTGAACATGACAGGCTCGTGGTCCTATCTAAGGTTGGAAGAAAATTTCAAAACATAGTTACTCAACATCATGGAATATTATAATAAAGGTTTCCCATGCATTCTAATCAGCAATATCTGGTGGGATTGGAACAACAACACATTCCTTTCACAAGAATTTCTAACAAAGATCACAATTGAATTGATAAAAAACAGTGTTTGGAAGACAAGACTCATCCTAAACCACAAAAATAGTGGATTATGGTAATTCCTCCACTCCCTCTTGGATTCCTTGGTGACTTCTTTGATGATGTTGCACAATTTATCCCACATAGCTACAAAGTGGGTGTGGTACTCTTCCTCTTCCAGTCTTAAAGAGAGAAAGTAAAATATACCTAAATTTAAGGCTCCAACAACTAAGTTGATTCCATTTCTCTTTGTACCCTTTTGGAAATTGCATCCATCAAAAGAGTTGAATCCCTATAGAATCATGGGGGATTCAAAAATCATGATCAATTTAGTCAATAATTCATGATAGAAAACATCTACCTACATCCCATCCTACAGGATATCATATATTCCCCCAACTCTTTGGACTAGCTATCTTCCAGACACATTCTCAAGGTGCTAAATACCACAACACACAAGCTTTCAAAAGAATCTCTCAAAATTCCCATCGATACCTTTGTGATATCAGACTCCATAAATAGGATGGAGTATGAACAAATGATTATTCATGACTAAACTCGAAAAAGAAGCCAATGTAGATTGATGCATGCACATTCCAATCATGACAATTAATTTCTACAACTTCTCAGTAGAAAAAACAAGTAATATTTTTTCTTTGTTCACTTTACAACATAAACACCAATTCCACCCATAATGTTAGGATAAGTTTAATTATATGACCGAAAAAGGTGGGAAGAGTATTTTGTGGTGTATTGAACAAGACTAGGGGACACACATGTAGTATGGATGGTTAGAAGTGCGATGTCCAAGCATGGTTTAATAAGATCTATAATCCACGCATTAGATAATGAGAAGGGGGATTAATACCTAATGTCATAGGGGCTAGGGGGCCTAGAGGGAAGGTAACAAGAGAAATTGAAAGGGGAACCCCCAATAGTGGTGATAAGGGGATTAGGGGCCCCATTATCACAACCAATAAGCCATTAACCCACAACCACTAAATTCCCTATCCCTTAACCCTGAAGCCATAATCCCTTAACCCCTACACTCATAACTCATAAGCCATCTACTACTAACCTATAATCCATGAACCCCCTAAGAACTAACCCCTTATTCTCTTATCTTGTGACACTTAAAAGATCAATCCATAACCTCCAACCACCTTAAAACCTAACCCCTTAACCCATAACACCTAAATCCCTTAATTATTAAGCTCTTAACCCCTAAATCCCTTTCCCCCAAGCACTTGGCCCTTAACTCTTAAGTTTGGAATACATTAACCACTTAGTATCCAAGGTAAAAAACAACGTCTCAAACCAAAAAAATAACCTCTTAGGAGAATCCTTCACCTCTAACTAAGAATATTGGTACCATTTGATTTTTAAAGAACTAGGTATTAGCCTCAAGCATGTGTGTTTGTGGGTAATTCCCTTATTAACATGTGTACCAGATGTAAAATTTTTTTTAAATGATCTCAAAAATATTCTAACACACTTTAATAACTTAATCATTTTAGTTGTATATCACATATGTTGAAAGGAAACTATAATTTCATTATTAAACATAACTCTACACTTCTATCCACAATCCATTACATGAGAGCTTTACTCATTCTCTTAACTATTTTCCATCTTGATAGGTCCATGCAAACACATATCACCAAAAAAATTTCTAATCATTGTGTTGTCAATCTCCCGCCTTAACCATACCTTACCCAAATATTGATCATTGATGTGCTTTTGATCATAATTCATATAAATAAAGCTACATATTAACCCTAAATAAATGCTTCCCATTCCTTCAAATTACCTATTGTAATGGTATGATCAATCCATACCTACACAACTGCATTCATTATTATTTATGTTTCCGTACATGGTTGATATTCTTTGAAAGATTATATATTCCCATGATCTAGCCTTCCAACGAGCATCCTTTTCCCTTGTCCTTTGTATGTGGTTGTCAAGAAATTGTATCATCATCATGTTCAATCATTCCTAAACACGTAGCAAACTCACAATTATATTAGCTTATTGGGCGAATAAAAAAGCACACACCTCAATATTTTTAAATCACCATTTAATATCTAACATGCCTGAGTACATTTTTATTCACTTTATTAGGCATTCTCTTGACGTGTTTATCAGTGCAATTATCACAATCAATTAGTTAAATTTCCTGCATATTTAATTATCATTCTCAAGCTTATATCATTTTTACATTTTAACTCTCTTTGGTATATTTCTTGGCCCATTCACGTCCATTGTTTGAACCTTGTTCCAATACTGCTCTACAACATATAAAAACCCCTTTGTACCTTGTTGAGGGCATATGTATCAATTTTTTGTTTCTTCTAATTCAATTCTAAACTTTGTTATGATAACACCATCACATTCTCCTCATTAAGAGCTTTCAAAAATTTATTAAAATTCAAGTCTGAATCATTAAGATACAATCATCCAAATATTTTCACCCTTATTGCCATGTCAATGCTAATGAAAAACTACCACATGGTAGATGAAATTTCATCTTAGTCCACATGTCACACCAAGTGGAGTTTTGAGTGAGAATTATGGCAATCTAACTTACCATGTCTTTTACTAGCTCCAATTAATTTACTTTATGTGCATTTACATAATTGGTATTTTAAATAAAAATTTTAAACCATCAATTCCATGTAAATATTTATATTTTTCCCTATTTAAATAATATTAAACCCCAAGTGCAAATAAAACTCATGTGTAAGCATAATCCACATGTAGATTTCCAAAGTGTCAAAGGTTTCTTCCACAAAATTCGACAAGTTTTTTACAGCACAACCCAACCTATTTCCATGCCAATGGGGCAAAATTCCAACTTTTCATTGACTGTTGATGAGGTCAACCCCTAAGGTAGGACCCTAAAAAATTTTACCAACTATTTATGAGGTCAACCACATAATTTTTTACCACTGTCTATGAGGTCAATACCAAAATTTTCAGTGAAAACATATGGATTCATCAGCCATCGTTTAAATTTAATATGTTACACTTTGAAAATTTGTGTCCAATGTCACTGGTGGCTGATGACCTTATTGGTCATCGATGAAATTCAACACATTACATTATGGAAAAGTTAATCCAATATCGTCGATCCCCGATGAAATTACCAACTATGGGTGAAATTTAATACTTTTACCATTTGAAACCCTTTAGTCATTCCTCTATTTTCGATGCCATCGATGAGTTCCACACACAATAATAATAGGTTAAAATCAAGGAGTATACCTTTGAAAATTTTGAAAATTCGGTGGATATTTAAGGTTTTTCACTTCCTGCAACAAATCTGATAATTTGCATTAAACATTGGAGATGATTATATCTATTGAGGGAAATCAATCAAATTTACACGTGTAAAAATCAAGGAGTTTAACTTTGAAAACTTTGGACATTAATTTGATAGTGAAGGTTTTGCACTTCCTGCATCAAATCTAGGAATTTTCATTAAACATTAGAGAGGATTATCTCTATCAAGAGAAATCAATCAAATTTACGAAGAGAATCAACCTCTAAATGATCATTGTTTGGGTAAAAATCTTGCCCAAAATTCCTTTCTTATTCATTTATAGAAAGTTCATGAATATAAGTGACCATATGCATACCCACATTCACTCATATAAATAGATTTCCTACCAATGTTCACTAACCCTAAATTTTATGTAGGCATTGCTCTTAAGCTAGTCTTTGCACCAAAATAGGCAGGAGTCACATGAAAATGAGCATACTTACCAAAGTTATTGCCCACCATAATTTATCATTCCTTAGTATAGAAGTAGATAGGAGTAAAATGTACACATGCAAACTTACTTGAGGTTACTTTCCACCAAAATATAAGAAAGAATTTTCACATGATTAGGAAAGAGGATTATGTAGTTTAATTTGTCCACTTCAAACATCAATTTATTCCCTCAAGATAGATCAATCTCAAACATAATTTAGATATGATTTTTTTCAAGTTGGAAACTAATCTAGGAATGAGTCTTTTCTACCCAACCATAAGCTCAATTTCACATCAACTTTCTAGAACTAGCCACCTCTTAGATAGGACATGATACCACAAGGGGAAATATAATAACTCACTAGTATATAACTACACGAAAACAACTCTCTTTCACACATAAATCAAAGTTATGGATCTCCTTTCCCAATTTAATATAGGCCTCTGCAATCTCTAAATGCCTCTCATCTTGGTTAGAAAAGCAAACAAGGGAATTCCCTTTTTAGCTCTAAAATCCCTTGGAAATTTCCCTACCTCTTGCTTGTCATTCTCAACCAACACACAAAAAATCACAACCCACTCTGCCCAACTAGAGTCCATAAATCTTTTTGCTAGTGTTTGACAAGCAACATTCAGTTTAGGGAGCAGATAACACACCAACATCATTCCCTTTTGCGATTATCACATTTATTGGCATATATTGGCACTCAAAAGGTAGTTTAATCACCTAGAATGCTTCATCATTCATTTCACTTGTGAATTTCACTACTTAAGAACCTCTGTGCCTTTTTTCCTTATGCTTGTATCCCTTTATGTGTGAATGGAAAAATTTATCTATCTATGAATGTCTTAGACCCCCTTTTTCCTTCATGGGTCTCTGCCACTTTCCATATTTTTCCATAATATAGTCCCACATTTACCTTAGTCTCCCAGGAAATCCATGGGTCAACTTCAAAATCCAAGGGCTGTAGTCAACCCATTCCTTCCATTAAAATTTTAAGAACTATTGTAGTTGCCACCCAATGTCCCATATTTACAAGGGTCATTATTCAACTATCTAATCCTTCAAAATCAATTCATTACCGGGCAAGAGGAAAAAGGCTTAGATTCAAATTTGAAATTCATGGAAAGGCTTTAGCGAGGCAATTCCCTGCAACACCTTCATTTTTTTACACTCATGGTATCATAGCTCATATTAGTGCTCATATGTTCCAAGTTAGTTGTGTCATCATATTGATTAATCAACCATTTAGATTACATATACATTGTTCCTTGATTTATCTAGTTCATTTTTGTTGCACTAACTACACATTAATGCCCTCATATTTGTTATTTTAGTTTCAAAGTAAGTCTATATATAAATAAGAGTGCCCTCTTCATTCTAAATGAGGAATCTTAGAGAATATTTCATATTATGATGAAATAGGATAAAACTTCTTGAGATTTTATCTCGTATATATTGTAATTTTACAATTATATATATAGCACGTCTTGATTTACTTTATGTTGTTATAGTGTAATTTACTTCCTTGAATTTTTGGAGACCGAGCTCACTTCATGAGAACATAGTGGACTTTTATTTTATTTTACTTCATGCAATTTGATTTCATGATTATCTTTACATTGATGGAAGAGTGTTTTCTTTTTTTGTAATGATTATTTTCAACTCATAGAATAATGTTCCTTTATCAACAACAATTCATGGAAAGAAGTGGGGTGTGTGGATTATGTCAAGGGATAACCTGGTGATAGTTAGGTCCCAATAGAATTATCAGTGTTCAAGTACATGTTCATTGCTAATAATGATTAAGTAAGCTAGTTTCTTTGTTTCTAAGTTTTCAGATTCATTCCATCACCAAAAAAATTCGAATAATGTACTTGTTGTCATGGAAATAGCCTAATATCTAATGACTTTATTGACAATTAGTTGCTTTGAAACCCTCAAATATTTGTATTAATATTAACATATATAATGCACTTTTATTAATTCATTTTTAAAAACTATTGTAAGAATTTTTTGTTATAAAAGTAGATCTCCCTCTTCCCGCTTAATTCAATGAAGAGGTGGATAGTAGAACATATTTTAGGATAACCATACATAGATAGTCATGTCAATGAGACTTGAACTTGGGTACTGAGGTTATAATTAAAACCTCCCAATCACTTTGGACACACTCAATTGACTAAACTGTTGTAACAAATGTTATATAATCGTTATGTTTCCTTACACATTTCTCTCATATTAGGTTGTACCAAGTGTCTCTCATTATTTAAATACAAATTTAGGATAAATTTAAACAAATATTATTCAATTTTTAATCATATGAATGTTTATTTGGGAAACTCTTGTGCACTTGTATTTGTGCCAAGAATGATACCTAGTGTAAAGTAAGGAACATAAATTAACTACTGCTACCTTTATAAAAATTATATCAAAAACTTGTATAACATATAGATTTATAAACCATACCTTAAAAATGATGAAAACAACTTGAATGACCCTAATAATTAAGGATATGTAATATACTTGAGATTTTAAAAAATTAAAATCTAAAAAAGGAGTATAGATAAAAATAAATATATGGAAGTGAAAACCTAAAATTCTGAAAGTCAAAAAGACTTCATTTCTAAGGTTAGGGTTTTCAGCGGTTAAACGCAAAGTGTTTTATTTATGGAAGGGGCGAATTCTAGGTATATAAGTCGAGGACTTAATTTCAAGGTACGATGCGCGAGAAGAACCCCAGAACGGTGAAGTTAAATTGATAGAGAGGCCTATCGATGGCAAGAAGAAGCATGGTTAAACGCAGAGTGTTTTATTTGTTGAAGGGGCAAAGTCGAGGACTTTATTTCATGGTGCGATGCTCAGGAAGAACCCCAGACCGGTGAAATTAAACTGATAGAGAGGCCTATCAATGGCAGGATGAACCATGGTTAAACGTGGAGTGTTTTATTACAAATAAACGTCGAGTGCCCGACCGCTAATTTTTCTTGCAGTCTAGCGTTTACTCTTACGATTTTGACATATGTGTCTGTAGTCAGACTTGCTGTGAAATTTAGCGGCCATCCTCTCATCCATTCTTTGCCATTAAAACCGATTTGGTAGTAAGAGAAAGGCCCTCGGTCGTAGGTTCGATTCTTAGCCCCTTTTTTGGTGAGTTTGTTTGAAGATTTCGTTCACAACGATTTCTTTTGACTAGCCAAAAAATTGTCTTCAGAATTTTAGGTTTTTTATTGCAATATCTTTATTCTAGATTGGAGCAATAAATTGAATTGAAGGACACCATGTGCTGTGCAAATTGGCTGGTAATAATCTGTGAGATTTCAAGGGAAAATAAAAGAAATACGGAACACAGATAGCGTCAATAGCTTATAATTGTAGAAGAAATGGGGAACCGATTAATTTCACTTCAAAGCAAGGAAGACACAATCCAGCACTCCGGCCAGAACAAATTATTCCTCTATTCTCCAACAAATCATGCAGGTTCGTTCTGGTGCTGATTGCACCGGTCATCGTATAAATGGGGCCGGAAGAGGTCCACCCTAGCATAAATTATGCCTCGTTAAATTCAGGATGCATTAAAATCCTTAGCGTGACAGTATTAATTAATTCAGTCTTGATTAAGGATCACCTTATTGTAGCTTCTCTACTTTCTGAGACCAACAAATTAGGTTGCTAGGGTTTCAAAAAATTTAGCTCGGCTCAAATGGTCAGAGCTTTGATTCTCACAGTGTTGGTTCATATGTTGATCTACCTTGTTCAAGGCAGAGACCATTGGAAGGTTCAACAAAACTTTGTGAGGTTAAACTAATAGAGAGGCCTATCAATGGCGGGAAGAAGTATGACTAAAAGCATAGTGTTTTATTTGTGGAACAGGCGAAGTCAAGGTATATAAGTCGAGGACTTTAGTTCAAAGTGCGACGCATGGGAAGAACCCCAGAATGGTGAAGTTAAACGGATAGAGAGGCCTATCATGGTGGGAAGAAGCATGTATTGGGTAATGCATGGACTTTCTGGTTCGACAACCCTTTGGGGAAATCCAAGTCGGCAGCATGTGGAAGCTCCCTTCATTCAGTCTATACCTTCAATATGGTTGAAGATTTATGGTGGTAAGTACAGTTGAATATTTATGGTGGTAAGTGCTTTCAGATCTTCAAAATGAAAAATATGCGGTTCATCTAGGTTTTCTCTACCATTTTCTCATGTCTTGTATCACCCTGATCACCCTGTGTAGCTTTCCAAGCAAGCTGCCCTTAGGAAAATTTCCACTTCTTTAAAGCGGGTAAGAGCCCAAGTGCAAAGACCTTACATGTGCCCACGGAGGAAAGTGGACTGCCACTAACACCGGAAGTGACAAGGCTGGATTGGATCGACTATGGCTTAACACTGTAAAACTCCAACTATCATACATACATGTGTGTGTATAGGAATTTTTGTGTAGATTCAATTCTGCTCATATATATTTTGTTATCTAATTCGATCTGTTGGCCATGATCGGTGAACAATTTGATGAAAGAGATGAAATTTGTGGTGTTGTGGCTAGTGTGGGAGCTAGTATTTTTTATGTAATTCCAGGTGTTGGCCATGATTAGTGAACAATTTGATGAAGGCGGTGAAATTTGTGGTGTTGGGGCTAGTGTGAGAGCTATACAAGAAAGGATTTCACTGCCACCAATGAAGTTGCCCAAGTAATTTTGTTTTTCTCATCAAGGGCATGTCTTTGTAATGCTAATCTCTTAGAGATACACTGCACAGGATGAACAGTAGGATCAGTTAACTATTAGATATCACAATATAGAAAAAGAATTAGCCACACCGAGATTGCATACCAAGATATAAAAAGAATTAACTACACTGAGATTGCATACCCCATGGTATGGGGATCAAATCTGTCTTGTGAAAACAGTGTCACTTGATTGTTGTTTTTCTTTTCCTCTCCCTTATTTACTTTGACCCATTCATTGTCATCTATTTTAATCATATTTTAATTGAGTTTGATTAATTCTCATCATTTAGGAGTTCATAAGGGTCCATTTCCCTCCCCTCTTTAACTTAATCCAATGATTCACCTTGTGTATCCTCTCTTGCGGGGGTTAAGGATACCATCAAATATTTCTTCAACTTTTCCCAAATCTCTTTCAATTGGCATCTGAGTTTGATTGATTCTCATTATTCAGGAGTTTAGAAGGGTCAATTTCCCTTCCCTCTTCAATTTGACCCAATGATTCACCTTGCTCATCCTCCCTTGTGGAGGTTGAGGATACCATCACATCTTTCTTCAACATTATGCAGATCTCTATTAATTGGCATTTCTTTTTTTTCTTCAAGGCTTACTAACTATGAGGGATCTGCTACTTCCACCATGGGACAATTTTCCACAACACCTTACTACCAAATGGGTCGTTAGATATATTTCTTTCTCAGGCATAGGCACCTTATACAAAAGGTTGCCAAGAAGATGAAAACCCATTCAAGGCTATGTGTATTAAATCTTGATTCTTGAGCCCTTTTCCTATTGTTGCACATTGATCATGGAGTTTATTTAATTTTATCATAGAAGTGGTTGTGGTATCTATTTTTTCCATTTGTGTGGCTCTAATATTGTTTCTTAGAACCATATTTCAATTGATGTTCTCACACCAATATAGATTGAAGATAGCATCAAACATCTCCTTACTGATGGTCTTACTGATGATGTGAGGGATCCTTCATGGAGTCGAGGATGACTTGCTTTGTTTTGGCTATCTTCATTTTATTTTTTTACCAATTTTATAGATTGGTATGTCATTCAACCTTTGTCTTTACAAAATTTCAGAGGTCATTATCCTCTAACAACATATATATTTTCACTTTCATGGAATGAAGTTGGAGGGACCTTATAATTTTTTTTTATCTGAGATTAAATGTAGTCAAATTATTACTCTTGGATTACACCATTAGAAAAAATAGATCAAATACCTAAAGACAAACTATCATAGGGACATAGTACTTTTCTCAAGCATGAATCTTGGGCATCCCACTCTTGAAACCTTCTTACAACTTCCTATCCCAAGTAGAAGTCCTATTGTCCAAACAGAGGTTATTGGAAGGTTTCAACAAACATGCTCTGATGTCATGTCAAAAATTAGACATTGGTAAGAAAATTATGTTTTTTTTTTAAATCCAAACTGAAAATATATTTATATTTCATAGAATCTGTGTTGGGGCACAATTGTATAACATTTACAAGTATTTCTTGCTGGTCCAATTTAATCAAAACCGTGTTAAGCTACAAAATTCTAAACTATGATCCAAAACTATGCCCTGGAATAGGCACATGGGCGTTACAGTGTTCTAAAGTTACTAGCTTTTAGATCCTCCAAAAAAGACCAAATGACACTCACAAAACATGGAAAATATATTTTATTTAACCCCCTCATAATGGGAGACATGTTGTTCATCATCCATCTTGCTGACTTTTGATTGCAGATCTAGTAGGTGCCTTGAGTCTAAACCAAGGCTCCCTTTCAAAAATTTGGTCTCAATCCTATCTGTGAGAAAATAAATTAATATGAAATTCTCTTTTTCAAAGGAAGGAAGAGATAAATCCTTATCTCAATGAGATCAAGTTCCATGAATATAAAAGGGTTGGGTTGGCTAGCGGCAAGAGAACTTTCCAACCAGGGCATAATTAGTGAGATTGGGGGCCAAATTTTGTGCAAGGACTGGTAAGAGTTTGAAAGTTATAATTTCATGCTATCTTTTAAGCTGATGTAAGTTATCCATATTTTCATTAGCAGTCTCATTTTTTCACTTCCTCGGTAATCAGACTCATGAATAAAATCAAATAATTTCTCTCATTGTACAGGGGAACCTATTGCAAGCATATTTCTAAGTTAGATGGCCATAGCCTTCCAATGTAATGGACATGATAGGTAGAAATCTATAATAGACACCATGAGCCATCACCCATGCCTTCCCTTTGCTTGTGTTTTTATTGACAGTTAAATTAAGATAAATTTTAATATTATCAAGGTCTCGAATAAATTTTTCCTTTAACAACTTTTATTCTATTGTAAATGTTTCTATTCTAAGAGGGAGGGATATAGTACCCTTATTTTGGGACAATTGAAATTTTAAATGTATAGCGTGCTGAAATTGAAGTTCAGTAACATCATTTTTAGGTCGGGAATTTTTCCTCTGTAGCTAAAGTTTCTCATAAAATAACATTGTTTGTGGATAGTTGCATTAGCTTGTTATTGTTATCCTATCATATTTATCATTTATATGACCTTGGTAAATGGTATTAAGATTGGTAGCGCAAAGCATAAAGTGCATCTTATACTATGATTTTGGATTTATTTAGCAACAGGTAGTACAAAGGAAATTTATGGAAAGACTATCAGTATATTGATTTAGCTATATTTTTATACTATTTTTTATTTTTTTTTCAGAAATGAGAAAATCCAAGCAATAAAAATTGCATGAAGGGCATGTGAATTTGGAATCAAGGAAAAGGAAGAAAATAAAGAAAAAGAGACATGTGATAGTGGATGATAATGTGGATGAGGAAAATAAGGATGATACGTCTTTAAGAGGGATGAAAAATATGTAAAGGTTGGTTGCAAACCTTTAGAATGTTTTTTATTTTGATATTTGATTGATTGTCTAAACCATTGTCTTGCATGAGATTTTCCTTGCACAAAATCTTAGTCAGTGAAAGTTTTAGAGAAAGTATGAAGACAACATAGTTTCCATGTCACAAGCCAAGTCTAGCTCCAGGAATTTGACATAAAAGTATTTTAATGGCTATTTTTCATCTTGAAATTTTCCTTGGAAGCAACATGTTCTTTTCTAGCTTCTATATACACACATGATGTTTGTCCAAACCCTAGGATTGATATTATAGGATAGACTCACATGTGTTAAAATATGTTCATCATGGAACTGTACACATTCATTATATTTTGTTTTCAGTCAACTATCCTTACCCTTTTCTCTTGCTTTTACCATGTGTTCAATACATTATTATTGTCTTAAAAGTTGACTCTTGATTTACCACTTCCTACTTGAGGTCTATTCTTTTTTGAAACTGTGAAATATTTGTTACTAATCCCACCATGAATACCGTAGTTCAAAGCAACTAAAATTGATAAATATTGAAAATTCTCTCCTACTTATCTGTGAATGCACCCCTTAATGCCTTTTAACTTGTATTTTCTTGACCTATCCATTTCCCCTGATAATGTGATTCAAAGTGAGAAGTTGAATAATCCTTATCATCATTTGGTGAGCCTTTCTGTGCTTCTTCATAACGGATTCTATCTTTCCTTATACAATCATTATTTTGAAAGAGGTGTGGAGAAAAAACCTTGAGATCATTTTCTACTCTATTTTTCAAGTTACCATCCAAAGTATTTGATATATTTTCTTTACTATCCCTGTTAATGCATCTTGGGGGTAATACCATTATATAAGCATTAGATTCCATTATCCCTTGAGAATGAAATGCACCACTTGGAAACCTATTATTTGTATAAAAATCCTTTTCTTTAGGCTTCCTTTCAAGCTCATAATCACTTCTCCAATTTTCAAGAATCAAACAGTGAAAATAAATGATAAGGTTAATGAATACCCATCTCAACATAGGGTTTTACCTATACACAATATCTTCCATAAATATAGAGAGGAGGGAAGGAAGAGAAAGGATTAGTCTATAATATTGGACCTCCCCCCCTTAATGTTGAATCTGGATTGTGTGAAGTTAGAACCTCCTCAAAACACTAGTGTACGAGTAGTAAGTACCAACAAAATTCCACAACCAGGAAAAGGGGATTTTCGTTGGAGAATTGAAAGGAGGCACTAAAGTATGCTTCATATAGGATATCCATGAAGACAAATATTATATTCTAGATAAATAATATCCGCAGAAACTATGGACCTGTGACTAAAATTGTCATAGCAACATCATATGTCTCTTACTTGGCCTCAATTATTTTTTATTGCTTGTCATACCCGAGGGTTTCATAGACTTACGGGATCTTGGTTGTCTTTGAAGGACTGAATTGATTTTTTGAATTATTTCTTCATCTCCTTTAACATAAATATCACATATTACAAGGGATATTATACTGAATTTATTCTTTCAGAGGCTTTTTTATTCATCTTTATACTTGTCCATATAGATAATAAGGTCAATTTGAACACAACCTCTTATGGTTTCTTTGATACTCTAAAATTTTCTTGTCTTTCTGTTGAATATTAGTGATGATGTGGATGGAATTTTGTGATGATGTGTCATTTATAGATTACAATTCCTTCATTTTATATGTAACTTCATCATCATGCATGTGAAATGGAATCTAGTTTGTTTTTATATTTTTTCTTTTAATGTAATTTTATAGTTAGAATATTAGACCAGTCCATCTTTGTTACAAAGGTCATGTTTCCTTCTACACTACTTGGAACAAGTGAAAAATGGATTTTGATGAATATTATTTATATTTTTTGAGTTTGACATTGGTGAGGCTACATCATAGTCATGTCCAAGAATAACACCCAAATAGGGTGGGGAATTGAACAAGTGACTTAACATCTAGGAGTGCTTTAACAATGAACCCGATCATTGTCTATCGAAGACCCCATGGATGATGAAGGCAATTTGAATTACTAAATACTTAAATGATGAAGTAGGTTAGTCCTACATTGATACTATTTAGATATAATATATTGTATTGTTGTTATTTGGCCTTCACAATTTTTTTCCCATTTTGGTTAGGGATGATTAAATAGTCTTCCAATCTCTAATATGAATCTTCATGAACCTATTGGCATATAATTGTTAAATATTCATAGGATTTTGCTGAAATTTTTTGTGAGGAGGTATATATTTTTTTAGAAAATACAAACACAAGTCTTTAAGGATAACATAGAATTGAACCAATGACCCATATAATGTCATATGGTTCCACAATTGTTTCCAAAATTTTGCTTTTTACACCATCTAGTGACACCACTTATTATTTTACTACATAATAGTTGTAGGTAATTTTTTTAAAACCAAAGGGATGGGTGTGTTTGGAAATGATGCTAAAAACACAAATATCCCCGTGGAGGTCTAGTGGTATTGTTTGTTGACAAATTGGCATGAGAATGATGATAATCCCTCACTTTTTCCATGAATATATTCATAAAATTGGTAAAAAATGATTGATCAGCTAACCAACCACATGAATATTTTGTAAATTCCACCCCCAAACTGGGTTATGAGACCACAGGGATGAAGGATGGCTATTGGATTTATTTCTCATCCATCCCAACCCAAAATACTAAAAAATATAGCCACAACCAGACACCAACAATTCTTTCCCTCATTGAAACCTTATTTAGGTATCTCACCCAACGTTAAAATAGTGGAAAACCTCTTCCACCTAGAAAAACACAACACAAGGTCATGATCTCCATTAAATCCATCCCCTCTAGTTCCACAATTTTGGCATAAAGAATTTGAGCTACCGGTTGCTCTTTGGGAATCCCTAAAATTCATATACATTGGCTCATTGCAATGATGAATCAGACAAGTGGATAATTTGATTTCAAATATACCTTAGCTCATTTCTAGTCAACATTGATTTATACAAGTAAGTAATGAGATTCTATGTTGCTTACTCTACAACTCTCTCTTAAAAAACAATGCTTTCCTTCCACTTCTGCCACAGCCCCTCTAGCACGGCACAGAATCACACATCTTTCAGGATCATTGGCTTCTTGGGTTGGTTATATGGAATTCTAGCTATGGAGGCATGTGTTCTGTTAGCACGAGGAATACTATAAAAATGAAAAGGAAAGAACCTCTCCAAGACAAAGTTAATGCTATGTCTCCCATAAATGAGGATCATGTGTCTTCCATATAACATTTTGAGATTGGACTTGGAACATATGATCAACAAGGTAGGTGAAAGAGATTTTAATATTTCATGGTCAAAAGATAGAACCTCTACAAGCGACACATGGCAGCAATGATATATTGGGTTATAATTGGCACCCTGACCCTTGATAAGAAATCCCATGTGATGTTCTCATATGGGGTTTCAAGATAACTCATGCTAGATTGTAGGCAACTCCCTTCTACTAGCTCCATGTATAGGGCCTTATTTTCCATACAGAGAGACATCCCCGATACCAGATCCATCTCTTTTACCCAACCTTCTATCAAAAGCCTGAGATGGTAGGATAACTTCCCTTTCGACTTTAGAGGAATACCATCTGCTTGATAGTGGGCATTCGATGCATTGAGGATTATCCTGTACTTGGCTCAAGAGATTTATATTTCTTATTCTTAGCATTGTGATTGTCATGCTTAGATATTTTTAAATAAGCCAGATTCTAGATTTTATAGGGGTGGCCTTTGAAATCCCAATTTGTACTTCCACTTACGAATTGAGTAGTCTTTTTTGTGTAATTTTGGTCACTTTTTGGAAATTAAGTAACCTATCTTACCTTCCCAAGGACTCCCTTTACTCTTCCACTCTTGGATTCACCTCTTGTGTTGCTCCTCAAGCAATATTTTTGGATGTTATTATATTATTTATTATACTTTGGTTTTATAACAGTTAAGCATAACATCAAAACCTATCTTGCCTACCATTATAACTCATGACCATTCAATAGTGGGGCCTTTGCATTGGCCTTCGAGCTAACAAAATTTTCAAAGCATGTTCACATTCTACAATATGGGGTCATTACAATTCAACCCTCTTGGATTGACACAATTCTCATAAATTGCTACATTACAAATAATACATGATTTAGTATTTTATAATCCAGGGATTAAAACTAGAATCTGAAATTCTTCATGTCATAAATTCACTTACAAACACTGATGGGGGGGATTTTATGTTTGGACTGTTGGAAATATCTTGAAAAAACAAAATTTACATTGTTGTTGGCCATTTTTATTTTTGATTTAGTATCAACTCTTTTGCTTCATTAGAATTAAGTCAATTTTGTACTCACAGATAATTGAACACATTGTTTTTTTCCAATATTTTGTAGTCTTAAAGTGTAAGTACTCTATTATTGTTTGGTGTTCACTACTGAAAAGAAATACTCTTACTGTGATAAGTTTCAATTTTTTTTATTTGTTGGTTGTTGTCATGTTTTGAGAGCTGACTTGTGAAATTCCAAATCACATGTCGCTTTGTGTGAATGGGATATATATATATATATATATATATGTATATATATATATATATATATATATATATATATATATATATAATTGCACATAGTTTTAGATATCATTCAGATATCTAAAATTTCTAATTTTTAATTTGAATATCTACGTGATAAAGGAAAGACAAAGGTCCCAATTATAAAAATTCACCCAACAACAACAACATTGAGATTATTCTTTCATTCAACTTTTAACATATTGCATCTGTATTAATCAATGCTCTTCTTCCATATGTTATCCACTTCTGACATTTCCTTTGCAATATTTGGTGCATTTGTGAGTTATAGGCCATTTCTAGGCTATAAATGTCTTCAGAGTTTCAATTCTAATTGAGTATTCAACTAAACATATTAAGTCTCTTATATGTAACTATGTTTCCCTCCACCCATTTTTCATAATTTCCATAACCATTAGGTAGGGACCTGTAACTTCGATGATGTTTTTCTTGTTTAGTAAATTATTGTCAAGACTTTAATTTATTAGAATCTGTAGAATTTACAATTTATAAAGTTTGAAGATATATTTTTTAAAAGTATATGTTGACACCTAATCCTATGGGTTGGGTGTGCATATGTAATATTGTATATTATTTTAATATTGGGAAATAAGGAAGGCCAAGAGTCATTGGGAGATGAATCCCAATAGCCTCACCTCCATGTATAAATGCATGTACATTATTCAGCTAATATACATTCTGATTTGAGGAGTTACCTCCTAGTTTGACATGGTATCAAAGCCAGTCCCACTATTGGCATTTCTGCCTGTGGTGTAACTCCCTCTCCTTTGCTCAGTCAGTTTTTAATAATAGTTTTTGCTACTCCTACTTATTGCTATACTGTTATTCTGCATTTTTTTTATCTATGCATAGCTCTGACATTTGCAGCTCCTGCAGCTCCTGAAGATTCTGCAATCCTGCAGTTCCTGAAACACTGCAAATTGCAGCCCCCCTCTACAGTCCTGCAAAGATCCCATTTTAGATTCTTTTTGTAACGGCCTCTCGGCCTCCATCTCTCCAACGCTCCCTTTCTCCCACTCCACTCTACAAATCGTCCCTTCACCTTACATCTTCCACCTCCCTCCCTACCTGCGCTACCTATCGCGGGCTTCATACACTTCTACTCCCACGCATAACGCCTCCCTGTCCGCCCTCCCTTCTACTCGTTCCCTCTCGGCCTTCCCACATCAATCTCGTCCCTCATACCTGTAAACACTTGTGATAATACATATCCCCACTGTTCACTGTGCTACAACATTCATCCACAGTTGACTGCATTGTATATATATCCGTCGCTTATATCACAGTTTATACAGCTCTCTCTGGCAGTATTTTTTAATAGTTTATACAGCCCTGTCCATTTAACACAAAGTCATACAACCTCTTTTACAGCATCACCACCATTGTATCACGCCCTCCACGCTGCATACATAACGCCTCCCCTCATGCAGACAGCACACTCCACTACGTGCCTGCGCTGTCACATTATCTGTTATAGCTATCTCATTTAATACCACCGTCTCTCCACCTGCGTTTAATGCATATGTAATAAAGTTTGTTTATATATATACGTGGTCACTGTTTAAATACGCATTGTTCAAGCGTTTCATTCCGCCCCTCCGTTGACTTCTCAAAAGCTGTCATATATATATATATAATGCTATTTGGTCGACTATCCCACTATACAACACTGCCCTTCAACATTTATACGTTGTCACATATATACAACGCTGCCCTGTCAACATGTATATGTTGTCCATATCATAATATACGTTGTCCATTAGCACGCTCTGTCCATATCATAATATACGTTGTCCATATCATAATATACGCTACTGCATATTCCACTGTTATATAATACCGCCCTCCCATGACATTCCATACCGCCCTCCCATTTCATAATACCGCCCTCCCATTTCATAATACCGCCCTTTCATTTCATAATACCGCCCTCCCATAACATTCCATATCACCCTCCCATTTCATAATACTACGTCCCATACAAATTTTTTTTTTTCTCCAAAAAAAAAAAAATACATATATTTTTTTTTGGTGCAGAATTCAGTTTTTAGCAAAGAGTTTTTTTGTCTTTTTAAATTGAGTATATTTTCCAGCAAATAATTTTTTTTTGTTTTCTCTCCTTCAAGAGAAATTTTCCAACAATTTTTTTTTTCCTCCTTCAAAAGAAGATGACATTCCCTTCATCTTCTAAAGAGGCTTCATACTTGGCACAGAGAGAAAAGAGACATGCTTCAGATTCATCCAGAGGAAGAGATGGCAAAAGAAAAAGAAGAAACTTCAGAGAAAAGGGGGGCAGACAATCTAAAACTCAGCAGCAAATAAATCAAGACAAAGGTAAAACTAGTGACAAAAACAAAGGTAAAGCACCTGAATCAGCTCATTTTGTTCTAGCACATTGTAACAATGGAGTAATTGAAAACCTATTTGATGTTTCATTTACTTCATGGAGAGATGATTGGTTGCTAGATTTAGGAGCAACATGTCACATGACATTTAGAAAATATTTTTTTAAAGAATTCACTGAAAAAGTTGATGGAGCAGTATATTTCATAGATAAATCCAAACTCAAGCCATCAGGGCTTGGCACAGTCAGGCTTAAGTTTCCTGGTCTTCCAGATCATATCCTATGTGAGGTTCTATACCTCCCTGAGTTGAAGAGAAACTTGCTGTCCCTGGTCGAAATCCGGTAGCAAGGACACTCAATTCACTTGTTTGATGGAAAGGCAGAGGTCAGAAAAGCATCATATCACTCACTTGTCATGGAGGGAATAGAAGAAGGGAGACTCTTGAAGCTTAAAGGTTCATCTGCTCATGCTCAAAACTTTGCATTCAGTTCACATCATGATGAAGGTACATTCCCATCAAGTCTTTTATGGCATGCTAGATTTCGACACTTAAACTATGAAAGCCTTCGTTTGTTGAAGAAAAATGGTGTTAATGGACTGCCTACAATTCCTAGAAAACCTAAGGAATGTGATGCTTGTATTCTAAGAAAGCATAGAAAACAACCATTTCATGATTCACACTCCAGAGTACATAGAAAACTTGAGCTTATTCATTCAGATTTATGTGGCCCTATGCCTGTTGCTTCTGCAAATGGAAACAAATACATGATGACATTTATTGATGACTACACCAGAATGTGTTGGATTTACTTATTGAAGAATAAGTCTGATGCTTTTCAAACATTCAAGAATTTTCATGCATGGATAGAAAATGATGCACAAACTAATATTGGCTCTCTACGTACTGATAATGGAAAATAATACACTTCAAAAGAATTTGAAAATTATATTCGTCAACATGGAATCAAACATCAAACAACTGTGCCATATAATCCACAACAGAACGGTGTAGCTGAAAGAATGAACAGAACTATTTTAAATATGGTTCGCTCCATGTTATTTTTCAAGAATGTGAAATTGATGTTTTGGGCTGATGCAGTTTTATGTGCTATTTACATAAAGAATAGGTGTCCTTCAAGTTCAGTTATAAACAAAACTCCTTTTGAAATGTGGCATGGCCACATTCCTTTGGTAAATCATTTCAGGGTCTTTGGGTCCACCTATTATGCCTTGATACCCAAGGGTCAAAGGAAAAAAATTGGTGCTAGAAGTAGAAAATGTATCTTCTTGGGGTACTCCAATACCTCCAAAGGATATCGTCTCTATGATGAAGCAAATAAAAGGTTTGTAATAGCAAGAGATGTCATATTTCTTGAATCTTCCAATAGTGACAAGGTTGTTGAGCGGCAGCTTGATCGCCTGGATAGATTCACACATGCAAAGTTCTTCCAAGAATTTGATAATGTGATTCCACATCTTGAAGGGGGGATTCCGATATTGAATAAAAATATGGAATCATGTCCTGAAGCACTCTCTCCCCCACATGAAGAAACAACCACGGATGAAACATTGGATGATGTGATTAACAGAATTGGGAGATTGAATCTTGAATCAATCCCAACTCAGTCAAATGACCAGCCTGGGCCATCTCAGAAAGGTCCTCCCAAATGGCTGACAAATACAATGGAGAATGTTCATCCTGATGAGGTTGGAAAAACAGAAGTCTGCGATAATGCGAACAACCGAAGGAAGGGATAATTCGGTTCTCCGTCGATATGGATATTTCTTTAATCGTGAATTGAGTTTGTCTACAGATCATGAACCAACTTCCTTCAAAGAAGCCGCTTCTCATGATGAATGGAAAGAAGCGATGCAGAAGGAGTATGATGCCTTGATAAAGAATGACACTTGGAAGCTGGTTGATCCACCTTTGGGAACAAAACCAATTGGTTGTAAGTGGGTCTACAAGAACAAGTATAAAGCAGATGGCTCACTTGACAAGCACAAGGCCAGGCTTGTGGCAAAAGGTTCCGCACAAAAAGAAGGAGTCGATTATGAAGAAAATTTTTCTCCCACAGCAAAATGGACCACCATCTGGACTCTCTTTGCCCTAGCAGCTCAGAATGGATGGAAATTCCATCAGATGGATGTAAAAACAACATTTTTAAATGGAGATCTAAAGGAGAAAGTTTATATGTCCCAGCCAGAAGGATTTGTTGTAAAGGGTCAAGAAAACAAAGTTTGCAAGCACCACGAGCCCTGGGTATGAGAATTGACCGAGCATCTTCTCAAATGATTTTCAAACATTTTTATCTGATGATGCAACTTGTTTGTTAGAAAGTTGGATAACAAATATATATCTTCAGGTATATGTAGATGATTTTTTGATAACAGTGGAACAATGAGAGCTATATCCATGAAGAAAGAATTGAAGAAAGGATTTGAAATGACCGATTTGGGTCATGGTCATTACTTATCCGGTATTGAAGCAATTCAACATCCTAAATTTATATTTCTTCTCAAAAGAAGTACATTGGAGATTCCTTGAACAAGTCTGCATGGATGAATGTAATCCCTTAACCACTCCAATGGAACAAAACTGCTCATCTATCATAGCTGAATTTGGAGGATTCAACTACATAGATGTACTTAGAAGTCATATCTACCCGAAAACCACTGCTATTACATCTCATTTGCTGTTGGAATCCTCTCAAGGTTCATGCAAAAACCTTGTGAAGGACATTGGTCTGCTGCAAAAAGAGTGCTAAGGTACTTGAAGGGGACTCAAGACTTTGGACTCAAATATACACAGGTAGGCGACTTCAGCTTGATCGGATATTCTAATTCAGACTTTGATGGCGACAAAGAAACAGGGGTGTCTACTACAGGTTACACCATGAGTCTTGGATCAGGAGCTGTCTCATGGAGATCACGCAAACAGTTAGTTCCAGCAGATTCCACGACCGAGGCAGAATATGTGGCAGCAGCTGAAGCAACAAAGGAAATTGTGTGGCTCCGGAAAATCCTAGAAGATTTGCAGATGAAACAAATGTACTCCACACCACTCATGATCGACAACACTTCTGCAATAAAGTTGGCCAAGAACCCAAAGTTCCATGATTGAACAAAGCACATCAATACAAAGTACCATCTAATTCGACATCATGTTCAGGCCAAAACCATCCATCTACATCATTGTTCCAAAAATGAGAAAACTGCTGACATCTTCACCAAAGCACTTGGAAGAGAAAAGTTTGAAAAGTTCAGATCGATGCTTGGACTCACCAACATCCCTTCGGATTAAAGGGGGGAATGTTGACACCTAATCCTATGGGTTGGGTGTGCATATGTAATATTGTATATTATTTTAATATTAGGAAATAAGGAAGGCCAAGAGTCATTGGGAGATGAATCCCAATAGCCTCACCTCCATGTATAAATGCATGTACATTCTTCAGCTAATATACATTTTGATTTGAGGAGTTACCTCCTGGTTTGACAGTATAATTCTTTAAAGGGTGATAGCTCAATGGAAGATCAGCTACGTTACAAGAAGGAGGTTGGTGGTTCGATTCCATCGTACCCTAATATTCATATGGAATGAAGACAATTAGCTTTCGGTGACAAAGGCTCTTTTGACCATCGCCAATGATCTTATGGTGACATTTTCCGACCCTCACCAAAATATGAAATGGTGACGGTCAATGAACACCACCATATTTATGCATCAATAGTGACGACTCGTTGTTGATATGAAATGGTGAGGGTTATTTTTTGTCATTATAATCATTATTCTTGATAGACCTTGATGTCACCAATGAGCTTATGATGACATTTTTTGACCCTCACCAAATATGAAATGGTGATGGTCAATGAATGTCACCATGTATATGCACTAATAGTGATGGCCATGAAAGGTTCATCACAAAAAATTGTTGTTATTCATATGAAATGGTGACAGTCACTATCCGTCATTATAATCAATGTCACCATAACACATACTTTCGGCAACACCACCTTTGGTGACATTCAGTTTTTTGGTGACGGAGCCTATTTTCCATCACCATTGCTCATATGAAATGGTGATGGTCACTATCCATCATTATAAATAATTATTGGTGACAGACCTTGAATGTCACCACAACACCTATGCTTTCGGCGACGCCACCTTTGGTGATGTTCAGGTTTTGGTGATGAAGGCTCTTTTGACCCTCACCAATGAGCTTATGGTGACATTTTTCACCCCTCACCAATGTCATTTTTTCTTGTAGTGACACCCAACCCCCTAATCCTTAATTAGGGATATGGGGCATCACATGTTTTCTAAATAATTTATTAAATGGTTCCCACACATTGTCTAATAACCACCCACAAAACCACATTTTTTGGGGGCATTTCATCAAATAGTTTGTGTGCAAAGTTTGTTTCTCTCAAACTCTAGTCTTCCACAAAATATATATTAGAAATTATAGAGGAACAAAATATGAAATTTCTATCACAGCTACCTTGACATATTTTCTCTCTCTTTCAAGTTTCAAAGTGTGGAACCTCTTAGAAATAAATCTATGGCAAGAATTCCAAGATGAGCTATTTTTAGGTCTGGTATCAGGAGCATTCAAGAGACCTGAGTTCCTTGGGTCATATATCCTAAATATAGAAAACCAAGATCTTAAATATATACTAGAATTTACCTGGTATTTTCCCTAAGTATGGTCCAAGTTTCAGCTTCTGAAACCACCCAGATGAAATATTATAGTGAAAATTTCAAACTAACCTTATTTTAGGAGCATTGAGGAAGCTCAAATTTCTTAAAAAACAACTCTAAAGTATATTGAATCAATCTCTAAAATATTTACTTGATTTTCCCAAAGAATCACCCTAAGTATTTTCCAAGTTTCAACCTTTGGAACCACCTCAAAGAAAATTTTGGCGAAAAATCCAACCTAATCTTATTTTAGGAGCATTCAGGAAGCTCAACTTTCTAAGAGAATAACCCCAGAATATTGTGAATCAATATCTAGAAATTGAATTATATGATCAATTTGATGGTCCCTCATTATGGTCCAAGTTTCATACTTTAGAATCTCCTATAAGAAATTTTAAAGAAAAAATTCCAAGGTAAATTCCAAGATGACTTGTTTACCCCATAAATCACATTTTGAACTTCCACCATTAAAATCCATGAATTCACTTATAGACCGTAGAAGAAATTAATGAATATGTAGCATATAGTTAACAGGGAAATCATGTAATTAATAGGGAAGGAATGCAATGACCCAACTTATCATGTGTTTTCCATGCATCACAATTCATTTAAACTCCACATCCAAGTGAATTAAAACCCACTGATGTAGAATTTACTATAATAACAAGCACAGTGATAGTAAATAAATTAATATGAGTGAAAAAATAATTCATACATATCAATAAATAATTCATGAAAGAAATATATATATATTTTTAAGCTTGGTAGGACTAAATCTTCATCATGTCAAATATATCATCTGGATAGGGTCGCGGAATTGAACCAGTGACTTCACATCGAGTGTCTTAACAAATCACCTGATCACCGTCCATCTAGGAACCTGTGGACAATTCACGCAAGAAATATCAATAACATACAAATAAACATATATTTATGGTAACCATAAAATAATAGAACTAAATTAGGATGATCCATGTTCCACTCCAGCTTAGAATCATTGGTGGTGCAATTTTTATCACAGTTGGCCACCCCTATGCCAAATCTTGATGCCTTGAGGGAAAATTAAAATTATGGATTTAGAACATAGTTTTCAAACAAAATTTAACAAAAAAGGTGAAGGTCGCTCTCCTTCACATAGAGGGGAAACTAAATATTTATCACATAGGTTGTGACTCGCATCTCTTAACCACTCACAAGGTATGAACCTCTTTGGGTTTACCACCATTTCTTTCCAAAACAAATTTCTTAGTGAGAGAGTATAAGAAAAAATATAAGGAAAAAATAAGAACCAAGAACCCCTCAATGGTTTGTCCTTATTTTTATAATCACACCTTTACCTTCCATGTTCCCAGCCTCTTGCTAGAATCTTCTTTGGAATACAACCGTCACATCAAGGGAAATTAATATTGCTTCAAGCAAGTCTAGGATTTCTCCCTCCCTTACATATTTGCTTCCTAGTCAATTTTTCCCCCCTCCCCAAGGCATTTGTTAGCTAATCCCTTCTTTTATCTCTAGAATATTTATTAATAAAATAGAATAGTACAACACATAATAAAATTTAGTACATAATATAATTTTTGGTAACCCAACCTTACAAGTATTTAATTAAGCCACAATATTTTGGGAAATGAAAATGGGGTGTCACAAAGGGTGCCCCACGAAGTGAGGGTACTTGCACTTTTCAAGGTTGTATCAAGGGGTCAAGAAGTTAGGGTAACTTCTCTTGTTACCTTAGCTATTAGGATGTTGGCCCTCATAATCCCAAGCTTAGGGCCTTCATCATCCCTAGTCAAGATTTGGCCCTAATTATCATTGTTAGGGATGTTAAGGGAAATCACCTTCAGGGTGAATTGATGGTGGCATAATAATGAATAACTATAATTATATGGATGGATTGAAGGGATTATGATAAGTGATGATCCAACAAATTCAAACAAAAATTAGGGAAGTTTGAAGGGTAAATATATTTTCAACATGATGACAAGAAATCAATGTGTCTTCAACTATGGGATTGGTATGGCTCAATTAATCTCAATGCTTTGTGTTTGGATGGAATTAAGGGGGCCCACCTTTTCATCGAGTGCAAAGGTCACCCTACCAAGCCTATGTATTTTTGTGGAGCTATAATCAATCCAATAACAACTTGAAAAAAAATTGAGATAAAATTATGGGATTAAATAGGCTGATTAGAGAAATTTTTAGGTCTAAAAAGGGCCTCCTAAGGAAAATTGTAAAATACTAGTGCAAATAATAAAATAAGATTATATCGTCTCAACAAATTTCATAGTGAAAAAAGAAAAAACTACTTTTTCAACTTATCTTCCTATTATTTTACTCAAAATTTGAGTAGCAACAATTCTTGGATACAAAATTTACTTTCACATCCAAGGAGTACCCATGTTTAATTCTTTCGATGGAACCCACTACACAAAAAATGATAAATACATGAAAAATGTGATTGCAATCATGTTTTTTCATGTATTTACCATTTTTCATGTAGCGTGATCCATCAAAAGTATTCAACATGGCTTCTCCTAGGATGAAAAATTAAATTTTTCATCCAAGGAGTGTTCCTGCTCAAAATTTGAGTAAAACTATAGGGAGATAAGTTGAAAATGTAGTTTTTACATTTTTTATTTTTTTAATCATTTTACCTTTTTACTCCAAAAATGGTAAATCATCGCACATGGTTGGCATCATCATGTTCAATTCTATTGGTTCTTATAAATTTTACTTTGTTTGTACATTTTTTTAAGCCCATTTTTTACCTCGAAATTTATCTAATATGGTTTAAGACTCAATCAAGTAGCTTAAAGACACACTCCACCTCCTAGTTGACTAGGGAAATGCTTGAGAAAATATTAATTTGAGTTCTTTGTGTTATGCAGAATTGTGATCTATGGATAAACCAAATTCCCTAAGTGTGGTGCTAGTCACTTAGAACAAAAGAGGAAAGAATTACTATCACTTTCGCTAAAACAAGTAGATATACATAATGGTAAAATAGCTTACTTGTGATTCAATCGCTTCTCCTTCTCCTTCTGTCACTATTGTCGTCACTCTCAATCCAACTCAAATTGCTAGATTGATTCCTGCAAACACAAACAGAGAACAAAAAACAACACGCAATATGGAGATATCTACTTATCTTACTCAATCAAATTGATTATATATGAAACACATATATCATTCAAGAATCCATTGCACAAGAAGTATAGACATATGCATGGGAAAGTGAACAACAATATTTATTAAAGAGTAGAAGGGGGAGGTTACAACCAAAGATCGATTTGTTGCCAACTAGCTCCAACTTCATTCCAGCCTCATCAAATCCAACATCATACTAGCAGCATATCAGTAGTTTCACTTTCTCAAATGAGAATCCAACAGCATAAATTTACCAAATTTCTTCCTTCCCTAGCACTAGAATGAATGCTCAATTTATAGGGAAACTTATGGTATTTTATCAATGAATGACTTTCTAAAAATAGGAAATACATGCTCCCAAGTTCAGAGGTGTTAGATGGACACTTGGATTCAAAGTTTGACACATATGGACTCTTCTATAAGGCATTGGCCATGTGGAGATTCCCAAAACAATGAGAATTCTGCTCCGAGGTGACCAACGCACTCTTGAATGTCAGGAAGTTCATTGAAATGCACCCTTGAATGGAGGATTTTGCATCGCAACGTAGTTAGTCCCTTTATAGATTGCGTTGGTGAGTGAATAAGTGATATAGCATATAATTCAAACCTTTGAAATCTCACAATAGAAGCCATGAAGAATTGTTCTTCTCTTAGGGCATATAGCAACTGAAATATAAGGGGATAATAGACCCTATTTCATTGGTCCTAGGGATGATGCCCAAATTAACCTGTAATAGCTACCCCCTAAATCATGAAGTAAAAATAATAATAATAATATTTGGATGAGATGATTTATGATGGGATGAGTTGGAACTGAAGTGGAGTGGTGAACTGCATCAATCTTACAATACATTACATCATGATATTTTCATCTTGATCATGAATTGATGAGGGAGGCATTCCTATGCTCAGCATATAATTTATCTAATAACATGTACATAATTCAGAAACTCATCTACATTGGAATGTTGCCCAATACAGACATGCCTACAGATATAGGCTCATGTTCAGATGATGATCTGTATGTAAATTCACCGTACATATGATGTGTACAACAATCCTAAAATCATAGCCCAGATGGATGAAACTAGATCTGGGGTATTCTTACCTCATTCACTCAATTATTCGGGTACAAGTCTAGCCATGCCAATATATTATTTTTAGTCAAACATGGTAAGACATTGTTTGATTACAGCATAAGTTTACCAAATTTCTTCCTTCCCTAGC
Source organism: Pinus albicaulis (assembly GCA_034641835.2). Taxonomy (NCBI): domain Eukaryota; kingdom Viridiplantae; phylum Streptophyta; class Pinopsida; order Pinales; family Pinaceae; genus Pinus; species Pinus albicaulis. Next base: position 601,284,877 of record CM076574.1, read on the forward strand.
ACTAGAATGAGTGCTCAATTTATAGGGAAACTGATGGTAGTTTCTCAATGAATGACTTTCAAAAAATAGGAAAGACATGTTCCCAAGTTCAAAGGTGTTATATGGACACTTGGATTCGAAGTTTGACACATATGGACTCTTCTAGAAGGCACTGGCCATGTGGAGATTCCCAAAACAATGAGAATTCTGCTCTGACGTGACCAATGCACGCTTGAATGTCGAGAAGTGCATTGTAATGTACCCTTGAATGGAGGATTTTTCATTGAAATGTAGTTAGTTCCTTTATAGATTTTTTTGGTGAGTGAATAAGTGGTATAACATATACTTCAAACCTTGGAAGTCTCACAATAGAAGCCATGATGAAATGTTCTTCTCTTAGGGCATATAACAACTGAAATATAAGGGGATGATAGACCCTATTTCATTGGTCCTAGGGATGATGCCCAAATTAACTTGTAACAGGTGGCCCCTAAATCATGAAGTCAAAATAATAATAATAATATTTGGATGAGATTATTTACGATGCAATGAGTTGGAATTGAAGTGGAGTGGTGAAATGCATAAATCTTACAATACATTACATTATGATATTTTCATCTTGATCATGAATTTTTGAGGGAGTTATTCCCATGCTCAGCACATAATTTATCTAATAACATGTACATAGTTCAAAAACTTATCTACATTGGAATGTTTCCAAATACATAAATGCCTAGAGATATAGGCCCATGTTCATATGACAATCTATATGTAAAGTCATCGTACAGATGATGTGTACAAAAATCCTAAAATCACAACACGAATGGATGAAACTAGATCTGGGTTCTTCTTATCTCATTCACTCGATCGTTTGAGTACAAGTCTAGCCATGCGAATATATTATTTGTAGTCAAACATGGTAAGACATTGTTTGATTACCAGCCAATGATGTGAGTTGTTAACAAATGCAAGAGAAGCACCATTGATGTTAATGGCTATCAAGGTACTGGAGCACAGTTTTTAAGGCATGAATAGATGATTTGATGTCGAACACCAAAAAAAATCTTTCGGTCAAAGGTCCGGAAGTGAGAAATATGTCGATGATGTAACAAGCCTCAGGGTACTGGAAGATGATGTTTCTAAGTAAACTTCTTGGATGATGAGATGATGTCGACAGGAAGCCACTTTATCGCGAAACGGGAGTTACTGATTTAGGACACAAAATGTGACTTGATAAAGCAATGTTCAGGGATGACTGTCATGAAAATGAAGGTTTATGAGTATTGCAGAAGGATGAGTATTCACTGGATGACTTCTCTTTAACATATTAGTGACAGTAAGATGATTTGGTAGCATTGACCCAAAACTGAAGTGATGGTATGATGAACCATAGGTATGAGTGAACCATCAAGAAGATTACCCAACCTAAAAAGTCACGATGATGGAGTGAAAGTGTCATGTTCAGGAGTGACCTGATACCATAAATTTTTTTGTTCGCTTTCCCAAATTTTCTCCGGTCATTTGTCGACCAGTACATATTTATTTTTTAACAAGCTTGAGGAGGATAACATATGATTGATCTATAATTCAACCCTCCTAGCGAATGCATCACTATTTAATAATTTAACGAGTCTAGTTATAAATTAAACTTGATTCTTGCCATGATCAAGAAGCCTGTCGCTATTTTATGTTTTAACGAGTCGAACGACAGTGACAACCCTGTCCTTTTTCATGTTTAGAGAGTTTCAAAAAAAGGACAAAAGAAAACTCCATGAGTCCTTTTTCGTAAATTTGTCACTCAGTTCCGAAAAAGTGTAAAATGATATATGAGAGAACCTCCTAGCCATGTTCAACTAAGGTTTTCCTTTTTCATAAATAATATGTCTCACTCTAGAAAGGGGTTAAAATTATACTGATTATATGCAGTTTCATTTACTTTTATGAGCTCAAAAAGACAAGAGTTGGGAAATATTTTCACATTATCGAAGTCTGAAAAGAGCTAAGAGAAGACTTGAGGGGTTCCTTTTTCGCCATTATCGAAGCTCGAAAAAGAGACAAAAGTGTGCTTCAATTCCTTTTTCAAATTTATCAAAGCTCAAAAAATGAGGATAAAATTATGCTTTGTGGTCAAATCATTCTTGAATAAGTGTGCACGACTAATATTCTATATCAACTATAAAACCTATTTAGAACAACATCAAATGGATTAAAAATACCTGTTTCATAGAAAAAAATGAATAAAAACCATAGTCACATAATTTAATATGATTTTGAAATAATCAAGTGACTAATTAAAATCATTTTTACCATTTGAAATTTGGATCTCTAAACCAGTTTTTTCCCCTAAACTTCAGTAGTTGATTGAGACAAATCCTATGGACGATTTTCCTTGTTGTTGGATCTAGTTTAGAGCTATGAACATTATCTTTCCTTTAGTAGCATTTATGTTTCATTTCATTGAAATTTTTAGGGTTTTGATCCCCTTAAGGTAAATTTATTTTTCTTAGAGGGAAATTCACCCTTGAATTTCGAAAGGTGCATTGCAGTGCACTAAAATTGAAGGTCGGGTGCACTTGCAATGCACTATCCCTTGACCTGGGGTGCGTTGGGCGCAATTCCCTTTTTTTTCTTGCAGTGTGCCCAAATTTTTCCTAGTTTTTTTCATGAAATGGATCCTTATGGGTCTTATGATTGTGTTTCAAGTATTCATCATACCAAAATGACGACTACATGGAGGAAAAAAGGACAAGATTGCCTTAAATAATCTAGTTATGATAAGATCCCTCAGAGACTGTGAGTTGCTAAAGTACTTCAGACTGTTAGGTATGAGGCAACATATGGAACTATTGGAGTTCCTTGTTCGTTCATGGGATCCATTCATTCAGGAATTTCACATTGGGGATAGATTGGTCCCAATATTAGTGGAGGATATTTATTTTCTCAAAGGATTATAGAGGAGAGGTCAGCCCATTTCTCATTCAGGGTCTACTCTTGGAGGAGAGAGAGTGAAATATTATATATTGCAATATTGCAATCCAGGGACTGAACTTATTAGGGATGAGAAAATAAAAATCCACGATGTACGTGAATTTCAATTGAGTACAATACTACTCACTATCACAAAGCTTGCTGGTATCGCTAAACTACACGTAGCAAACAGATCTTACATGCAATATGCACTAGAGTGCTTGGAACCAAAAAATTTTAACAAGGCTGGAGTTGTGCTCTTTTAGATGAAAGAATAGCTGACCAAGGCAAAGAGATGAATGAAGAATAATTTCAACTATGGTTCAATCTTGATTTTTTTTCCTTAGAGAGGAATCCATTGATGCAGCCCCAACATGTGACACTGGATATATCTGGCCTTAGAGATCCAAGGATGCAGAGAGGGGTAGAACTGATGGCTAGACATGTTTTTCAATCAACCATAGTGTTCTCGACTACATTCTTCACCTAGTTCAGGTGACATATGGTCACCATTTATGATTATGCATATGCAGGCGTAGACTTTCGAGGAGATCCAGATTTGGCTTTACCAAACAACGCTCAATGGGGTGCCATTGGTAAGAATGTTTTGACCATGTATTTTTATTTTTTTAAGGTTTATACATGATTTTGTATTTTGATGTTTCCCAAGACTAAACTAAAGTTTTGATGTATGAAAATGTAGGTCGAGTTCGATCAGTGGGACAACCAGAGCAGGTAGCAGATGAGCCAATGGAGATGGTTGTCGGGAGAGCAGTCCTTCAAGATTTGGATATGGTTGAGACTCTTGTTGAGCTACCACAACACATACAAGGGTTGAATCTCATGATTCTGGATTTTTGGATCGAAGAGTTACCCATGAGACTGCAGCGCCATACTATTAGCATTCCTAACCATTGGATACGTTTATTGCGTAGGCTAACTAGATTAGTAGCATGTTATCACGAGTATCGCTAGTTTACTTTTGACATTTTGCATACATTTTGAGTTCAGATGACCAATGTGTCTTGGGCACAAATTTTGTAAAAACCTATAACTCTCTATCTATTTTTTTCAGTGTTTTCCTATGTTTATTGTGCAATCCTATTCAATTGAAGACTTTACATGTGTCGCAAATGTTTTTTTATAACATAATTCGCTAAGGAATCATTTAATGTGTTCAATTTTCTGGAAATGTGTTGATATTGAATGAAATCAAAATGTCTTTCTAAAAGTCAAACTCTTAGGAACATACGATGCAGTGCTAGATTTCTGATAGTATAAAACACTAGTAAGTTGCAGTACCACAAGTTATGAGTCTAACATAATGATGATGTAGTTAATACCAAATGAAACGGCATCAGAGAGAAGTTCGATCAAATTTCTATACTCAGCGATATTGTTTATAGATCGAAAGATACAAATCACTTGAAAAATCACTAACTCGTCATTTGGAGCGAAGATGGCCCAGGCTGCAGAGGATAAGTTATGTGTACTACAACTAGCACCATTAGCATACCCAACAAATGGTTCCAAAGATTCAGACATCTACAATGAAATGTAAAGCGAATTACTAACTTCAAGAAAACTCTAGAAAAATAATCTAAGATAGTAAATGAAAATCAACAACATATATACAATATAATACAACAATACACTACGCTCATGTTTAAGCATAGTAATGTTTCAAATACAACCCATTTCGGGGCTGCGCTAATGGAATTCCATCATAATAGACCAAATCGTAGGCGCCCTTAGCAAGAACTCTTTTGAAAATATAGGGGCTATGCCATAACAGCTGAAATTTCCCTGTACCTATTACATTAGCATCCTGATCATAAAGAAGGATCAGGTCACCCTCTGAGAAAATGCGAGGTTGGACATGCTTATCATATTGTGCCTTTATACGTCTCTTATAAGCTTCGTTTTGCAATGCGGCTTCACGACGTATTTCATCGATATGGATGAGGTTAAAAAGACACACTTCTTCAGTAGAGGTGTCACGTAACAAGTCAATGGCGATTTTTAACTACGGTATTCCACATTAGATAGGAAAGATAGCTTCCAGACCATACACCAATTGAAAGGGGGTAAATCCGATTGCATTTCTCACTGAGGTTTGGTATGCCCACAAAGCCGAGTACAGGATCAAATGCCAATTTCATTTATGAAATCCTATCATTCATTGAACCATTCATTTAGGAATCTTGTTAATAGCCTCAACTTGTCCATTTTATTGTGGATAATAAGGAGTAGAACTATCATGCGACAGTCCTAATTTGGCAGTCAATTCATTCATCATGTGATTACGGAAATTCTTCCCACGATATGTGACTATAGCCTGTGGAACACCAAATCGTGATATGACATGATTGAAAAAGAATAATGCAGTTGTTTTGCCTATGTTATTGAATGTAGGCATCACTTCGGCCCACTTGGTAAAGTTGTCTACTGCGACAAATATTTAACTATGTCCCCCGGATGAATGAGGGTTGTAGGTCATGAATTCAATGCCTCATTTTGAAAATGGTCCCACAACGATAACAGGATGCATCGACGCTGACAGTTTGCAGATTTTACAATAAAAAATATGGCACACATGACAACTTCTGACCACGAGGATGTAGTCACAAAATATGGTAGGCCAAAAGCAATCGGCGTGGAGTATCTTTTGCGCGGTAGCGTATCTAGACAAGTGTCCACCACAAGCCCCAACATGAAAATCATTTAAAACCTTTTCGGCCTCCTCATGAGTGAGGCACCTCCTTAAAATCATATCGACACCATGATGATAAATTGTATCGCCGACGATCAGATAATCTTTGGCTTGGTATCAAATATTTCGCTGTTCAAAGCAAGAGGTATCAGGATGAAAAGTCTGGGTTTGGAGATAAATGATAAAATACACATACTAAGGATTAGATGATCTGATTAGAAATAGAGACTCATCAGGAATTTATGGTTTCGATGTAGTAGCAGTACTATCAGAGGGAAGGTCGTAGAGTAGCTTAGCCAGAACTAAATACTTCTTTGAATTGGATTTGATGAATTCCAAATCAAATTCTTGTAAAATGACAATCCATTTTGAATACTTGCCCCCCAACAATTGATGTGATAAAGTGTAAGTTATAGGGTTGTAATTTGAAATGAAAATGGTCTTCCAAAACAAGATATAGTGGCGAAATATTTGGATAGCTTGAACGACCGCAAAGGTGAGCTTTTTGATGTATGAATACTTCACTTTCGAATCATTGAGATTATGACTCAAATAATATATTGGATGTTCTATCCCATCTTCTTCTTGGACCAATACCATAGAAATGGTCATATAAGCCATGCCGATATATAAGAAATAATCACTCTCATAATTGGAAGGATACATTAATGATGCCCAGACAAGTGTATCCTTGACAGCATCAAAATAAGCTTGCACAACCTTATTCCAATGGAATGGAATCCCCTTTTTCAAGAGATGAGTAAATCCTTTAGCCATTTTAGCATAGTTGGGTATGAACCTCCTTAGGAAGTTATCCTTTACCTGAAGTTTCTGTAACTGAAGCAAATTTGATGGCACATGAAAATCAAGAATGGCCTGGATCTTTAATGGGTCGATTCAAATTCCTTCTTTTCAAACAAAAAATCCTAGCAAACAACTAGAACTAACACAAAACACACATTTATGTGGATTGAGGCATATTTTTTAGTGTCGGCGGCGTAGAAAGATAACTCTCAAATGCATTGGGTGATCAGTCTGGTTTCGTGAATGCACTGGTAAATCATCTAGATAAGGTTGAACAATGTGCTTGATGTCATTGAAAGCATAATCCATTTCTCTCTGAAATTTTTCCCCGACATTCTTTAAACCAAACGAGAGTTTCCAATAAACTAATTTTCCCTAGGGGCAGATGAATTTTGTCTTGTATTGGTCCTTTGGGCAGATATTGATTTGATTGTAACCAAAAAATCCATACATGAACGAAAAGATTTCACATCCAGTACAATCGTTAATAATATAGTCAATAAAGGGAGTAGGATAGTTTTATTTTAGACAAGAAAGATTGAAATCCCGATAATCAACACACACTCTGATTTTCCCTTGTTTCTTCATGACAGGAACAAAGTTGGAAACCCAATAAGTTAATGGAATAGGGTAAATGAAACCAACACGCAAAAAAATTTCGACTTCTGCTTTTATGGCAATATCCTTCTTCGAATGAATAGGATGAAGGCGTTGACGTACCAATTTTAAATTAGGGTACATTTTAATGGTGTGTTCAATGATACTAGTATCTATGCCAGGAATTTCGTTGTAAGACCAAGAAAATACATCACGAAATTCACGAAAAAGAGAGTGATATGTTTCGAGTTCTTATGGATAACAAGACACGCTAACATGAATGTTTTCTACAATGTCGGGTTTGGTCGAAATATCGATAGAAATGGTTCCTTCAATATTTGATAATTTTTTCTCGGATTCGATTGCATTAATGGTAAAATAATTCAAAAAGAATTTTTTGATCGATGGGTGATATAGTTCAATAAGATTATCTTCGTCGTAATCTTGAATATGGGAACGACGATGATGATCTTCCCATGGTTCTCCTTCTGGCATCATGGATTCCACAATATTCTCATCTGTCAAGAAAGTGGATGAAAAGGGATTAGATGGAGTACCAAAATCTAAGGAACAATCAACCCAAATGACCAATGATGATGATTTCAGATTCACCACCCAAGCCATGTAGATTGATTGCTATGCTAGCTCAATTGGGTTGGGTGGTAAAAATTCATCCAACGTAACAACTTCAGAATCACCCGTAATATTCCTTAATGTAGATGGAGTGGAAGATATCATGTAGTTGGTCTTTATGTTTGCAATTTCTATTGACATCGCAGGAAATGGTAATGCAAAGGTTCTTATGAGGGAAGAATCCTTTAAGAGTCCTACACCAATATTCTGAAGTGCGAGTTGGGGTGCGTGAACTAATGGAACGCTTCCTCTGTGTTTCGTGACATGGAATAACCACCTCTCATGGATCCTAACTTTGGCGATTGTAGCAGAGACTAATACCTGTGGATTTTGGTATAACGGCAATCGTGATTCCAACGAGTGGTATCAAAGCAACAGGTCTCGAGTTCAAAACTTACCTGGCTCGCGTTGGTGGGGAGATTGTTGGACATTGGATTAAACACTCCCCGTGTGTTTCGTGACATGGACTAACCACCTCTCATGGATCCTAACTCTGGCGATTGTAGCAGAGACTAATACTTGCGGGTTTTGGTCTAACGACAATTGTGATTCCAACAGATTCCACCAATTGCTGACAACAAAGCCTGCTTCTAGGAGGGAAAATTTTGAAGCACCTCAAGCATCGACATAACTGAAGAGGACTGAGCCAAATCTTCAAATTAATTATAATTTTGAGCAGCTCGGGCTCGAGGACTAAATGTCGATTTATGAACGACTCCCTTTGGTGGCTTTATTGTCAATTCAGGAATAGAAGTTGGTGGTATCGATTCCGTAGATGGATTCATGGTAGAGGTAGTAGGTTAATCAGTAGCATAAATACCTTAATATTTATTACACATTGACACCAAAACATCAGTTTTTGGCTTCATAATAGATAACATAATCACTTGGGAACTAGAAGCAAGATCTATAGCAACCAGATTTGTGTCTGGATTTGGAAATGGATTTGTCAACACATCGGATGCATTAGAGGTCTTAATCAAATTTGAGACTTCAACGCGGTTAGGGTAGTCTTGAACAAAGTGCTCCTCATTACAAATTATGCAAGGGTAACGAGGTTTCTAGTTTCCAGTTTATTGATCAGAGGATCGTTCCTGTGGGGTAGAATTTTTATGTTTCTTTGATTTCCCCTTTTTCTTACTTTCGGGTTGCTTGTCACTTTTTCCTTTGTCAGATGACACGGCATGGATTTCAGAAGAAGGTGCACGATCAAATGCAATAGATTGATGTGTGCTTGCAGTACTAATCATACCGTCATCTTCATGAGATTACTTACATGGAGGAGGAACAGTAAAATTAGATCGCGGAGCGTTGGGAATTTTCTCGTAAAGCGTGCCAAATTAATTATAAATTAAATATAAGTACTGGGCACAAGAAATGACCTATTATTCAGTGATGAATCCACCCTTAGCCACATCCTTAGTTATATATGGTTATAGGTACTTAATGAGCCACTCAACAAGGAGCTAATCAGGAACAAATATCTTGACCATTGTATGATGATGATGCCACTCATGAATATGATCAGAAATGTGAGTAGAATTAGTCTGTTTAAAATTGGTCAAGATTTATGTTCCAATTTCATATCATATGGGTAACTGGAAGTGGGTCAAAAAGATGGTTGCTAGGGTAGTGAAATTATCAAATGAAGCTCTTGGTAACTCAATGTACCATTTCGTAGTCAGACCAGTAAGCGTACACTGGAAAATATATAGTCGAACAAAGTCATCATTTACGGAGTTATATGAACACCACAAATGATAAGTTACAACATGTGTCGATGGGTCTTCCCTAGGGCTTCCATTGAGCTTAGGAATATCTGAGGGCAATTTATGAGGTGTCACTAACCACCAAGGAGCATAGTTGATTGGATCATTGGTAAGCCAGTTTAAATCTGGTAACTCTAAAGTTGAAGAAAGGGAAATTTTCAATTTATGTTGGGTTAAGCATAGCTAGGGTATGATGAAATTTCTTGGGAAACATGCCTTTGAGCACCAACATAAGAAATTTGTTGTTGGTAACCCAGATAGGGGTTTCTGTGATAAGCAAACGCTTGAGGATTCTGTTGACCAAAACATGGGTACGCTACTTTTTGAAATTAAGGTTTTCGCATTTGAATTTGTGGCTACCAAGGTGTCTGTCCACCAGGATTATAACCCAAAGTAGAATAGCCTGGATTCGGTTGTGAATAGGTATAACCCATTTGAGGCTGTGAAATCCCATAAGATGGTAATCGAGCTTGTGAATAAATAATTCCATATACATGTGGTTGTTGTAAACTAGCCAAAGGAGTTGGAGTGTGAGGGCCCAATACTTGAGGGTATTGGGTGGAAGGACCCACCTGAGACGGTTGAGGTACAATAGTGTGAGCCTGTAATAGGGGTAGAGATGTATTAACAAGTAGAGTAGATGTGGCTGCAATAGGTTGAACTGGTTGATATGATTGTACAACCATTTGTGTTTAGATGGGTAGAGTGGGTTGCTGCTGACAAACAGTCATTCCAACATTAGGATGACCAAGTAACGATGAATTACTATCAAAATGGGTGACCATAGGTTCCCCCCTAGCATAAGGAGTATAATAAGATGGAAAATATTGTTCTCCAATTGTTGGGAGTCCAATTGAAATTGTACTGGATGGAATATAGCCAGATGGATCAGCCTGATATTTCCATGATGATGTATATAAAGAATCAAGTCGTTTATTACTCATTAGATATGTACCAGATAGAATAACAGATGACGAAATTGGTGAATTCCATGGGTTTGAGGATGCATCAAAGAAGGTGCCAGATAGATATTGGTAACTAGGTGAGACAGAAGGGCCACCATATAAATGTGACTCTGGTGATGTTGTGAACATCGACAAGGTAGCAAGAGTAGGTGTTGTCGCAACTCTAATAGATGATACAGCCAAAGATTTTGGCTCAGGCATGGTTATACAACCTAATGTATACCCTACAGGATCTACGAGAAAAAGAATAAACAGAGGATCAAAGAAAGAAGTGTGAGGTGATTGAGGAAAATTATTGTGGAGATAAAGCTCTGATCCAAAATAGGTAGGATTTGAAGGTGTTTCGTCTTGTAGAATTTCTTCAATCAAAATAAAACTAGGTGGAAGTATTTCGTTGTCAAGCTCGAAGTATATTTCATTAGGTTGATTGCGCGATATGGGAGGCTCAATGGCTACAATAGATTGTGGGATGACCGATACAGGAATAACTTTCAGTTGTTCGATTTCGGGATTCAGATGTTCTAGTAAAAGAATGGAAGAATCCAGATTGACTTCGAGTTGAACAATGTCGGGTTCGGGAGGTATGGTCTCACTGATTGGATGGATCGTGACCACAGGTAGCTTTGAAGACTCCATATTGACAACAATAGATGAACCAGGATTTGTAGAAACAACTCGAGATGACTCTAGTATATGTGAGGATGATGTCACACCAAACGTACTGATAGTAACAGTTTCGGTAGAACGATGTCACCTTCGCCACCCAGAAATGGCTTCTATTGGTGAAGGTGCTTTCAGTGTTATTTTGCGCGAGCGACGGGGAAAGGGATGTTCTTCGTCCACGATGACTGATTTGTTTTATGAAAATAAATAAATAAATAAAATAAAAAGGTAATTCTAGGAAAAAGGTTTACCAAGTAGTTGTGAACTGCAAAATACCTCGTAGCAAACCAAGAAGTATGGGCAGGAAATCTCCCCGAATGTTGTGTTCGGTGTATCACAAGTTACAAGGTGGCCGACTCAGTTACCTATGGATGGACAGAAACCTAAATTTTCCATCCTGAACATACCCAAAGGTACGTGGAGGCCCAAGTTTGTATTAGCGTTGTCTAATGTGAAACCGCACAGTAAGAACACCTCCTTATACTTTTCGTACTAGAACATTGCCCTATATACCTGAAATTATGTGGAAAGGCTCTGATATACTTACGTACATGGAGTGAGGTATCACACTCGGAATGTATCTCAGAAAATTTAGTGGCAAATTCTATGTTTAATGACGTCATAACACCTCTCTAGCCTAGACCTTATAAATGTTATCGTTAATGTTCTAATGCTTTCTTACGTAAATTGACATAAATTTTATGTTGATCATGTTTAAAAAAAATTCTTTGAGGTTCACCGTGTGATGTGATGGAAATTCCTAAAAATGAAAACTAAATGATAAGCAAACTTTTCAATTTAGCTTTTTCAATGAAAATCCTAGCTACTAAGGGAAAGAGAAATCAATTTTTGAGCAAACAACAAAGAGCACAAACTAAAATGCATCTTTCCTAACTTGTTCCTATGCAACACACACAATTAACTATATGCACATGTATTTTTTTCTTTTCATCTACCTTAATTTGAATGAAATAAAGGACACTATATGCATTAATCAATAAAACAAGTGTTTTCTTCTTTGAGAAACGAGGAATGAAACAAAAATTTCCTGTACGGAAAAAAATTGAACTAATGCAGAAATAAAATACTTTTAATTTGAATTTCCAATGATAAATAAAAACACTAAAGATACATTTAAAAATTTTACTTTTCAAAGGAGGAAGAATCAAGAAAGTTTACTAGTCTAGTTGAGGTATCAAACATATGAGAATACAGCAAACAAATGTCTCAGAATGATAACAATGACAAATTTAGATGGAATTTGGTTGGCTAAGGGGGAAAATTAGTCTCTAAGGGGGGATAGTGTGTTGCAGTGCACCCCTGAGTGGGAGACAATGCAGTACAGTGAATTGTATCTTGACCAACAGTGCGTTGGGCATAGCGGGGATTAAAAAACTAAGTAGAAGAACACATTTCTAAAGAAATTTTTTCATTCAAATGTATAATAACTGAAAGTATATGCTACTGATGAGGATAAGTGGAGGAAAAAAGACCAGGAGTAAGAGGATACTCCCAGTAGAGTCACCAATTTGTTATGCAGAATTGTGATCTATGGATAAACCAAATTCCCTAAGTGTGGTGCTAGTCACTTAGAACAACAGAGGAAAGAATTAATATCACTTTCTCTAAAACAAGAAGATATACAGAATGATGAAAGAGCCTACTTTTGATTCAATCACTTCTCCTTCTCCTTCGTTTGTTGTTGTGACTCTCAATCCAACTCAAATCGCCAGATTGATTCGTGCAAACAAAAATAGAGAACAACAAACAATATGCAATATACATATATCTACTTATCTTACTCAATCAAATTGATTAGATATGAAATAGATATATCATTCAAGAATCCGTTGCAAAAGAAATAAAGACATATGTAAGGGAAAATCAACAACAATATTTATTAAAGAGTAGAAAGGGGAGGTTACAACCAATGATCAATTTGTTGCCAACCAGCTCCAGCTTCATTCCAGCCTCATCACATCCAACATCATACTAGTAGAATATCATTACTTTCACTCTTTCAAATGATAATCCAAAAACATAATTTTACTAATTTTCTTCCTTCCCTAGCACTAGAATGAGTGCTCAATTTATAGGGAAACTGATGGTAGTTTCTCAATGAATGAATTTCTAATAATAGGCAAGACATGTTCCCAATTTCAAAGGTGTTAGATGGACACTTGGATTCAAATTTTGACACATATGGACTCTTCTATAAGGCACTAGCCATGTGGAGATTCCCGGAACAATTAGAATTCCACTCCCAGGTGACCAACACACTCTTAAATGTTGGGAAGTGCATTGCAGTGCACCCTTGAATGGAGGATTTTTCATTGAAACACAGTTAGTCCCTTTAGAGGCTGCGTTGGTGAGTCAATAAGTGATATAACGTATACTTAAAACCTTGGAAATATCACAATAGAAGCCATTAATGAATTTTTCTTCTCTTAGGGCATATAGCAACTGAAATATAAGGCAATGATAGACCCTATTTCATTGATCTTGGGGATGATGTCCAGTTTGACCAAGTCATGGGGGATGATGCCCAAATTGACCTATAACACTCTGTCAAAAAATTTAGTGTTAAAACTTCCTATTGAACTTAACTAATCCTATACCATGTGCTATATTGCATCACTAGTCATTATTGTTGTGCTGCAGGGCCTCCCTTAGTGAAATTTTAAGGAATTTTCATTGAATTTGGTCTCCTCCTACCTCAAAAGCATGTGTCACTTATCGAGTGCTGAAATTATTTTTTAATGCTAAAATATGTAAAAAATGGTTCACTTGACCTTTATTTCAGCCTTATAAAGCACCATTAATCATTAGTGCAACATTATTGGGCCTCCATTCAAAATTTGAGGTTTTTCACCAAATTTTGCCTCTTTCAATAATTGTAGTACATTTTTGGCTCTAAAAATAGTTATATAGTGAATTATTTATAATGCATAGTGTGCCATGAATCCCTTTAACCCCTCATAATTTCCATAGTGCTCCCTTATTCATCTTCTTAGTGTTGCAGGCTCATTTTTGGCCAAAATATGAGGTTCTTTTGCACTAAATATTGTGCTCCTAGGCCTCTATAGTGCATCACTAATAATTATTACAATGAGATGTTTCTCCATAAATTATTTATTATGCATCATAGTAATCCATTTATAATCTATCCAACACTTCAGTACTTTCTTATCCTTCTTTATTGAGTTACAAGATAAAAAATTTAGGTTTTTTTCAATTTTTGGGCCTCCCAAGCCACTGTACTTCATTGTAAGTCATTATTTTTTCATTATAACATATTATTAACCATAAATATACTTTTGGCTAATATCCTGAATCTTACATACTAATCCCTGTCTATTTTTCCAAATTTTCCCTTAGTCATGCGGCCTTTTCCCAAGATTTCTTGGTGGACAATGACATGAGTAAGATATAAGTTTCAAGAAAAATGGAGGGTTTTTTAAGTGAAATAAATTTAATTAAAACTCTCTTATCCTATCCTTAACATACCCAAGGTAAATTTCCCTTGAGTTTTCTATGGTTTCCCCTCCTTAAAATCCCTATGGTTTCATGTTTTGGAGCCCCAAAATTGAACCTTTAAGCTCAATGTTTTACCTTCCAAGACACTATACCACATCACTAACCACTTATCTAGTGCTACAGTTCCCTATCAATTTTCAAAAAATTTCCAAGATGTCCCCATTGAGTTTTTCCATCAATACGGGGGGACCTTCTTCTCAACCTTTTTTGAGAAAAAAATATGTGAATTGAAGGATAAGACTCAGGGTAAATAGTTGATTTTTCAAATATCCAAAATTCAATGAAAATAATTATATCATGGCCCAAAATTTTGTAGGATATTATATCTCTTTGGTACATATATTTTACCATCACCAAAAACCCAAGGTTTAATGTTCCAGAACCATCTTAGTACCACTACTCAGCCTTTTAAATTGGATCTTGACCCACTTTATGTCATCAAAATTTAATAAATAAAAAAGTATTTTCATGCTTGAAAACCCTAATTTTACTCCCATGAACATAGATAGGGTTCTGGATAAGGGAATACATATTTGTCTTTTCCAGATTTATGAATATGCAATTGTGATAATTTACAGAGGTTCCCTAAGTTATATTTATCACTCTTTCCTTATTACCATTATAACATGATACTTGTGCACAAACATAACCAAACCTTGAAAACGAGTCCTTAGTTCTTTGTACTTTGCATGATATGCCAATTTACTTGATAGGTATCCATTATTTTTAGTGACTATTTCAGAAATTTGAATCTAGGTGGCTACTATTTTAGAGGATAACGAAAGAGGAATACCCTTGGATTTAAGGAGTATTGTGCACTACAAATTAGCTAAAACCTTGGCACATACCAGGATAATAGGTAATCTCCATTAATTGAAGTCAAAGAAAAATTCAAGCCTAAAAAGGAAGGGAGATTATACTTTTAAAATTTTGTTGGATGTGAGGGAGTTACCCTTCAATGTCCTCATTAGTGTACTTGTTAGAGGCCAAATAGAAGGAAAGAAAGTAGTTGCAAAGAGTATTGTGTGGTTTATATTAGTAATAATTGGAGCCCAGATAAAATGTATGTACCTCATTGAAAGCCCCCAAAATAAACATAGCAAAAAACCAATTCCTCCATTATTGTAAGCTTGACTTTGAAGTTACATGGAAACTGGATAAGTATATGGACTAGCTAGTGGGACATGGTAAGTTGCATATTACTATGAACATATTATTGTTTTCATTCTAGATTGAGAGATCACTCTTTTCCTAGAACAAAATTGAATATCATGGAAGCATGAAGAGCTTTCCACCTAATAGCATCAAGTGATTATGTCATCCTATGAGTCTTTGTGGCATGTCTTGAAGTCATCATGAGGTTCTCAACTAAATATTCACTTAGATCATAATAGCTATCAGCCTATTTTGAGATTTTCAAAACTATTTTATTTATTTAATTTGTAAATTAGTGGAAGTCAACAAGTTATAATTGATCTTATTAAAATCTCAACAATAACAGATGGAAGTTATTAAACTAGACCTATAAAATTGTAAAACTCGTAGTTTTAAAGGAATTTTGATTTTTTATTGATTTAAATGGAGACCAAAGATAGGAGGTTTGTAATGTTTGTAAACACAAAAAAATACACAAGTTAAGGTTGGAGACCATTATCTTCATATTAGGTTGTGATATTTTGGTTTTCCTTGGATTTTGTATTATTTTTCTAGTTTGGATTCACTTGGTTACCTTGGTCTTAATAATTTTGTGCCCTTCCCCCTTTTTATTTTATTTTTTGTATTATGATTGTGGAGGTTGGGAACACTTTTTGGTGCATTGATGTGTAATTTGGACAATGGGAGATTGAAGTACCATTACTAGAGGAACTGTAACTTCTAGTGGTAGGTTAGGGAAAGTATATTGTGGATTCATAACTACCCAAATACAATAGGAACCGTTACAACCATGTCCATGCTTGATGGGAAAGGGGTGAAACATATCAAGTGTTAGTGCTTTCTTGGGATGAAGGATGAGATAAATCTTGAGATGGGTTAGGATAATGTTAGGATGTTGAAATGCACCCCATAGATGCTTGAGGGTAAGGGGTACTATGTACACTATTCCCAAGGGAATGAAGATATAGGTGGTTATGGTATATATACCTTATAATGCTACTAGTTGTATGACATTTCCACACTAAAAAAAAGTCACCTCAGCAAGAATTAGGCTAATTGAAAATAATGGGATATAAATAAACCAATTGGCCATAGATAAAATCATATTTTTTCTCCTTTTGGACGGATTATTTAGTAGTTATAAGTATGTTCATAACTATGTATTTAGCAATTGTAGTAATAAGAGACTTGAAGAACCAATCCATAAGGAATTGATCGTTAATATTAGCTTTTCACAAGCCATGTATTATAAAACATTCATGGATTTTATCCATGATATTTGTGGCTATATTATAATGTAAATTGGTTAATATTTAAATCCCTAAATTGTAGCAAGTTGGAAACTAAAATAAATTCATGTTAAACTTCACAATAGATTCAAAGTTCGTATTGATATTCTAGTTGTTGTATGTACTATTTTATAGCAACACCCAGAAGAGTGCATTTAAATAACCTCAACTTAACTATATCTTATGTTATGGACCGAGAGGAACACTAAATATGGAAAAGGATAATGTGGTTAAAGGGATGCTCTCTTGGTTTACCCTCAAACCTAGGTATTTTTTAGGGAATCTTAGTTGGCATAGAAAGCTAGATAGTATCATGAAATATAGGATCATTGATAAACTTGTTCAAGTAAGGGAGATTCAAACCTACCACTTAATGAAAAAATGGATAATTGATTTTAGCTATTTAATTATATCCTTTGATGGTGACGATTGGGTTGGACGATGAAGAACTAGTTCTAAAACTAGATGAACCAACACCCCTTAATGGTGAACTAGAGGAGGATGCCTAACTCATTAATAAAATTCAATAGTAAATCTAGGGTAATGAAAATTCCAAAGGCCTTAAATCCTACAAGCTAGTCTCATAGGGGGAGAACTTTTTTCTATATGCAAGTGGCACCCTAAGATGAAAAAAATTTAACCAAGGACTAAAGAAACAAAGCAATGGATCAAGTAAACCACAATTAAAATAAATCACTATGTGCATATGTGGTATAATGAGTGGTTTAAACTATGTATATATCAATATAAAATATCCTAATTGTAGCTTCAGGATATCAAAATAAAATACTCTTTCCTATAAGACAAACTCAATGTGTTCAAAAAATTCCTGGACCGTGTATGTGGGCCTTCCAAACAACTAACAACAAGGGGAAAAACTCTCATGCATAGATGATTGAAGGTGTAAAAGAGACATGTATAACTAGGAGGTAATGGATAGTGAAGGTCACAAAGGCTCATAGAAATTTTTCTCAAGTTCCATCCCTCCTACAAGAGCCACATAGGTAAGGACACTAGTAGAAAGGCCACTAAGATACCTCTTCATAGATGCATGTCATAGGTTACAATTTCCTCAAGTTGAAATTAAGTGGCCATGGTATATTTAGTGGTGAAGGAGCAAGGAAGCTTAATCACAAGTTTAGTCCCAATCGTGGCATTATCCAATCCTAAGAGTGTATTTTCTACCACATGAATTTTAATTATGTCTAACATAAAGGATTTTTTAATTGCCTTAAGAGTCAACCACTATGTTTCGATGTTAAATTATTGGGGGAAATCATTTGGATGGCTATTGTTAAATACCTAACCTAAATACAAAATTTATTCCATCCCAAGCGTTCTTAGATGTATTAGATTATGTGATAAATTTTAAGATGATCTTGGTAAGCATGAAGAAGTATGGGGATGTGTGGCATGTACTGCTTCTAATTAAATTGGTTAAAAATGAAAAAATTTCAAGGAAATATATTCTAAACTATAAATAAAGTGAGTAAAATTTATAAATGCTAAAGTAAAATGGATTTTTCTTTATCTAGGTACAATTTTTAGGCCACTAAGATACCTCTTCATAGATGCATGTCATAGGTTAAAATTTCCTCAAGTTGAAATTAAGTGGCCATGGTATATCTAGTGGTGAAGGAGCAAGGAAGCTTAATCACAACTTTAGTCCCAATCGTGGCATTATCCACTCCTAAGAGTGTAGTTTCTACCACATGAATTTTAATTATGTCTAATATAAAGGTTTTTTAAGGTGCCTTAAGAGTCAACCAATATGTTTCAATGTGAAATGATTGGGGGAAATCATTTGGATGGTTATTTTTAAATACCTAACCTAAATACAAAATTTATTTCATCCTAAGTGTTCTTATATGTATTAGATTATGTGCTCAATTATAAGATGATCTTGGTAAGCAAGAAGAAGTATGTGCATGTGTGGCATGTACTGCTTCTAATTAAATTGGTTAAAAATGAAAAAAATTCAATGAACTATATTCTAAACTATAAATAAAGTGAATACAAATTATAAATGCGAGAGTAAAATGGATTTTTTATTTATCTAATTACAATTTCAAAATTGAAATGAAATTTTTAATATTAATGTTTCAATTTTTTTACAAGCAAAAAAATTCCAAAGCCTCTATATGAAACCAAATTACTAAGGGTCTATAGGACTCTTTCCTTTCACTAAGAGGGTTTGTTGATATAAAATATATGGATAACTAGAACAACACAAACCCTAATCTATAGTTGAAAAGAAAAGTAAAAAATCAAGTTGGAAATACATAGATAATGTCTTCTCACACAAATTCAACACAAGGGAAATACTAAACCAATAAAGTATGATTTTCTCTACCCAAGAAATATGGAAGGAAATATTTATGTTGAGTGGACAACCAATAATGAAATGTTATCTTCTACATTCTACTATATAAAAAAAAAAAAAAATCTACGTGCTAATTCTAAAATAAATCAAACTATGGAAAGTACTAGACAGCCTAGTGTGTTTGGTTTTCAATCCTACGATATTGTTAAAGAAAATAATTTATCTATAACATAAGCATTTGAAATAAAATTACAAGTCCTAAAAAAAAGACTCAAAAAGAAAAAAAATAATAACTAAAAAAATTGAGTTTTGGGCCCAATGCAAAAACTTACTGAGAAAATTGCATTAAATCTTGTATATGATAGAAACTACTATGGTCAGTTGTAATGGTAAATGAAAACACTAATCAAAAAAATTGTGTTTCCACTTCTAAGTTTCCTAATAGCTAAGATTTGGTCTCCAAAGTACTCTAAGCACTTTTAATCCATTGTTTCATATAGAAACAATCTAGAAATCAATAGTAAAGAAAAAAAGAAGATAGAAATTAATAGTAAAGAAAAAAAAAACAAAGAAAAAAAAAGAAGAGGAAGAAAGTGGGTTTGAACACACCCACAACCAAGGAATATGTCTTAGATACCTAGTGTATTCACTAACATATTGTTATAGATTTGCAACAAAGGTTGTAAAATTCCTAGATCTATTGGTTGTGAGAAAGATAAAAATAAAATGAGAGTAGAAAGTACGAAAAATATAATTTTGGAAGTAGATCCATATTATACACCATGGAAAAAATAAACCATATTATACACCATGGAAGAAATAAACAAAGAAATTGAAAAGCCGTATTATACACCGTGGAAGAAATAAACAAAGAAAATGTAGCTTTAAAAATGTAGTAGACGAATCTAAAATAATATGAATAATGCTTTATCATCTACTCGAAGCTAAAATTATGTCATCTATGGAGAATATCCATATAGAAACTAGGTCGTGGACCTCCTTGGGAGAGTTATTTTACTCCGTAGTTGTGTGTGGTTGATCTCCTCATGGTTAAGTAGATAAGGATGTTGCAAAAATTGCCATCGAGCACAAAGGTTGTCTTAATGTCTAGAGAAAACTAGACATCATTTACTTACTTTGGATGGATTATATGACAAATGGAGGTGACCTCTTGGTTTTATACGCATAATAGTGGTTAAATACTCGACATGATCATAAGAAAATATTATTTATGAAACATATTGAATTTAGTAACTACTTTTAGGGTTTATATATGACAACTTTACTTTATTTTTAATTTTTTTTTTTTTTTTTGCAAAATGGAAAATGTCAAGAAAATGTTCTTATAACTTTAAAAAATGTGTTTCCTTAGGTCATGGTGATGTATAGCTTTAAAAAATGTGTTTCCTTAGGTCATGGTGATGTAAAATGATATGTGTTGGATGAAATGAATGGTATCGATCATGTATTTTTGTAAGTATAGTAATTTGATTTAGTTGTTCAATTCCTAGGTTATAAAACATATTGTATGGAGGTTATCTCATATAATATAATGCCTTCAAGGGATTTTTAAATTACATTTACTGGGATGAGAAGTTTGTTTGAGAAAATCAAATTTTCTTGTGATTTTGAAAATAATTGTTTGTGAAAATACATGTTGAGCTACATTATGGTCTTGAGAATGTTTTTTCTTATCAAATTTAGGAAACACATCCATAATGTTTCTGATAAAATGGTTTATTATTTTTAAACTTTTAACTATTTTAATGCCTAAAATTGATCTGTAAACTTTGTGGATATTTCACTTGATAGTTTGTTATAAAAGATCTGATAAAATTATACTTAAAAATAAAAAATCTAAACTTTGAGGGTTTATTCTTCTTTAGATTCCTAGATCTGTAAATTATTTTTAATTGCATATACATGCAAATTATAGTTATGCATAAAATATATAATAATAAAAAAAAATATCACAAACCATGATTGACACAAGATATAACCTCGGAAACCCTTTCGAGAGAAAAATCAAGCTAGAAGGTAAAGTCGCTCTACTTTCTTTCTCTAAATAGAGAATAGTTGTGAGTAAAAACAAGTCTTGTGGATCATGGACTACTACATTGAAAAAATCCTCTATATGTGCTCTCTCCCTATCCATCTTGGCTACTCTGCTCATATATGGAACAAATTCACTTGAAAAGAATGGAACCCCTTTTCCTCCTAGTGGCCCAGTTAGAACACAACCCGATAGCCTTCTAGTGGTTAGGTTTGACTCCTTCAAATCTTAACTAGAGATACAATATGAACTCTTATAGATCCTTATTCGTAATGATAACATGGCTATCTTATTTTCCATAAATAATTGGGGTTGACATGACATCCTCTTGAATTATGGTAGTGAAAACAAGTAGGTCAAATTTCGAGTGGAATAAATTTTACATATAGACTCTGTTACACAGCAATTTGTCACCGTTCCTGCAATCCCCATCCCGCACATTGGAGGGCTCATTCCGTGACCTGTGAGCAGAGACAAGACTTGAAAATACTTTCATTGCATCCCTCTGAAGATGAGCTTTCATTTCCCCGAAGACATCTCCCTGCAAAAAACCCTAAAAATAGCTCTTTTTCCATTGGCGCGGTTCCATAGTTCAGCCCACGCGCCAAGGGGGAAAATCCTCTAAAGAGGGCGTGCCAATTGGCGCTCTGTCATAGAGCCGCACCCGTGCCAACCATATTAAGAGGTGTTTTTTAAAAATAAAAGGCGGAAGTTTCGCCCTAACAAATTCCTGGACTGATATCCATCTTGAGTTGGGAGGTTTGGCTACGGATTTCCATAGAGAGGAAGTGGTTTGCCACCTCTCATGGAAGCTTCCTTGATGATAGGGCCAATCCCATAATTATAGGGATCCCAACTCCCCTTCCTCCTTCTATAAAAGCTTGCTCTTCTCCATGGCAAGCTAATCTCCAAGTTCCAAAGATCTTTCACATCCTTATGCTGCAAGAGCCTTCTTGATTCCCTTAAGGCCAAATCCAAGCAAGGAGACTATTGCCAAGTATCCAGAGAGAGAGGCTTGTCTCATCCTTGACAGGCTTTATCGAGACATGTTTTGCTGACGACCCGCCAAAGGAGAGTGCTGCGTCGAAGCTATGGCTGTATTCTTCTTTTGACTCTTTAATGATAAGCGACTATTGGTTATGGTTCCACTCTTGTTCTTAATCATGTTCATGAGTTATGTCCTCTTCAACTGACATATAGTTGTATGTACTGGATTTTATGCTTGCGTTTGTGTTGTTTCTTGCATGTGCAGGTGTCCGATCACGGAGATCGTGAGGATTGTGATCTGCCAGGGCAAAGGAACGGGAGCACCACCTCTTTTAAAAACGACAGCGTTGGATTCCAGGTAAGCCTTCCTCACAATTCGGTTTATTTACGATTAGGAACCTGCACTGTAGCATGTTTGATTGTTGCTAGACCTGATCTGGGCTAGTAGGGATTGCCTCTGTCCATAGAGGGGATTTACCTCCTCAACAATTTGGCGACTCCACTGGGGATCGTTGGCTTGTTGTCATTCGTTTTATAAGCTATAGATGGAGTCTGAAGTTGGCCAGATAGCCTTCGAAACGATTTTGCTCTGCATTAGCGGAGTAGATCAACGCTGCTTCAGTCAATCTTCGGTTTAGTTTACAGACTGAACAACTTGGAGCTTTGTCTTGTCTTTTCGGTTGATTCTTGATTCTGCTTGCTTGATCAGCTCTTTGGGCTGGCTCTTTCTGTGAATTTGGCTTTTGGATAGCTTGATTATCACTGGTCTACTTGTTGGATTGCTCTTTTTTATTTTTGACTGGTAAACTCGACTGGTGCGCTTTTCAGCTTGACAGTCGCGCCTATTGGCGTAGGTTGCTAGTGTATTACCCACGCCAATTCTATTCTGGCGCTAGTTTCAGCCTTACAGTCGTGCCAATCCTGTAAGTTACTAGGGTTTACTCTGTTTTGAGCTTTCTGAGCTTGATCTGTGTCTGTCTCCCTTTGAGCCTAGATCACATGGTTCATTTGAGTCTTGGAGATTCTGCTTGAAGTGGTGAAGTCTGGTCTTGGTTGGGAGAAATTCTTTGTTTTTTCATTTTCAGGCGTTGGCGCTTGTTTTCAGTTAGCAACCCGCGCCAATTGGCCATTGGCACGAGTTGTCAATGTGCAAGTCGCGCCAGTTGGCGCTAGTTGTCAATGTACAAGTCGAGCCAATTTCAGGGTGTGTGAAAATTGAGACTTTTTCCCTAAATCCTTCACCAGTGTGTCTTTCCCTTCCGGTCTTTTCCTTGTATGAGCATAGATTACATTGCTCATTGTTTGGGATGTCTTCTTGCTATGATTGTTTGATGTAAAAGGGAATGAATGCCTTGTTTTGATCTCATGCTTTGGAAGTCCTCTTTGTGTTTGACCTCATATGTCTTGTTGCCTTTTGAGGGATTTCGTGACAAAGTGTTTGAAACAACGATTGCATTCTTAGTGTTTGTTTACATCTCTTTTGCATTCATCCTTCATTAAGAAGATTTGCGTTCATTTAGTTTTCTTCTCAAAGTGTTCTTTTTGTTAAAATGCATTAGATCACATTGCATTGAAGAGTATTTTGAGATTTATCATTGAACTTAGATCACATTGTTTAATGATTGAAAGCTAAAAGTCGCTTTGAGTGCATTCTCTTTCATTGAAAGCATGCATTAAGCTAGATTCTCATTTTATCGAAAAATGCATTGAGTGCATTCTTATTATTTGAAAGGAAAAAGGAAATTGTGCATAGATTACAATTGCATAGTTTTCGGAAAAAGAATTTTGCATAGATTACACTGCATAATTCGCTTCGTTGAGTGTTTTAGAATACTTTTGGATAGTGAAAGTCATCTAGTTTGGAAAAGTTTCGTTTTCAGTTTTGCTATTTGTTGCATCATTGTTTGAAGCTCTTCCCTTAAATAGATAGCATTCATCGAATTGAAAAGTTTTCTTTTCTCATATAGCTGCATATAGGAGATTGTCAGATGACATACGGTAGGGCCTGAAAACTGAGACATAATTGAAGATCAACCATGAAATTTACTCAATTTACCTAAGCAAGCATTGAAACATTAACGAAACATTTAGTGGTCTAGGCTGGAGACGTGTTTCGACGTCTTAAAACCTAGTAGCTGTCATTCGCCTCTTGGCTTTAGACAGCACTAGTACGGACTTGTGCTCCCCGTACCGTTGCGTATATAAAGGGAGACCCCACTAGGTTTCAATCCTTTATCCATAGGAAGCTGAGTCTGCCGCCCTATACCCGTGATACGCCGGACACAGCATTCGGGGAGACTGCCTGCACATACTTTAAGTCCTTAGTTGATTTCTCTTTCATTTTGAAACCAAGGTGTATATTGCAGTTCACGGTTATTTGGTACACCCTTTGCCTAGCATTCTTGAGCAGTCATTTCGATCTTTTCTGACTCTTTAAATTTGAAAAGGTCATCAAGCACTTGTCCTTTCATGCTTGTTTCCAATCTGAAAGTGATAGAGTCACCTTTTTCCTGTTTCTCGACTCTTAAAAGATGAAACGGTAGAGTTTTTTTTCAATGTTTTAAAAATTAACTGCCCAAGAAATATTCCTGGTCAAATTTAGTTTCCTTAGGGTGTTGTTCTGAAGATTGTTTCCGATGGAAAAATTTTTGGAGTTTACCAACCAAGGAATCCCCTCAGAAGGGAATCCTGGTCATTTTCCTCCTTTTGGGAATGTTTGTGCTCCTTACATGGCAACGTTGTCCCTTCCTGGGTTAACTGTTGGGTTGCCTGTTTGGTTGTTTTCAACCTCTATGGTCCCAAATGTCTCCACTACTGTTCAATCAGTTCCTCCACCGGAACAACATCATGTTGATTCCCAAGTGGACCTCTCCCCTTCTTCACCTATTTCTGCGTCCCCTTCTTCTACTTCACCTGGTCAAAGTCTGGATTCGAGTAACCAGGTGGCTAAGAAGAAGAAGAAGAAGACAAAGAAGAAGAACTCTAATAAGAGAGAGGCTAAGGCTGCAGCTACTGCTTCTAATGCACCTCCTCTTGATAAACCTCCCAACCCTCCGCGAAAAGTCAAGTTCCCTTGCATGTTGTGCGCAGGAGATCATCCTCTTCGAGATTGCCCTCGCATTCCCAAGGTACTCGAAGTATGGTCCAACAATCGTCTGCCGTTGCCTTTGGCTTCCGGGAGTCAAGTTGGGGGCACGTCTTCGGCTACTGCTAGTAAGGCTCCTAAGAAGCAGGGTAATATTACCAATCCATGTAAGTTGTGTGAAGGGCACCATGACATTCACCCTTGTCCGTATATGGATGAAGCCAAGAAAGTCTTGGACAACTCGACTGTTTCTACACCATGCCTTCCGGCTGGTTATAAACAGCTTTCTTTGAGTCCTCCACCAGCTGATCCTACGATTGGTCAAGAGTCATCCTTGGTCGATCCCGCTCCCTCAGAAATTCAAATTCAGGAATTCGTTCCCGACCAACCATTGGTCGTGGGATCGGTTGAATTGGCCCTGTCTACGGTGCACCAGGTCTTTTCCGTTGAGAGTGGATATCACATCCCTCAGGTTCTTCTTGTTTCTTCAGATTCTTCGGACTTGGAGAAAGATTCTCTTGTCCCTATACCTCAAGAAGTTGCTCCTCCGCCTCCCGTGATGGAGGTTCCAGAGGATACCCCTCCCACCTTCGAGATGGAGGTCGTGGAGGATGCTCCTTCTTCTTCCGTAACACCAGGGGAAGACCTTCTCGGTTCGATGGTAGCCCCTTCGAGTAGTTTGGTCGCTTCCTTTGATTGGAATCGATTTGCAAGATACCGCCTTCCGTCTTATGTGCCTTTCGAGATCACAGTACAGGATTTTGGTCTGGTCGTACCCAGCACCATTATAGACGAAGGCGCATCTGTTAGTGTTCTATCCTTGACGACTTGGCAAGCTTTTGGCTCGCCGCCACTTGCGCCTGTTACGCAGAATCTGTTGGCATTTAACAGAAGAACGAGTCAACCATTAGGGATCCTTCCAAGGTTACCTGTTACTTTGGGAGGTAAAACCGTCCATATGGACGTGATGGTTGTTCTAGGCCATGGGAGCGCTTGTCTCCTCCCTTTTTCGTGTGGTCTGTTTTCCACTTGAAGGACGGATTGTGACCATTGATCAGCTTTCGTTCTTTGGTCCCGATGTGGCAGCTGGCCTGCCATCATCCCTTCCTGGTTTTTATCCACCCGTTGTATCTGCCCCACCGCAGGTCAACTATGTGGCTACCTACCCTATGCCTATACCCAGTGATAGTGCCATTGTGCATCAGGTGCTAGGGGCATTGGGTCCTAACTTCCAGGATGTTTTCCTCCCATCGGGAGTGGAACTCTTGGAATCGATGACTTCTTGTTCATTATGATGAGGTCGGTCGGAGCATGGTTCTTTTTCTGTGTCAAGCTCCCTAAAAAATGAAACAAGGGTGTCTGGAGAAGAGTTCCTTGTCTCGTGTCAAGCTCCTTAAAAAATGAAACAAGGTCTGTCAGAGCGGATTTCATTGTCTTGTGTCAAGCTCCTTAAAAAATGAAACAAGGATGTCGGAACATGGTTCTTTTCCTCTGTCAAGCTCCTTAAAAAATGAAACAAGCTGGTCGGAGCATGGTTCTTTTCCTGTGTCAAGCTCCTTAAAAAAATGAAACAATGTCATCGGAGCAGAGTTCCTTGTCTTGTGTCAAGCTCCTTAAAAAAAATGAAACAAGGTCATCGGAGCAGAGTTCCTTGTCTTGTGTCAAGCTCCTTAAAAAATGAAACAAGGTCGTCAGAGCATAGTTCCTTGTCTTGTGCCAAGCTCCTTAAACCATGAAACAAGGTGGTCCTGAGGATAGTTCTTTTAATGTGTCAACCTTGTTAAAATAATGAAACATGTTCCTGTTCAATTCGAGTCTTTGATAAATTCTCGTAAAATACCAGTTGAGTCTATCTCTTGATCTTGTAACTTGAACCTTCACTCCATCTACCTTTCATATGGATTGAAGCTTGGGGGGCATGTACCTCAAATTGAGTCACCATGCTGGGGGCATGCTTACTTTTTCAAGCATATTTTATTTTTGTTTCAAGCTTGTGTAAAAATGAAACCGGTTTCAAGCATAGTTTATCTTTGTTTCAAGCTTGTGTAAAAATGAAACCAACTTCAAGCAGAGTTTCCTGATTTCAAGCTTGTGTAAAAATGAAACCTTTCCCATTTTACCTCTTGTGATTTCCATTTTATCGGCCTGTTTTGCCAGATGAGCCTTGGTTTTCTCACTCCATCGTCACTATCTGCTTGGCCGATCATATGCCTTCACTTGGTTGTTTTACCCATTCCTGAGGAACTGCTGCGATGAGTGGTCTTTGTTAGCCAGCCTCTTAACCTTTACTTTGTTCTAAGCAGTTCCACCATTACCGGAACTAGTTGATACCCTTAATACCACTCGTTCCTTCAGGAGGAGTCAACTTTCAGCTCTTTTCTGACTCCCTAAACATGAAAAGATTGTCGAGTCGCTTGTCGTTTTGATCTCGTTAAAATGGTTGCGAAATGACATCTACCCAGTATACGTTTACCCCTTTTTCGGGCTGGGATAGATTATTTACGAAAAAGGAATACCCTAGCCTACCACGACTAGGAGGTTTTCTCAGACATAGTTTTCTACCTTTTCGGATCTGAGGAACTATTTACGAAAAGGGAAAACTGGAGTTTACTTTTCTATTGTCTTTTCAAACTCTCTAAACATGAAAAGACGCCGAGTTCTTCCTTTGTCAGGCTCGTTAAACCATGATGACATTGGATTCAGTCATAATGACGTTATTCGAGTTTTTCCTTCCTAGGGCTCATTAAATGTACTAGGATGGATTCGTCCGAAGGACGGATTTATATGACAAGCATATAGTATCCTCTTCAAGCTTGTGTAAAAATAAAGAGGTACTCGCCGAAATGGTGGGGAAAATGGAACCAGCATCATTGTCATGTCGGCATTATGTCGCTCTTGAACATGGAACTTGTTTGCATTCGTGTCGGGTTGGGGAAATCTCATCTCGTTTTTCACTTGCCTCCGTGGGTTTGGGTGATCCCTTTTGACCTCTCATCTGCTCATTGCCTCGTCACGATGACCTCTGATCTTTTGATGTCAAATACTGCCAAGTCCACTTTCGTGCCGTCAATATGTTCAAGAGAAGTTCACCTCTACAAGTATCAACCTTCCTCTGATTCTCATATGATCATGATTCACAAAAAAAATCACGTTTCTCTGTCTTGTGTCGCTAATGTGGGAAACATTATGGCCCACCTTCGATCAAGGTCACTTCCTGTTGACTTCAGCTCATTATCTAGAAATCTGATCTAGAGACTCCCTTATGGTACCTTGGAGCCTGCATGCCTCAATGGCAGGTTCGTCGCATTCGACGTGAGGTTTTCATCATTTGCCTCCGATCGAGTGATTCTATGGGTGTTCGACGCCAGATCATTGATTCACACGCCGTAGATTGTACCTATAGTACCTTGAGGGCCATTGTCATTATTGGTGGTTCCTCTCGCGTCTGTTAACAGCTTTCATCATTGGCTGGTAATCAGACGATGTTCTTGAATGTTCGACTTCAGCTCACATATTCGCATGCTTGAACTTGTACTTTTTTCGGGTCGAGATGGAGCGCAAGACCTTGGATTGTGTCTATTGTAATCCACGCTGCGATTTTGTGGACTATTATTACATGACTCACTGATTGGATGTCTGCGACCATACCTGAGTCTATTTATCGATCCTCTCTGGATGGCTGCGTCCATGCCCTGGATCCCAATTATTGTACACTCTGTTATGGATGGCTGCGCCCATACCACTTATATATATCATGTATTTGAGACATTAGTTGTACTTCGCTCCGCAGGTTTTTCGATGGCGTTGTTTTCATTCGGTGTGTTCTCGTAAAGCATTTCACCCCTCTCTCTCTCTCAGGCCTCATGCTTTAGGGGGCATCTGTTACACAGAAATTTGTCACCGTCCCTGCAATCCCCATCCCGTACATTAGAGGGCTCATTCCATGACCTGTGAGCAGAGACAAGACTTGAAAATACTTTCATTGCATCCCTCTGAAGATGAACTTTCATTTCCCTGAAGACATCTCCCTACAAAAAACCCTAAAAATAGCTCTTTTCCATTGGTGCGGTTCCACAGTTCAGCCCTCGCGCCAAGGGGGCAAATCCTCCAAAGAGGGCGCGCCAATTGGCGCTCTGTCATATAGCCACACCCGCGCCAACCATATTAAGAGGTGTTTTTTAAAAATAAAAGGCGGAAGTTTCATCCTAAAAAATTCCTGGACTGATATCCATCTTGAGTTGTGAGGTTTGGCTATGGATTTCCATAGAGAGGAAGTGGTTTGCCACCTCTCATGGAATCTTCCTTGATGATAGGGCCAATCCCATAATTATAGGGATCCCAACTCCCCTTCCTCCTTCTATAAAATCTTGCTCATCTCCATGGCAAGCTAATCTCCAAGTTCCCAAGAGCTTTTACATCCTTATGCTGCAAGAGCCTTCTTGATTCCCTTAAGGCCAAATCCAAGCAAGGAGACTATTTCCAAGTATCCGGAGAGAGAGGTTCGTCCCATCCTTGACAGGCTTTATCGAGACATGTTTTGCTGACGACCCGCCAAAGGAGAGTGTTGCGTCGAAGCTATGGTTGTATTCTTCTTTTGACTCTTTAATGATAAGCGACTATTGGTTATGGTTCCACCCTTGTTCTTAATCATTTTCATGAGTTATGTCCTCTTCTACTGACATATAGTTGTATGTACTGGATTTTATGCTTGCATTTGTGTTGTTTCTTGCATGTGCAGGTGTCCGACCACGGAGATCGTGAGGATTGTGATCTGCCAGGGAAAAGGAACCAGAGCACCACCTCTTCTACAAACAACAGCATTGGATTCCAGGAAAGCCTTCCTCGCAAGTCGGTTTATTTACAATTAGGAACCTACACTATAGTGTGTTTGATTGTTGCTAGACCCGATCTGGGCTAGTAGGGATCGCCTCTGTCCGCAGAGGGGATTTAACTCCTCAACAGACTCTAATTTGTTGAAAAATAAAGTGCAATAGGTACAATAACTATTTACTAACTATGGTAATTACTTTTAAATATATATTATAGTTCTTTTTTCTTCATCAAGCAATCACACTTTAGAAATTCAACCAATAACCATGAAAGAAAAGTAGAGATCATAACGTTGAAAACTTGGGACATGTCAGATCACATGTGTAAGAGAGAGAGAAATATGTGATTGATAATTGAAAGTATAAAATGAAAAGTTTCAAGTGTATTTTATGCTCAAGATACCCAAGAGACATGTCTCGTTGTAAATTAGATCACGTCTCTTCGTAAATTAAATTCTAGTATGTCTACACATTTACATTTTTACGCATATTTCTTAAAGTGTTGAAGAACACGTAAATAATGGTAGGTGGTAAATCATGGTAAGTATATTTATTTACATATTTCTCCTTATCCCATATTTTACACAAATAGTTTGTTAAATTATGGTTGGTAGTAACTTATGTTAAATATGTTATTTACATGAGTATGAGCTATTTCAAGGATCTTAAATTTAGATGGATTTGTTGTTTTCCTTTATTTTAATTTTCTTTTATTTTTTGACATAGTATTATAAATACATCAAGGATTATGAAGACTGACCATAGCTACATCCTTCAACACTCCCTCTTAGACAGGGAGGTACTCATAATGACTATCCGGATGTATTATGTATACATTATCTTCCTTAAAAGGAAGTTACATCTCATCGATATAATATTTATATAGGTACATGCCCTTTACCTATGTCGACATCATCAGAAATATGTACCAAAACCCAAGTTATCTCTCCTAAGCAATGTTACTTACTCGACTAGTCACCATGATCTGGTGGGTGACTCACCTAATGGTACTCTAACTAGTTTAGGGTTGCTTCCCCCATGAGAAAACACTAGGGAAACCTGTGTCAAAAATCCAAAGGCCTCTCTCTAGGCCATGATGCTAAAGATGAATCCACTCAATGAGTTCCCGGGACTCATAAACCATTCAAGAATTTTCATCCCGCATGCTATCTCACCAATATTCTGAGTCATGATCTTGTTGTCACCAATAGTATGAGTCATACCTTTGTTTTCAACCCATAAACTTTTGGACCAAGTTCCTGTTGTTACCAATGGTTCAATTCATTCCCCTATTGATGTCACATCAATTCTCTCTCTTACTGATAAAGGATTTATCCAATAGTCCAGGTTAGGCTCTTGTTGTCACCATCAGATCGAGCCATACCCATCTTGTCCAACCATCATTATTTTAGGCCAATATCCTTTTTTATCAATATTCCAAGTCAAGCCCCTATGGATGTCACATCAATTCTCCCTCTCACTAATAGAGGAGTTCTTTAATATTCGGGTCATGTTGTTGTTGTCATTAATAGTCTGAACCATACCCTTGTTATCCACAAATAAACAATCCGGACCAAGCTCTTATTGTTACCAACTGTCTAAGTCATGCCCCTGTTGATGTAACTTCAATGCTTACTCTCACTAATAGAGGATTTTTCTAATGGTCCAAGCTTATATCTGATGTATACAAGCTTCACTCGATATAGAGGCTTTATGAGAATGAGTGAGTCGTATTCTAGGTAGTGGAGATATATTGGCACATCCCCACTCCCTTCAATACTATATCACAATTGTAGTGGTACTTGATACCAATTTTATTTGACCTTCCATACATCTTTCACCGTCACAAAATGTCACGATCAATTCTAGTGCATGATCAAACATTCTAGAAAGAAATTCCCCAAGCCAAACTACTTCACAACAAACTGCACGTGTCCATATATTCAACTTTAGCAGTATTTATCGCCACAAAATATTGTTTCCTACTCATCCAAGAAACCATTGTTGAGCCCAATCAAAAAAATATGCTAGATATAATCTTTCCATCGACAACACTTTCAACCCAATCAGAGTTAGATTATCCGAGTATCTTGTGCTCATTTATTTCCACATAATTCAAACAATAATTAAGTTGTACGACAAGAGTATCCAATGATCATACTTTGGCTTCATTTAATTTAATGTATTCACTATAAAGAAAATATTCAGACCAAGTTCATTAAAGAACCAATAATTTTCCTATAATCATCAAATTTTTGCAAAGAATATTTCATCGGGCATCATCAATTCAAGATCACATTCAGTGGCCAATTCCCTCCTTATCTAAGAAATATTCTACTATGATCATTTGGAGCTCCCTCTGAAGTTAGCATAATTTTTCTTATCCACCCCTTATTTCGTACATCATATGATAGTTTCTCCATATAATTCCTTAAGAGCCTTCTTAAATTATGATAATTCTTCAAAGTATTGACAACTAGAGAAAAAAACATGATCTCCCTCTTACTCAGAGAATCTTCTATTCTCTCATCTCTAGTCACACACAAACATATTTCAAATTTTCTTCTCTTCCTTATCCTTCTTAATCTCATATCTTCAAATATCAATTTTTGGATAGATCCTTTTATCACAAGCTTTGCTTCATTCTTTCACCTTTTCTCCCTTTGTTTCCAAAGCCATTGGCAACCTTCAATACGTACCTACAATCCTCACTAGGAAGCCATGAAAGATTTTTTTTTAGAAGAATGTTATATCTCTCTTGATCTTGGCCTTCCTGAATCATCTTCATCCACAATGTCATCATGATTTCATATATTCCTTGCTTCAACTAAGATTTCTATCTTCAGTGGAAACGACCAATTCAATATTTTTCTACTTGCTAGGGTTTAGTACAAACCCTATATTTTCAATTTCATAATCAAATGTTAGAATCCTAGAGCTGACATTCCATTCACATATACAACATTGTCGAATATCAATCAAGAAATTCCAATAATGATCTGATTTCTCTAAATCATTGTAGCAGTAATATTTTGTTCATAAGAGCTTCGACTTTATTTCAATGTACAAAGAAAATAAATTTATCGATCAAACAAGAACTATTACCTCAAAACAATAACTCTAACAAAAAAAACCCTAAAAAACATGAAAAAAAAACCTCCAAATGAAAAGTGTTGATGTTGGAATAACCATTTTTTTTTCAAGGTAAATTTTCAAAAAACAACCAAAAAATGGAAGTAAAAGCCTTTTTTTTTGCAAAAAAACACCCTAAAAATGAAAAGTTTTGATGTTGCAATAACATATTTTTTTTTCGTGGTAAATTGTCAACATTTTTTAATAACGACGTTAAAGATAAAATATCATGACTCTGAAAAACCTTAAAATTCCTACTATAGGCATGAAACTAAAAATAATATCTAAGAAGTCTTAAAATTCTAACGATTTTTAGACATTGTATTAAAGATAAAATATCATGTCTCTCAAAATCCTTAAAATTCCATGGATGCCATTAAAGATAAAATATCACCTCTATGAAAAACCTTAGAAGTCAACAATTTTCACCGATGGTGTTAATATTATTTTAAAAATTTATTATCATTTAATTTATATTAATTTATTTTTGTTTTAAATTTACCATAATAACATTTTATTAAATATAATGTCCTTTTTATATCATGTATTGAAGTCACTCAGTAGGAAACACTTCAATTATGATGAATAAACAACTTTACAAAACATATGAATTTATATGTGATTTTGGATTTTTTGATGCTCTCTGCATTAAAACTTTTTTTTATGGAAATTTTTGTAAATATTTTATTTTTAAATAAATTTAAGATTTTCAAATTTGCAAAATAAAAAAATAAAACTATATTTCATTATTGAGAAATAAATATATTTTAATTTTATTTTCATATAATAATAATAACATATTTTAATAATCACATCTTTCGGTGAAAATCACAATATTGTGTCGACGCGTTTCGAACCAGCCAGTGTGGTTCATCATCAGGACAAGATACGAAATCCGATCAAGGACACAGCTTAAATAGAAAAAGAAGCTCCATATAAATAATAACGGCAGCTGATACCGAAAATAAAAATTAAAATATTAAAATTAAAATTATCACAATTATATAAAAATAAAATAAAATATAAACGATAAATTAATAATACGCAGTTAGTAACCAAAAATAAATCATTAAATAAATCAAAATAGAAATAAAACAAAAGTTCGAAAACGTAAAAATTAGTTCCAAAGTTTCCAAATAAGGCTATATAATAATGTATATTAACATAAAATCAATTAACTAAATAAATCAGTTCGGGGTCCGCCCCCGTGCGCAGCTATTTAGCTCTGCTTTTTCTATTTGAAGCTATTTTATTTGATTTATTTAGTTATTGATTTTTATGGTGAAACTAGCCATTATTGTATAACGGCTATTTGGAGCTTTTTATATTTGGAGCTAATTTTTCTGTTTCGAGCTTTGTTTTTATTTCTATTTTGATTTATTTAATGATTTATTTTTTGGTTACAACTAGCTGTTATTGGTATCGTTTATATTTTATTTTATTTTATATAATTGTGATAATTTTAATTTTAATATTTTTTAATTTTTTATTTTATTGTCAAACTAGCCGTTATTGTACAACGGCTATATGGAGCTTCTTTTTCTATTTAAGCTGTGTCCTTGATCGGATTTCGTATCTTGTCCTGATGATGAACCACACTGGCTGGTTCGAAACGCGTCGACACAAAATTCTCTATTGTGATTTTCACCGAAAGATGTGATTATTAATTTATGGATCACAAAAATCATATTCCTAATAGCATATTTCTTTTGAATTTAATAAATCGAAGCTAATAAACATATTAAAGATTATGCAAGAAAAAAAAAATTGTTCCCTATCGACCGCTAAAGAAGTACACTATAAAAAAAAATGTGTTCTCCTAGACTTATTACTTCTACATATTTTTTATTTTGACATATATATCCAATCAAATATATTGAAAATATGAAAACATTGAAAAAATAAAAACTAAAACATAAAAAAAAAAATAAAAATAAAAAAAAAAATATATATATATATATATTAAGGCATAAACAAATTAAGAAACATGGCGCAAAAAAATGCAATATAAGAAAGAGAAAAGAAAAAATCAAACATAAAAAACAAATGTAAAAATAATAATAATAATAATAAAGCTACAAATTTATAAAATAAATAATAAATAAAAAAAAACATAAAAAAATTAAATTTAAAAAAAAAATATATATTTCAAAAAAATGAAAACATAAAGAATAAATAAATAATATTGACCAGATATATTTAAAAAGCAAAAAAACACAAAAATATTAAAATAACATTAAACAAAAGCACAATAAAAACCATTAAAAAAAAATAAAAAAAACATATTATATATATATATATGAAAAAATAACATTTAAAAAAAAACATTTAAAAAAATAAAATAAAAAAACAAAAATAAAAATTATTAAAAAAAGGGTTAAAATAACAAAAATAGTATTTAAAAAAAAACATATAAAAAACAAAAAAAAAATTCATTTAAAAGAAACTTTAAAACAAAACATTTTAAAAACAAATAAATATATAAAGAAAATTATAAAAGAAAATCAAAATGCGAGCTAAAAACATCTTAACTATGAAAAAAATTTATGAAAATTTTGAATAAAAAAGTTAAAAAATTAACAATTTTTATGAACTAATATCCAAAGATGACGACATTTATGTCTTTTCCAAAAAATGATTCAAATAAGATTAAAATTATAAAAAAAACCAAAAAAATTGTAAAAAAAGGAAAAAAAAAAAGAACATACAATAAAATAAAATAAAAGAACCTTAAAAATAGAAAATAGAAATATTGAAAATAAAACATAAAAATACTAATTAAAATTTTAAATTTTAAATTTAAAAAAAAAATATATTTAATAAAAAAATTGAAAAATTAAAACATTTAAAAAAATTAAAAATTTTAAAAATAAATAGATAATTATTATTTTTAAATAAATAAATAAACATTTAAAATTAAAATAAAAACAAGAACATTATTTATTGTATTATTTATTGTATTTTTTTAATGTTTTTAGTCTTTAATTTATTTTTTTAAATTGTTTTTTTCTAAATGTTGATTTATTTAATTAATTTTTTTGTGTTTTTTTAATTTAATTTTTTTTTAACTTTTTAATTTTTTTTTAAATGTTTTATATTTGATTAATTTTTTATTTTATTTTATTTTTTGTTATTATTTTTATGTTTTTTTTATTTAATATGTTTTTTTAATATTTTTTTTTCATTTTTAATTTTATATTTTTTTTTTATTTTTCTTCTTTCTTTAAATTTTTTAAATGTTATTTTTTTTTTATAATAGTTTTAATATGTTTTTGTTTTTGTTTTTCAATTTATTTATTTATAATTTGTTTTTTGAGTTATTTTTTTTATTTGTAAATTGTTTTTATGTTTTATTTTCTTTATTTTTTATTTTTTGTTATTTTCAATTTTTTTTAATTTAATTTATTTTATATTTTTAACTTTTATGTTTCTATTTTTTGGGTTTATTTTCTTTTAACATAATTTATTCATTCTTTTAAATTATATGTTCTATTTTTTTTAACATTTTTTTAAAATTTTTACTATAAATATTTTTTTAACATTATTTTATTTTATTTTTACTATAAATCTTATTTGAATCAATTTTTGGGGAAACAATACTTAAAATTTTGTCATCTTTAATAATAAATTTATAAAATTTGTTATTTTTGAACTTTTTTACTCAATTTTATTCATAAAAATATTTTATTTAGTATGTTTTTTTTGAATGAAAATGTCCTAAAATAAATATTTTTTTAATTGTATTTATATGCAAAATGTGTATTTTTTGTTGAGTGTTTGAAATCGTTACCTTTTAGTGACATTTATTTTCTGTGTATTGAAGTTTTAATTAACGATATATAAATATATAAGAAATCAAAAACTCAAAATGTTAATGTTATTTTTTTTTTTCAAACTTTGCAAAACAAATTAAAATTTCCATTATAAAAAAACAACTTGCACAGTCATTACTCTAAAGCGTTAGCTTTGCACTTATTCTTGTAGGCCTGAATTCCCATGACTAATTAGACACTGTATAGCATCATTTATTACTTTATACATGTATTGGTTATGAAATTCATAAGGATACTTCACGCTGATATATCAATCCAAACTGAGACATTTTCTTAATGCCTTCCAGATGTAGTGTACCTGGATGGGAAACTATGGGGTATAGAGGGAGGTACACAAGGGAATAATGTGATAATGTAAGGATGATAAATAAATAGGCCATAATTAACAAAACAACATGGTTAACCCACATTATGCAAGGGGCCACAAGTAGTTAGAGAATTATGTGATAATTCCATTGTATTAGGTGTATGGTATTGAGAGACCCATGGTATTGTATGTATGAAGCTTATATAGGGATAGAGACTCTTAATTGATATATGTCAAGTATTTCCTTTGTATTGACAAGTGATGGCTTGTAGAGTGATCCCTTCCTTAAAAAGTGATTGTATGGTGTTACCCTACCTCAAGAGTTTGATTAATAAAGAGAATATTTTTATTTTATTTGTGTATTAGCTCTTGAGTTTATTTTATCATATTATTTTGATATATTTGCAGGTCAAATCTATTACAAGTGGAATCATAGCACTTTCTTGGGCAGAGTGGGGACACTTTTTTTTCGTTTTTTCAGGAATTTTTTGGGCAGTGAGTTTGCAGATCAGATTTGAAAATTTTGATGCAAAATTTTCAAAAAAAATATAGAATATCTGAATTCCTTGAAAAAATTACCCAATTCCAAAAAACAATTGGTCGAATCGGAGTCTGGATGAGGGAGATATCATTGATTTAAAATCAATTGTTTTGAATAAATGTTTTTGACGGAAATTCATGGACGGAAATGCTTTAGTAATTTGTTGAATTTTTTGTACATAATTTCAAAAACATTATTTCATATGTGAGATCCTCTTTACAAATTACCAAAATTCAAAAAAACAATCAGTTGAATCAGAGTCTGGCTGAGGGAGATATCGTTGATTTAGAATCGGCTCTTTTCTCATAAATGTTTTTTACAACAAGACAATTGCAATGCATATTTGAGTCTTCAGAGTACCCAAATTGTGATTCCAGGTGCATTGGAAGATGTAGAAGGATCATTCCTGTGATCAGGTGATCATGTCCTAAGTTGTAAAAATCCTCAAAATTTGTTGGAACTTGAACGATCGGATAGGCCTCGTCGATACGATCCTGTAGCCATGAACGACACTCAAATCTGACACTCTATGTGAAAGTTATTCAAGTTTGAAAATTCACAATTTCAGGCAAAAGTTTAGTTTGACCAGGTTTGACTTCCAAATTTTGAAAATTAAAAAAGGAATATTCTTGAAATATTCCTCAAAATATTCC
This sequence comes from Pinus albicaulis, assembly GCA_034641835.2. Classification (NCBI taxonomy): domain Eukaryota; kingdom Viridiplantae; phylum Streptophyta; class Pinopsida; order Pinales; family Pinaceae; genus Pinus; species Pinus albicaulis. The sequence continues at coordinate 601,323,691 of CM076574.1, forward strand.
ACCTGGTCCAATCTGGTTCTGACACTTGGAAATCATGGGTTGGATATTGGTTTGACTTTTTAATATGTTGACCAATAACGAGCTGCCATGTGTCAGGCCCAGAGGGCGCCACGTGGCCTCCTGGTCGGAGTTATGGAGTTTATGTAAAAATTTTGTAAGTCTACGGGTTTGAACCCGAGACCTCATGTCCGCAAGCACAAGCGCCCGACCGTTCTGCTTATCCGTTGAGTCTTAATCATATGGTGTCACATTACGTATTTAAATTGTGTCAAAGGGTTGTGCGGTGGCAAAGGGGGCCAGCCCCCGTGTAACATGCAACCAACTGCCCGAAACTGGAGGCTCCAAACCATCGGCAGTTACGAAATCACTGTTAAGTTTAATATGGATGGACATCCACCACATGTGACCATGTTCTTGAATTTAATGCCACAGTTTGTAAGTCGGAGTTTGAAAACATGGTTTGTTAACCATAAAGGCCAACGGTTAATGCGGCCATGTGGCCAACACAAACACAAACATTTAATTTGACTGCTAGTGGTTCTAACAACTTTGGGCGCGTTCCACCATTTCAGGCAAATTTTCCAAGTTTGGAGCGCCTAACTCCAGTTTCTCCACATTTGGTGGAGTTTGTTAAGGAGATATTGGGCAAATACTGTTTTGGTCATAAATTTATCTAGGGAGAACCTTTTGGAACGAATTTTTTTTTATTTCGGATATTTTGAGTATTCCAGAGCTAATGGTGTAGGTTGTAGAGGCAATAGAGCTCATCTTCAGGTACTTTTTCAGCAGAGAAGCTTTAAGATCCATCAGGTCCAAGGGAGTGTTGGAGCTGTATTGGGCTATGGTTAACCATTGGAGGAGAAACAAAAGCTTATCTTTACTGTTTTATGCATTCTGAACTCATTTCCACATCTTTTTTTTCCTGTTTAGGCTTTCTGATCACTGTATAATCAATTTGAGCATCTAATAGAGCAAGGACATGCCCATTTTGGGGCCTTGGACCCGACAGATGTAGCCTAGGAGGGGTGAACTGCCTCATCAGATGTTGTGTTATATTATGTGATTTTATCATGCTATGTTTTTCAGATTTGATATATTAAACAGTAAAAAGAAATAACACTCCTTCACACACAAGACTCAGAAATTTACCAAAAACATTTTGTTTCACTTGCAAGACTATCTAAACTCTTTGCACATATTTAATTTTATTGAAATGAATACCTTGAACAGCAAATACAAGTAATTTCATTTTCAGATTATGAGTGTTAACTTCTTCAAGTTCTAAAGATAGAGTCTGTAAAGGGCTAGGTAGCCTCTAGATCTCATCCTTTTTTCAAAGGTGACATATCCAGTAAATGCCCATATAGTCAATCTCTAGAATAGATTTAAGCAGTTTCACATTTAATTTAATGAATATGGATACCTTGCACACATTTTCAAGTACTTCCATTTTCATATCAGTTGGTATCGGAGCTTAGGTTGAGCTTTTGTGCAAATATTAAGTCAATTGTTTGCAAGTTTTGATGCTAACTAGGTTAAAACTCAAGAGAGGTGAAGGAAACTTGGTTAGTGGAAAAACTGTTGAATATGGCAACAAGAAACAGTGAAGGAGGCATCCTGAAACATCTTTCCTGATCCTAGTTGGAAAGTGATCACCAAAACTAGGTGTGGGCCACACAGGTGATTTTTGTCGCAAAGTCTATTTTTAGACTATGTCTATTTTTAGACATATGGAGCATATTCTATAAGTTGCGGGATGCTATTTATGGATGGTTGGTCAAGTTGGAAAAATAGATGGATTTCTATTTTTAGACATATTGGGCGGAATCTATTTTTAGATTGCTATTCTAAAAATATATATGTCGAATATTATTAGCTCTTAATAATATTTGGACTATAAACATTATCTTATTCTCTTGGAGCACTTCAGTTTGATGCCTGGATGTGGCACATGCAGCTGACAGAAGGAAATACGCTTTTCCTAGGGTTTAAGTGAAGCTATTGCATGATGACTTCAGTTAGAACTCATGTGATAGAGTTTGGTGGAGTTGATTGAGGAAGTTAGTGGAGTTGTATTCAGTTTAACTAATCTAAACATAGTTGAGCTTTTTGTATCCAAGTTAACCAATAGATACAATTAGTGAGAGTGGTGTGAATTAATTATTAATTAATTCTCTAATTATAAACTCATAAATCAACTAAAGAATACATCAGTTAACTTCAGTGCATGGACAGTTTCAGTGGAGACCAGTGCAGAAATAGGTGAAAGAGCAAGTTAACTATCAGTTGTGACTATACTGTTGCTATTTGCAACACACAGATAGGTGGAGTAATCAATGAGGATTGTGCAGTTCAATCCAGGTGGTTTATCTATATAAAGAGGCCATCCCATAGCATTGAAATATGCAATTCAGGTTGGCTATCAAGTGGCTAAAGGTTGGAGCATGAGTTTTGCTAGATCTAGCTTGATAGTGTGTAGCAAGGGAGGTAGTGCATGAGAGCCTGCAAAGAGCTTTGTACTATGATTGCTACATGATCTCCATGACATGTATAATATACAGATAGTTGGGGGTTTTCAGCTTTAAGCTTTCCCATGAAATACTGTGTTTATATGTGTGAATTTTTATGTTTTTAATGTGTTCATGCAATTGATTTTATTACCACATGTGATGATCAATGGTAGAAGAGATTCTGTATTATGCATGAAGCTAAAATAGTGTGTGATCAGGAGAATCTCGGTGGATAACATATTAGTTATTCAAATTTCTACACAAACTAATCCACAACCAAGAAGGGTCAAAGACCACCTCCAAGAGCCCTAGAAGCAGCTACAAGCATGTATTCAAGAGAAGGTGAAACTCCTAAAGAGATGGATCCCAAGGAAGAAGAAAGAGTATTTCGGAAAGCTTTCTTGGATATGAATAAAATGGTAAGGATCCTCTATCAAGAAATAAATGATAGGATTGCTGGAGAAGGGTCTAAAAATAAAAAAGAAGGACAGGATTCCTCAAGAGGAAAGAAGGGTAATGATCAGTCAAAGAAAGGGAATGGAGGAAATGGTGATCCATCATCTCCATCATCATCCTCTTCCTCATCATCATCTTCCTCGACTTCGGTAAATCAGTCACATAAGTCAAAAACCACTGGTAACAATCCTTTTTTAAAGCTTGATGTCAAATTTGAATTTCCCATGTTTAACGGTGAAGTTAATGCAGAGAAATTAGCTAATTGGATCAGACAATTGGAAGTCTATTTAAGGATTCAAAATATGCATGATGATGACACTAAAATACAACTAGCCTCGCTAAGGATGGATGGAGCAGCATTGGTATGGTGGGAAGCCAAGACCAAGGATGAAATCAAGAAACATGGTAATCTTACTTTATCATGGGTTGAATTTATTTCCGCAATTAAGAAGCAATTTTATCCTCTTGCTCATCTACAAAAGGCTATAATGAATTGGAAAAATTTTAGACAGCTTAAGGGACAGAATGTGCAAGACTATACCCAAGAATTTAGGGGAAGGGCACTCTTATTAGGGTAGACTTACAAAGTCAAGATACTTTACTGAAATATATAGGTGGATTGCATAGTTACCTTAAACACACTATCCTTATGTTTAATCCTACTAGTATAGATAAATTTTTTGTACAAGCTACGCATTTAGAGGCTAGAGGAAAAAACACTTTTGATGCTCTGAATGAGGGTAGTGATTTTAGAGGCAAAGGAAGAAAAAGGGTTGAAAACTCTAGAAAGGAAAACGGGAAATTCTTTTGCAAGAACTTTTCAAAAACAAGCCACGATGAAGACCATTGTTGGAAGCTTCATCCGGAGCTGAAACCAGAGAAATATAAAAACAAAGACAAAACCAAAAAAAATGGAAAAACTGTTGCAACTGTTGAACAGGACTTAGGGTCTGAATCAGGTGATGAGACTAAAAGTATCGCCATGGTATTAAAGAGCATAAAAGGAAAAGAGGTTGTACAAGAAACAAATCCCAGTTCTAGCACATTAAACTGTCACAAAGAAACTCAAAATGAAAAGAGGATAGAGCTATTTCATGTGAGGATAATCTCAAATCACACAAAGATAGACACACTTTTTGATAGTGGGTCTCAAGCTAATCTCATCTCAGAAGACTTGGTCAAACAGCTAAAACTTGAGACAATTCCACATCCAAAGGCTTATCCACTTGGGTGGATATGCAAGGATGCAAACTTACAAGTCTCAAAGAAGTGCATCTTGTGCTTCGCCATAACAGCTCATTATGTTGATTGGGTTGAACCGGATGTAGTACCGCTTGACATTATAGGTGTTGTGTTGGGTATTCCATATTTATATGATATAAAGGCCATCTTCCATTGCCGTGAAAGCAAGTATCACTTTTTCAAGGATGGAAAAGAGTACATTGTGAGAGCACATAAGAAGAAGCTTGAATCTTCTTTAATCTATGCAAGGAAATTGAAAAGGCTACTTAATGCAAGTCAAAATATAACTTTGTTGATGGTTAAACAACAAGATTTTGTACATTTACCTTTTCATGACATTTCTGATATAAATGATGATATGTTTTAGCTTGATAACAGTTTGTCTTTGAAAGAAGATGACATTATGTTGCACAAGGTAACTTTGGTGTCGATCGGTGCAGAGAACGAAGTGTCGATGCAAAGCAATGCAAGAGTCCATGAGATGGAAAGGCGTGCAAGAAAATAGGGCACACAGTTCAGCATGGGTCAATGTTGGTTTCAGAATGGTATATTGGTATGGCGAGAAAACTTGGTTGGGATTCGGCACAAGTACAGGGTTCATTCAGCAAAAATTCTCCATGTGAACAGTTGGCAAGGTGAACTTTATTTTAAGTCTTCTTTGAAGTTTGACCATAGTAGAAACAGTATGTTTTCTATGAAATATATTTTATATTCTGCAAATTTTAAGAATTTTCATCATGACTCAGTCAATTTTAGCAACGGTTGGTCAGTGAATTCAAGGGAAAATTTATCATTTTATGAAAATCTCAATTTGATGAAGTCAGGAAGATTTCAGTGGTTTAAAGTTGGAAGAGTGGAGAATCAATCTCCTCATCTTCATTTTTTGTAATTGGAGAGCTTTTGTGGGACCAGAAGCTTCCCATTTGGGAGGTGTGATGAGGTGATCATGTCCTAGGTTGTAAAAATTCTCAAAATTGGAATTGCTCAAATTGGTTAGAACCTAAACGATCGGATAGGCCTCAACGATATGATCCTGTAGCCATGAATGACACTCAAATCTGACATTGTATGTGAAAGTTATTCAAGTTTTAAAATTCACAATTTCAGGCAAAAGTCCAGTTTGACCAAGTTTGACTTCCAAATTTTGAAAATTAAAAAAGGAATATTCCAAGGAATATTGCTAGAATATTCCTTAGAATATTCCCTGAAATATTCCACCTGGTCCAATCTAGTTCTAACACTTGGCAATCATGGGTTGGATTTTGGTTTGACTTTTTAATATGTTGACCAATTACGGGCTGCCACGTGGCAGGCCCGAAGGGCACCACGTGGCCCCCTGGTCGGAGTTATGGAGGTTATGTAAAAATTTTGTAAGTCTACAGGTTTGAACTCGAGACCTCATGCCCGCAAGCACAAGCGCCCGACTGTTCCGCCTATCCGTTGAGTCTTAACCATATGGTGTCACATTATGTATTTAAATTGTGTCAAAGGGTTGTGCGGCGGTAAAGGGGGCCAACGCCCGTATAACGTGCAACCAACCGCCTGAAACCGGAGGCTCCAGACCATAGGCAGTTACGAAATCATGGTTTAGTTTAATGCAGATGGATAGCCACCACATGTGACCATGTTCTTGAATTTAATGCCACGGTTTGTAAGTGAGAGTTTGAAAACGTGGTTTGTTAACCATAAAGGTTGACGGTTAATGCGGCCATGTGGCCAACACAAACATAAAAATTTAATTCGAATACTAGTGGTTCTGACAACTTTGGGCGTGTTCCACCATTTCAGGCAGATTTGCCAAGTTTGGAGCGCCTAACTCCAGTTTCTCCACATTTGGTGGAGTTTGTTAAGGAGATATTGGGCAAATACTGTTTTGGTCATAAATTTCTCTAGGGAGAACCTTTTGGAACAATTTTTTTTTTTTTTTTGGGTATTTTGAGCATTCCACAGCCAATGGTGTAGGTTTTAGAGGCAACAAAGCTCATCTTTAGGTACTTTTTCAGCAGAGAATCTTGAAGAGCCATTAGGGCCTAGAGAGTGTTGGAGTTGTATTGGGCTATGGTTAACCATTGGAGGTGAAACAAAGCCTATTTTATTGTTTTATGTGTTATGAACTCATTTCCACAACTTTTTTTCCTTTTTAGGCTTTCTGATCACTGTATAATCATTTTGAGTATCTAATAGAGCAAGGACATGCCCATTTGGGGGCCTTGGACCCAACAGATGTAGCCCAGGAGGGGTGAACTTCCTCATCATCTTTTGTGTTATATTATGTGATTTATCTTGCTGTGTTTTTCAGATTTGATATGTTAAACAGTAAAAATAAATAACACTCCTTCATACATAAGACTCAAAAATTTACCAAAAACATTTTGTTTCACTTGCAAGACTATCTAAACACTTTTCACATATAATTTTATGGAAATGAATACCTTGAACAAAAAATACAAGTAATTACATTTTCAGATTATGAGTGTTAACTTCTTCAAGTTCTAAAGACAGAGTCTGTAAAGGGCTAGGTAGCCTCTGGATCTCATCCTTTTATCAAAGGTGACATATCCAGTAAATTCCCCTACAGTAAATCTCTGGAATAGATCTAAGGAGTTTCACATTTAATTTAATGAAGATGGATACCTTGCACACATTTTCAAGTACTTCCATTTTCAGATCATTCCATTTCCACAAATAGGCTACAATAAGGATTCTGGGCCATATTGATCGATTTGTAGCAATTTTAATTTTTCTGCACAAAATAGGTAAATTTTTACAAAACCCTCATTCTATTTTAAGGGTTAAAGAAAGTATTTTTTTACTGGAAAATATGATGGTACTACTATTGAAGAATTTATACAATATTGCAAGTCTCAATTCCCACTACTTTGGAGCATCTACATAGGGAATCATTTGGAAGATTAGGCGGTTATATGGTGGTAGTCACTTGACAGTGATTTTTTTAGGATACATCCTCATAAAGAAATTGAAAAACTATTTTTGGACAAATGGTCTCATATTGGAAAGAAGGAAAATAAGAAACAAAAAGGGTTATTTTATACTTATATCCCCATATTACAGGTTCATGGAATTATTCAAAAAGGGAATATCATTGTTTTTATTCACCCTAGTTGCAATCATAACCTAATCAACCTCAAATTGGAAAAATGCTTGCAAGTTCCATCACAACATATTGCAAGAACAAAATCTGATGGGGTTCCTATTCAAATATCTAACGAATTGAAAGTGACTATGGATAAATGTGTATGACATTATGACTTTTATGCTTTAGACATCAATGAAGAAATTTTTTTTTTGGATTATCCTTTGATGGAATCCTGGGAATGATCAATATTAATGTACCAGAGAAATTCCTAAAGCTATGGTATAAAAATAAAAAATTAATCTGCAGGATATTTCCATTAAAAACCAGGCAGAAACTTTGGAGGCAGAAGAAAAATTATCTAACGACACTGACACATCAGATAATGAATCATGAATGGTAGACGGCCAAACACAGACATCAAACCAGGTACCCAAAAAAGAACTAGACTCCACTTAAGCACCAATACTAGAGGAATTAAAGAAAGATACACCATCAATTAAAGATTCAACATATCACCACCCAAATCACCCAACAAGACAAAAACCAGTAAGGTGGAAACGAATTAGGAACAAGGAAAAAAACCCCTGGATGATGCATAGAGAGGCACGGTGATTCACCCATAGAACATCAACACAAAATAACCACCAAAACCAACTTCCATATTAAGCGAGCGAGGCACCAGCTAGATCAAATACTCACCTTTCTCTTGGATGCCTAGATGCACATGCATGGTACCAATGGAATATTCTTTTGAGTAGGCCATATTATTTGTGTTCTTCTCATGTTTTTGGGACAAAAAATGTTTAAGGGGGGTGGAATATAGTATACCTAGGGGTGATAATATGGGGTACATAGGGAGGTACCCAAGGGAAAAATGTAATAATGTAAGCATTGATAAATAAATGGGGCATAATTAAAAAATAATGTGGTTAACCCACATTATGCAAGGGACCACAAGTAGTTAGAGAATAATGTGATAATGTCATTGTATTAGGTGTATGGTATTGAGAGACCCATGGTATTGTATGTATGAAGCATACACTAGTACATTTGGGGGAAATTCCGACACTTGGTTCCGACGCTTTTGACAAAATGTCGGAAATTTCCCCAAATTTTTTCAATCCCGCCCAAAACCGTCACTATACTGATGTTTAGAGAAAAGTGTTGCAATACTGACACTTAGAAAAAGTGTATAAATTGCGATGTTTTGAGGAAGACGTCGCAATTACGACACTATGCCCGAAAGCGTTGCTATTGCGACGGCTGCCTCCAAACGCCGCAAGTGCGACACAATGTCTAAGTGTCGCAATTGCGACATTTGGAGGCATCTGTTGCAATAGAGACGCTTTGTCCACCATCGGTATAATGACACTTATATGCGCGCTACATAAAAATTATTTTATTAAAAGCTACATTAACGTCTGATATCACACGCGCATTCGCCCTCTGCTCTTGCAGAACATCATTCGCCCTCAGCATTTGCCCTCAGCTCTTTCAGAACAACATTTTCCCTCAGCATTCGCCCTCAGCTCTTGCAGAACAGCATTCGCCCTCAGCATTCGCCCTCAGCTCTTACAGAACAGCATTCGCCCTTAGCATTCGCCCTCAGCTCTTGCAGAACAGCATTAGCCCTAAGCTCTTGCAGAACAACATTCGCCCTCAGCATTCGCCTTGACCTCTTGCAGAATGGCATTCGCCCTGCATTCGCCCTCAGCGTTCACCCTCAGCTCTTTCAGAATAACATTCGCCGTCAGCTCTTGTAGAACAGCATTCACCCTCAGCTCTTGCAAAATGGTAAGTGCTTACTGCAGGCCCTTCCTCCTATAGTAGTGTTGCTCTATTTGGGTTTTTTTGGTCAATTCCAGTGGATTTTGTTAGGCTGTAGGGTTCTCTCTAGATGTCTTCCAATGTTATTTCAGATTAGTTTCAAAAAGGATGTGTAAGATGTGTTTGTGCTTGCATGAATTTGACTCCACCAGTTTCATGAAGTTTAAGCTATGGATTTTAGTTCGACAAACTCATCCATCTCAACACCCAGTAACGAATTGCCCTTGGTCTGATCTATATTGAAGGTGAAGTGCAAAGTGGTATAGAATGGGAGATCGAAATTCATCAACTTTATCACAAGGGTAGTACTCTAGATCGAAAGTGATGAGCTTTAGTTCTCCAGATTTGGGGATTTTCTGATATTTGGGGATTTTCTAATGACATACTAAAGGCCACATCCATACAACCATATCATGTTCAATGTTGAGATCATTCTCATATAGATATAGGTCACTGATATATAGGGTTAATATCATCATCACTATCCATGGAAACCGAATGGTTACAAATTATGTGATTGTGGTTGGCTCATTTATAATTATTACCCATTTACAGTAGAGCACAGAAACACTAAATATGGCTCGAGCAGAGCCTTTACAATAGGCAATGGAATTGCAGCTGCTTCATCAATAACCAATAGCTCCACTTGAGAAAAAATTTCATAATCTTGGGGCTGGATATACTGCAGAGAAAATAATTGTAGTTATCATTCATGCTCCAATATATTAATATACTTTTTACATTGAACTGAAGAAAGGGAAACAATCAAATGCTAGCCATCATACAATGCTTTGACATAAGAGTTTTGAGTGACATACTTGAAAAAAAGAACTCATCCACTGATATTTATAATCATTTGAGTTATTCAAGTTAAACATAATGTCAAGAATCAAGATTCAATACCCTCTATTATCTTCATCACCTAATACAAGATTTAAATTTTTCCCAAAGAAACGCTTATTAATTTGGCAACCATTATTTCTCCCTACTTTAAAAACCCTACATTTAAATGAAAACAAGCATTGCATTTCAACTACAAAAATCTATTAGTGTTCAAATGTACATGTGTGCACCACTTGTGTAGGGTATTCCTTTTCCACTTTCACATTATCCAAGAATGTGTGCAGTATAGTTCATATTTTTTGTGATTTATATTATCTTGAAAAAGGAAAGGTAAATTATTTCCCATGGAAAAAGAAGGTTTTCCCTTTTTACTATTGGAAATGGTACAACAAAGTTCCATTTCTACCCGAAACTCCTATGAAACAGGAACCAAATAAAAGCCATGTCCTCAATGGACATCATTTGGCTTTGAAAATGGCCATTGCACCGTGTTGTTTCTTATATTACATCACGATAGTTTCTTAGGTCATTTCTTGTTTCTTGATATCAAAAGCAACCAAAGAAATTGTGAAGATCCTTTCAAGAAATAAATGACCATTTCTCGATCATATCTCAACTATTTTTTATTTTATTCAGTGGTTGCTTACTTTGAGAGAAATTTGACACTTTTATAAGGAATATAACATAAAAACACAAAATGGGAAGGAATTGATGAGGTAGATGACCTTTAGTTGTTGTCAATTAAGAATTGATAATACACGATGCATGTTCTGTACTACAAACTATATTCCTTTCTGGAGTTAGGAAATAGAGTATTGAATCAAAGTTGTATTTTCTAACTTCTTGTATTGGTTCATCAATCTTGAAATTCAGACATTGCATGTCTTCATTGCTTCATGTTTGAATAATTTGCATCATATCGTACAATAGGAAATTAGGAATTATGATTATTATTACTTTATGGATCTATTAATTTACTTTTAAGTTTGCATGGTTTAGTGTGAAATTATTCTAGTGTGCCCCTAGGCCCAGGTGAAGGAATGCCAAGGACTAAGAACCCTAGTTTTTAAATGGTATTGTTTCTTATACCCAAAAAACCCTCAACATCACTTCTTATTAGTTCTTAACAATAGTGTTGTAAACAATTTGAGAATTGATATAGCAAAATCTCTCACTTCTCAAGATAAAGTCCTAAAGCTAAAGTGTGATACCATGTGTAATTCAATAGCCCCATTGTCACCTCACCAACCTCTTTTCACTTCAGGCTAGCTCTCCTCCAACTCAAGGGGGGTTCTCCCTAGTAGATTTTAGGGATCTAATGGCCCAACCAAACCAAGTCAAGAGCCCCCCTAACTCTCTATGATTACTACTATCAATCAAAATATTGAACAATAGGGTGAGACATGCATCCTGAAGATAAAATTGCCAGGGTATTTTTGGGTAACTTCAAAGGGAAAGTCCCCAAACACATATAATCAAGGAATTATAACGTGATTTCAAACATTAAATATCAACAAAATCGTTTAAAGGATATTGAAAGGAAAAAGTTGATGGAAGATAGAAAGTGCCTTACTTAAATGCTCTAAGGATTTTTCAATAGTTGCTCCAAAAGCTTCACTTCAAGGCCCTTCAAGATCATCTCCAACAATGCTATAACATCAGCTTCAACAATGTTGCTCCAAAAATTTCCTCAAGGTCTTCACAACAAGTTTACCATAAGTTTCTCCAACAATATATCCAATAAGGTCTTCATTGTCAACTCGTCTCTTGTTTGGGTGCCTTAATGTGCAATGACATGTTTCCAGGACTGAATTCAATGCAAGACATATTTGAAACTCTAACTCTGTCTTCCGGTGTCTTATTAGAAATTATTTCAGTTTTCATTTTTTGTTTTCAAGTTAGATATTGTTTTCAAGTTTTTACATTTATAATTTTATTGCAATGTGGCAGACTGATCAGAGCAGTGCAGGAACAACCCCGAGACAGGATGATCGCGGAAAGAGGCCAGCGGAAGAACATGTAAAGTGCCGGCATTGCTCTATCTTTAGGTATTTTAGTTATTTACATAATTGAAATAATATTAATTTTGTTCAAATATGCAGACACCTAGCCATGGTACACCTGATGATTCCCTCTTTGAGGAAGAGCTTTCTTCATCCCTATCTCCAGTGTTCTTGTTGCAAAAAAAGGCACGAGATGCAAGGTCGGAATTTAATACTTTGATAGACGTGCCTCAAACACCTGAAACAGAAGAGAGGATAAAATAACTTATGAGCCAGCTAGAAACATATTAGGTAATAATAAAAAGTCAAAAGGATATTTTTTTTGTTCTGCATGAGATGAATTGTGATAGTTTGATTTTTAATTTTTACATTGACTAAACTAACAAAAATTTCTTTTGTATGTAGCGTTTTATGGCACTTGCTGAATCCGGTGTTGGTGGTAGTGGGACACAAGGGCAAGAGATTTCCCAACAACCCTCTCGTACACCTTCTACTCCTTTAGGTGCCAGCCAAGAAACACACCCTGCCCAAGCAGACACCCAGCCAACCGCTGAACGTGTTGGCAATGATGAGGCTGATATGGCCAACTACATTATTGCGTTTCCTGGAGCTACACGTGTCAACTCCACAGGGACCATTAATGGCACGTTGTTGGTGAACGATGAAGGTGTCCCTATAAAGCACGTACAACTCCCAGGTAAATTTTAATATTTTAACTATTTCATGTACTCTATCTAAAACATATTTATCATTATTTTTATTTTTAAATTAATGATAATATATATTTTTTTCTGTGTAGGAAACAATGAGTCCTACAGGATTTTTGAGAGCCATGCGTTGGTAATTTTTAGCCCAACCATACGCATAGGGTGGAATTCCCAGAATTCCAACCAGAAAAAAGAACTTCTAGATTATCTAGAAGCCCTTTTTGGGGTTGGCACATTTGACAGAAAAACGGTGGCTCGGGTAGCTGGAAAATATTTGAAATATACCAGGGACACCTATAGGACGCAATTGCAATTTAACCCTAGATACGAGCGTCCTCTCACAGTTCCAGAGAGTGAGTGGAGAGCACTCATCCACATTTTAAAAGAGAAAAGGGCAAAGAAAGAAGGAAAAATGTCAACTGGACCTGCAAGGTAAATTACAACTTTAATTCAATAGCTTTAATTTTCTCTATGTCTAAAATAAAAGTGTGCTACGTCATATCTGAATTCAATATTTTTATGCTAGGTTTCCTGACACCTTGAAGGCAACCAAATATAGGATTGAAAAAAAGTGCCATCACAAGCTAGGCCAGGGTGGCTACTTGAAATTAGCTGCAAGAATTGTAATTAAGTAGCTAAACATCTTATAATTAATTGTATCGCCTTCCAAATTTTTTGTAATCCTATCAAATATGATTAAAAATACACAATCATATGTAATGTAGGGTGATGAATTCAGAACAGAAACTACAGAGGAAGATAAAAATATCGCTTTCCATTTTGGCTATCAAGCCGTAGTTGAACGTCGCAGAAGCTTGGGGCAGGTCCCAAGATCCAAAATTCCGAATAAGGTAAAACATTGACCTTTCAATATGTTTGTTTTCGTCCATAAATTTAATGTCTAACAACTTTGTTTAAATAAGGGGAGCAACACTACCGACGTGGAAAATAACCCAGTTTTAGAGCCAGATGTAGATGATCCTCACGTGCAACCTGATTATTGTAGTGGGGACCAGGTCGACAATGCTACTATCAGTGAGGGCCGTGACGGTAATTAATTTCCACTTATAATTTTTTCTAATTATACCTTGATGGTTGTCCTTATAACGTTTTTTTTTAAATGACAGAGAATGTTTCCCTTGAGGATCTTACCACTAGAGAGGAAGACAGTATAACAACCTAACTACGATAACCGGTGCACTGTAAATAATCTCATTGAATTTTTTTATTAATATTACCGAACTAGTTCAATGATATTTGAAAACTAACAATTAAAATTTAATATTATCTGCTTTTAAAGGAGGCTCCTCATTAATGAGTGAGACCGTACATCGATCACACAACTAGGTTGTATACTTACAACCGGTGCACTGTAAATTATCTCATTGCATTTTTTTATTAATATTTACCAATCCTTGCCCTTCGATACTTAAAATCGATAGACTGAGGCTTACTATGTTCTTTAGAAAGATGCCCCATCACCGGATGAGACCAAACATCATGACTACGCTAATTAGGGTAAATAGTATGTCAAAAAGCATACAACAGAGCAAGAAAGTAATTAAGGATATTGATGATGTAATTGGGAGCTTTAGAAATAGGAAGAAGAAAAAGAAAATTTGATAATGTAAAATATTGTATTATTATAAGACAAACGTTACCATACATGGAACATTTTTTGTGTTATAAAAAAAACTCATCTATCATACTTTTTTTATGTCAAGCACTAATTTCAATGTTTCCTTGGGTACTTTTTGTTGCATTGTTTTTTTATTAGTTATTGAATATTTTTTTTTATGCTCATGAAAGTAAAAAATGAAATATAGATTGGGTATTGGGGAATTGAGAGTGATGTGAGGGGTGGGAGGGGCCATAAGAGCTTCCACCTTCACGTGTTTGGCCCTGTTTAGTAGAGAATAATTTATTAGAGCGATTTAATCTTGGAGAAAACCTCCCTCGATCCAACGTAGCGACAAAAAAGTCACTGTTGACTTAGTTGCTACTCTTTCAGATCGTGGGAGGCTTGTTCCAAGTTCAGGCGACTCCAATAAATTATTCTTGAAACGAAGAGGAGTTTATTTAGGTATGTTTTGACATTTTCAACATATGTTCTAACATTATCATAGGAATTCATCCTAGAGTGAAAAACACTACATCAATTACTTGTATTTATTGTATAGATAATTATGGATTTTGAATAACTTGGCAGCGCAGGTACAAATATTCTTGCATCATGAGCAATACAACTTGTCAACCATGGTCATGTCCAGGATATTTTTTCTTCTGCACTTGACCAGGTTTGTAGTGTCACATTTTTTAAGTTCCTTTACAGTTCATAATTCAATATTAAGCTTGTTCATGATTATTATCTGGTTTTTTGTATGTGTTTTTTCATCTATTCATCAGAAGTAACTCAAAGATGTTTCCTTTATCACTATGATTTTCCCATTACCAATCCCAGGATGAATCACTTTATTGTTGCGATAGGTTATCTATTGTTACTATGATTTCTCCATTTACGATTTCATAGTTTACATCATGTGTAATGTCAATCTCCAGTTGGTGATGAGCTTTAGTTCTCCGATGCAGGGTTTTCCATATTTTTCCTCATGTCATTCGCTAATACCCTTGTTTGAGCATGCCACTTTCTACCACTTAGACAATTGGCACATGTCAATCTCCGAGTGGTGCCACATTTCACCTATTTTCAAGGAGAGTTTAGGGTTTCTCTAACATAGCTTCAGAAATCCGATTCAGTGCCTACTTGAATATCGTCACATAATACTCATGGTTTGGATTGATGAGCATGTTCTGAATGGTTGGTTGATTCATAATAACCACCTATATAGTCATCTTGAGATATTTCAGAAGTTTTCTCGGGTTTCCTTTTTCACCGTTTCTAGTGGGTGGGATGGTGTGGGGTGATCCATCAATACTGGTGCTCTTGTAGTAGGGAATTTTTTTTTGGGGATATAAAGGAGAATTTGATGTAGATATCCCATTGGATGCATTCATAGATAGGCATGAGAGGTTAAGAATTTAAATTAAAAATATGCAACCTCTAGCATGGAAACTTGAAGGCCGCAAGAGACACTAGTTAAAGATTGTTTTGTGATGGCCTTAATATAGTCGTGATTTCTTTCTATTATTGTTTGGTCAATTTAGTGTGTCCTAAATTGCTACATTAATTTATCAATCCGGGATTCGTAAGCTGATGAATTGTGGCGCACTATATGTGCAAGATAACCTATTTCTTATCTTTTTGTCATTTTTAGTTTTCTAATGTGAGATGGAAATTCTAAAATAAAAACAAGTATGGTTATGATTTTTCAAGGCAATGATATCCTTTATAATGATTTACCAACTTGAAACTTTAAAAGGAATTTGAAACATACAATGAAAAAACTTGAAAGGAAATGAAAATGTGTTGCTAACCTAGTAAATCAAAACAATGAACTCTTGAGCATGAAAACCAAAATATCCTTGCTGCTATCTAAACACAAAATAAACTATGCTTAAAGAAATCCAAGAATTGCAACAATGTAAATCTAAATCAAATTAAATCAACTTATATTTTGATCCCTCGCCATTAGTCCAGCTATGGCTTTTGGAGGTAACCATAAACAACTTGAGAAATCTGATATCTAATTTGCAGAAAAAGAAACTAATATCAAACTACACACTCATACTTCAATCCCTCACCATCAGTCCAGCTGTGGCTTTCGGAGGTAACTGAAAATGACATGAGTAATTTAATATATCTAACTTGCAGAAAGTAAACTAATATCAAACTACACACTCATACTTCAATCCCTCACCATCAGTCCAGCTGTGGCTTTCGGAGGTAACTGAAAATGACATGAGCAATTTAATATATCTAAATCTAACTACTGAAGAAAATGTGCAAGACTGAAATAAACAAAGCAGTACTGGAATTAAACAAAAACTAAGAAAAATAAATTAGCAGCAGAACAATATTGATTCCATGTCATTAGTCAAAATATATGCAAATGCCCGGGCTGCCTATTTGTAATCTGAAACAAGAACACTGATCAGTTAACATAAAACATGAAAGATTATGGACAGAAGTAAAGTGTAAAGCATGAAAGATTATAAACTGAGATGAAGCATAAATACCATGAAAGATGCAATGTATAAACACATGAATGATTATGGCACAATGAATTTAAAGAAATAAAACAAGAACTATACAATAATGCACAAAACCTCAGTGTGTGCACGGGCCCTCTGCACCAGCCTTGGCAACAGCCTTCAAGTACGAATTACGCTTGGAAACAGAGTCTTCTTATATATTAAAATGCAGTCATAACAGAGAGGTGATATTACGGCACAGTGGCAACGTAATTACATTACAGAGCTATCTGGAGGCTAATGGAGACTAATCTAATATGCATATGCAAACGCATTATTTATAACAAATGAAATATAACTAATTCCCTAAAGTTTATGCTAATAGAAAACACGTAAACCATTACGTCCAGAGATCTAGGATCATGGCCGTGTTGAGGAGTAAATATATGAAGAGTGGATGTTGGATTCGGCTTATGGAGCCGTGTACAGGTGTTGATGTGTCTCCCGTAAGTTAGAAACGGTCATGCAAATCCTCACATGATGAGAAACAAAGTCCTGTCACCGTGGGACTCTACGGTTGACTTCCACTTGGCCACCTTTGACTGCAGCCTCCTTAGGTGAGTTTGCTCGAGCCAATAGGACACGATCCATGTCCACATCATTTCTGACTTGCCCATGTGGCTCATTTTTCCTGAAGACACCTGTAACATAGACTTTCACAAAATGGCTGCGGAAAGTGGCAAGATTCCGCAGCTAAATGAGCAAAAATCTAAATCAAACAGCAGACACAAAATATAGTTAAAAACCATTTTAGATGCTCTTTTGCAATTAATATACAATGATATTGACAACTTGGAAGGTTCAGGTGAATGAAAAAGGTCTAGAATGGTGTATAGGAAAGATGCAGATTTGAGACTCAACATACCACCACTGTGAAGGTGTTGCATGTCCTCATGCAACCAAAATTTTGATAATCCTTCTTCAGTTCATATGCCTTGGCACTTCAGCCAGTACATCCAATCCTCTCCTCCTCTTCCTTGGTGCTGCTAACATCCCGGGCTTCTTCATTAAACATCTGAATTTGATATTAACCAGTGCTCTGTTTAACTTCTGGCATTTCTTTTTCAATTTCTTGTTCTTCTTCTGCCATATTCCCAGATGTAGCATGGTATTATCATGAATGATTTTGTCCAATTTTCTTTGTTCCTTCAATGTCTCATTTTCATTTTTAATGTGTTTATTTAAAAGATCTAGCTCAAAGACTTCTTGTTTCAGTGATTGGACTAGATCATTTTGTGATATGTGAGGCTGAATGGACGAAGTACTGGGACTTGTAGCTGCTTTTTCTAAAGATTCTATATAATCATATACTTCTTGCTGCTTGGGGTCTATATCAGGTGTCATTTTTATTGGGCTGTCCCCAAAATGCCGTGAAGGAGAGTTGTCTTAGAAATCAACAGAATGATGACCATAACCAATGTCTCGATCGAGGAACAAATGAACTGCCCACCGGACCAACTAGAGTGAGATGGACTATAGTCAGCTGGGGACTGTTCAGATGTTTCTTCTCCCAAATCGATAAAATGAGGTCCCTTCATTTGCGTTTTTCTCAACTTCCCCTTAAGCCTGGAACTTCTTCTCACACGCTGTGGACCACTATCTTTTTGATTTTGTTTCCCTTTCTCTTTCTTCTTGGCTATAAATAATTGTTCTTGAAGATGAACCAATCTCTCAGATAACACTTGATGATCTTCTTCTTCGGAAGAAGGGGTTTGATGTATAGCCTCAATACTTTTTCTCTCTTTTGATGTTATTGGCTTTTTACCCTTGGTTTCTTTCTTCTTCCTTTTTGACAGTCTCTCTTCCTTACTATTTCTTTCAATTGTAGTAATAGGAGTACTTTGAGTTTCATCATTTGTTATTTTTCTCCTACTCCTTCTTGATGTGCTACCTTCAGGAATTTCTTGAGGTTCCTCAAAGAAGTTTCTAATCAAAAATTGTTCCCATGTGTCCTTCTTCTCCTTTAACTCTTTTTCAATCAAAATTTTTACAAGACCATGGTGATATAGATGTGGTTCTACATCCCCTAAATGTTTCTGAACAGTCACAGACATCTTCTTCAAATTATTTAATAGAAAATATGGGAGATTGAGAGTTTGATTATCTAGAAAATTCATCAACAATCTGGTATGGTACATATACATAGACCCAAAACGGCCTTCATAGGTGATGAATTTTTGAACAACTAGCAGCAAAGTAGCCCATTCCTCTTTCAAAGCATGAACAGGAATTCCTCTTTTAAAAATAGTTATGTCCATACCTGGGTTATGTAGAATTACTCTCCAAGCTTCATCACTAATGCTTTTGTTCTTAAACCATCGTTCACCCTCTTAAAGAAGTTTTGTGGCAGATGCTATAGATGCCTCATTCACCGTAAACTTAAGGTCTCCAATCTCTACTTCCAGGCCATTAAACGACCTTGCAAAAGCTTTTGTCACTTCTTTATGGTAGCCTCTAAACTTTTGGATAAATCGCAGCCACTTTGCCTTCTTCAATATATCCCTGACTTGCGGATATCCTTCCATGAACTTAGGTCCTTCTGGTTCTGCTCTCAACAATTTACCCATCCTTCTTTCTGCTCTTTAAAAACTTGCCTGCGTGAGGAGGGTTCAATGGAAGTAGGACGGCTGAATAAACAGAAATGAGCACGATGACTGTAGGTAGATATCAGAGAGTGGGTATACAGACTGTAGCGTAACAGAGAATGAAATGGAGAGAAGTGGAACAGAGAAGGGTTACGTGAGCACGGCAGAAATGTGGCTGTGAGATTAATAGAACAATAGGAGAAGTATAACACATCCGTCAGTGTTTGAAATTTGGTGGCTGCAAAATAAATGTAAGCACGTTTAAACAACGGCTATGGATTTTATGCGGCTGAAAGAAGCCGTAGTCAAATCAACTATGTCTCATTGTCACAGGTGGAATATCGGAGTATGAGTGAAGATCGGAGGTTTAATTATGGGACCGTTTGAGAATGAATGCGAGAAGATCATATGGAGATCATGAAATGGTTATGGATTTTTTCAATATAATCATTGCACATAATGGAGCTTATGGTTCATAACTATATAAAAATGTGTTTTCAATGCTATTTGAAATGAATTTTTACTCATACCTTGGAATCTTTGCCTTTTTCCTTGGTCTTCAATTAGTTGCTCCTCATTTGATATCTTGAATGCTCCATGTCTTCATAATTGGTCCTCATACCTGCATTTTATTTCATGATTATGGAAATAACATCTGGCTGTACATTCTTTTGAAAAACAGAGTGGTAGCTGCGGAATCTGCTTCTGGTTGCGGAAACTGGTGTCAGCTGCGGAAACAGATGTCAGCTGCGGAAATTGACACAGCTATTATTTGGGTGAGTGGAAATGAACGGATGACAATTGGTTAAATGGAAATGGTCATGAAAGAGAATTTTATTGGTGAAATGGAATGAAACAGATAAAATGAAGTGAAATGGAATGAAGTGGAGTGAAATGAAGTGGAATGGAATGGAGTGGGTGGTCACAAAACTTGTGAAATGAAAGAGAGATTTTTTTTTTGGAAAATATAGGGTGTCAGGTGTTCCTGATTTTCACCCTACATTTTCTGTATAAGACTGCCAATCAGTGATTGGTTTTCAGGCTTATACAATTTTTTTCTTTTTTTCTTTTTTTCTTTTTTTTTTTTAACTGAAAAGAACAAAAACTAGGTTGGTGGAGAAGAAGAATTCTTCTGTACCAGCCTGATTGCAGAATTTTCTTGAAACATTTTGAAAAATTCCTCCTTTGAGAGTGGCTTATGATAAACTTTCAATCTGTGGCCATTCACAATAAGAGGAGTTTGAAACTCATCAATGGTCTTGATTCTTACCGCTCCATTGCTAAAGATCTTGTCAATCTCATATGGCCCAAGCCAATGAGTCTGAAATTTTCCTTGAAAATCTTTAAACTTGGAATTAAATAACAATGCCCAATCTCCTTCTTGAAACTTCTTCTCTTTGATGTACTTGTCATGCCATTTAGCTCTTTGATATTGAACTAGATCAGTTCTTAAAATTGCTTCTTGTCTGATCTCATCTAGCTCATTCAACTGCTCCAATGGAGTGAAATGAAGTGGAATGAAGTGGAATGAAGTGGAATGGGTGGTCACAAAACTTGTGAAATGAAAGAGAGATTTTTTTTTTTTTGGAAAATATAGGGTGTCAGGTGTTCCTGATTTTCACCCAATATTTTCTGTATAAGACTGCCAATCAGTGATTGGTTTTCAAGCTTATACAATTTTTTTTTTTTTTAAACTGAAAAGAACAAAAGCTAGGCTGGTGGAGAAGAAGAATTCTTTTGTACCAGCCTGATTGCAGAATTTTCTTGAAACATTTTGACAAAATCCTCTTTTGAGAGTGGCTTATGATAAACTTTCAATCTATGGCCATTCACAATAAGAGGAGTTTGAAACTCATCGATGGTCTTGATTCTTACCGCTCCATTGCTAAAGATCTTGTCAATCTCATATGGCCCAAGCCAATGAGTCTGAAATTTTCCTTGAAAATATTTAAACTTGGAATCAAATAACAATGCCCAATCTCCTTCTTGAAACTTCTTCTCTTTGATATACTTGTCATGCCATTTAGCTCTTTGATATTGAACTAGATCAGTTCTTAGAATTGCCTCTTGTCTGATCTCATCTAGCTCATTCAATTGCTCCATTCTATGCTTTTGCGCTTCTGATAAGTCCATCCCCAACTGAACTGCTATCTTGAAGGTCTTGACTTGGAACTCAATGGGGAGCAGGACTTCTTTCCCATAAACAAGTTCATAGGGAGAATGTCCTGTTGTATTTCTCCATGTAGTTCTGTAGGCCCACAAGGCTTCAGGAAGCCTTTCTGCCCAATATCTTCTATGTAGATGAACAGTTTTGGTGATGATACTTTCAAGAACTTTATTTGTGGACTCCACTTGACCATTTGCTTGCGGATGGTAAGGAGTAGATCTTCTGTGCTTCATTTTGTATTCTTCCATCAATTTCTCCACCAAATTGGATGTGAATTGGCTCCCCTGATCTGTCACAATTTCTCTTGGAACACCAAAGCGAGTAAAAATATCCTCATAAAGAAAATGAACAACTAAATTTTCAGTAGCAGATACTAATGCTTTGGCTTCTACCCATTTAGTAACATAATCAGTACAAACCAATATATACTTCTTTTGCTTAGATGGTGGATTAATAGGTCCAATGAAATCTAAAGCCCATTTTTCAAAGGGTTCAATGAGTACCTGTGTTTACAATGGCTTTTCATTTGAAAGGGTAGGTTTCCCTACTCTTTGGCAGCTGTCACACCTTTTGACATATTGTTTTGCATCTTTGAAGAGGGAAGGCCAATAATATCCTAAAGAGAGGATTTTATAGGCCGTCCTTTTGTCTGCAAAGTGTCCGCCACATGGTTCATCATGACATGCCTTAATAATATCAGGCATTTCATCTTCCCTGACACATCTTCTGATCACAAGATCTGGCCCTGTTTTAAACAATTCGTTAGAAATCCATGAATATTTTGAACTCTCTTGAATAATTTTTCGTTTTTCACTTGGAAATAAATGTGAAGGTAGTTTCCCTGTAACCAAATAGTTAGCAATATCTGCATACCAAGGAGTTTTAATAGTTACTGCAAACAAGTATTCATCAGGAAACTTATCCTCTACAGGAGAATATTCTTTAGTATTCTGAATCCTAGACAAGAAATCAGCTACTTTATTTTGTTTTCCTGGTCTATCCAACACAGTAATATTGAATTCTTGCAAAAGTAAGAGCCATATTGTCACTCTGCCATT